>JAIUCT010000001.1:26082096-26098792 GCA_021307375.1 Tetraneura akinire | reverse complement strand
CTTATATGCTGTTAATTTATTTGAACTTTTGCAATCATTGATTTCTTTGTCAGCGTTTTTTGAACGAATTAAATTAGGTAAATATTGAGTAAATACAGAATTTTCTTCATTAATATTATGTTCACTATCAGAATTGATAAATAAATTATAATTTGTTACATTAGCTTCAATTTTCTTTTTACTTGGACTTAAAGCGTTTGATTTATTTTTTGATATGTTAGCAGATTTTTTTAAGATATTAGAATATGAATTTTGAAATGAGTTTTTGACTTGCTTACGTTCAACATCACTTATGCCAGAATCACTTTGTAAATTGTCTTGTTGATTTATTTGAATTGTGCCATCTAAATGGTCACTATCATCAATAGAAATATTGTTTTTATTATTTTTGATTCTATCAAAATTATTAGAAGAATGAGAAGGGTTAATTTTATTAGATAAATTAATAGAATCCAATGGACTTAATTTATTATTTTTTGATAAATATTTTGTCAATTTATTTATTTGCTTATTTTTAATTGAGTTGATATAACATAAAGTATGATTTGAATTTGAATTTGAAACTGGAGTGGAACTACATAATGGACTTTGTATGTCTTGACTATGATTAATTGTAGTTATATGCGGAATTTTGGGTGATGTTTTGGTAGATTTATTATCAATTTTTTTGACATTTATTTCATCTGAAGATTCATAATCACTCGATGAAAGTTCTGAAGAATGAGATGTATTCATTTTCTGCAGTTTTTTATTAGGTTCAATAAAATTACTAACAGATTTTTCCATAAATGAAATATTTGCTGAACAATTATCTTCATTGTTATTCCTGAAAATAAACATTTAATTATAAATCAATTAGATGGTACAATAGAAAAATATAACACTAATGGTATAGTGCGGTCTCCCAGACTACTTATTTATATTAATGATATTTGGTACACATTTTTCAATTATGTCATCAAATTAATTGCAGAAATAACATCATTATAGCATTAATTTTATTTTCCTTTTATTTTTTTGACTTAAATGGAATACATTTAAAGGAATTATTTAATTTTTCAGGAATTTATAGTCTACCATACAAATCTATGTCTACTTGATTTTCAATAGGTAATTCCTACAGTATATAAAAATAAAATTTTAAACTGTGATTAAATCAACCATACCTTATCACTAAATCAAAAATGCAGCGGTCTGTGAGACCATAGTACCATACTATACCACTTATAGGTTAATTAAATAACATAATATTAATGTTTATTACGCATTATCAATAATATCTCCAGTGATATGAGGAAGTTTTTTGGTAAGATCAAATGATAGAACTTTTATATTAATCTTCTCATTTTTTTTAACTTTTGATCCTGCCCACTGATTGTATGGCATATTTTCAGATCGTACTATGGAAACATTAAATATATTGTGCACCAAACAACTCACATGATTATCACTAATTTGATTTACTACAGCTGGAAAAAGTTAATATTAATAAATTAAATGTGTATTACTAGATTTTGGTTTTTATGTAAATTAAATAATAATTTATTTAATTTAACACTTACACTAATGAATAATTAAAGAAAATAACCATTCAACTAATATATATATAGCCTATTACCTAATACTATATATTATTATTAAACTACTATGAATACAAGGGATGTAAAATTTTAAATTCTGATATCTAAAACACCACAAATAATAAGATATAACTTTCAATAATTTATAAAATATATTATTTAATAATTTGTTATATAAATTCTGATAAAAATATTGGTTAAGTTTTATATAATTAGGTATTTATTATAAAAATAAACTAATGTTGGACATTGTTGGATAAATAAAGTGTTGCCGTACGACTAAAATATTAATTGTAAATAAAATTACCATACACTTAAATATATACTATTTTACTGTTTCATGAAGGATCATGTTATGGTACTTATTATTTTTTTTTTTTAAAAAAAAGTGAAAACAATTCATACTTATACACTAATTAACATTTAAAATTCACAAAATTTATAAATATGGGAAAAATTTATATATATATATATATGATATAATATTTATATCGATAGTTAGAAGGCAAATAGGTGTAAGCGACATTTTCTAAATTGTTCAAGAAACAACCACACTTCACCAACTCAATGATTTTATGACAAAATTCTAATAACTAATCTCATAATACTCTGTAATAACTTAGCATAGACCATAGAGAAATAAAGTATATAGATTTTATTACATTAAAATGTATATAGGAGTTTAATTTAAAACTAATACACATAATAACCTTCAATTATAGATCCAATAGGAGGTCTGAATATGAATACATCAACATTAACTGACACGCTAATACAATGTCTGATATCAGCTTGAATAATTTCATTAGAACTTATTTTATCAAATCCCATAACCAATCCATTTAAACTGAAAACATCAACACTTAATGATTTAAAAAAACTTATTAAATTTAAATATACTTACTCAGAACAATATGTGAATTTCAATTTCGCCAATTCATCTTTAATTGTTTTTGAAAATAATTTTGGATTACTGGGTGCTGCGTAAAAACCTAATTTTAATCTGTACTTGTGATTTTTGTGTAAATATACAAACTTCGGTAAATTATCAGGATCCATCATTTATTTTATTTTCATGCGTGAACAGTTTTAAGATTGAATATTACACGCATAAGTAAATTGATTAAGAACCACAACGTTACAATAATAAAGAATATAAAAATTAAAAACTAAGAGCTACAATAGATATTCGTATCACTCAATGTTTATTTAAGCCATACATAAATAAATGGTTATTTAAGCACAATTCAAAAGTTAAACATTGTAGACACTACTACACTGACACAATTAACACTTAATGGACAGTTATTACACATTAATAAATGTTTAAATGAATAATCTATACAACGAACGTTAAATAATTACAAAATGTACGTATGTGCATACTCGCATATTAATGTAAAATTACCTGAAATATCTTATATAATAAAAAAATACTTGGCCGGTATCTTTTCTTCCAACGGTTTTTTTCATTATTTTTTTTGTATAAATTCTCGAGTGAGTCGTACGACTTCGAAATTTGCACATTTCGCGGTCAACTTTTTACCGTCCGTCTATTAAAATCGGTTTCGTAATTTTTCACGCGAAACTTTTTTTTAAATCGCGTGTTTTCGCTTTTCGCTTAATTGCGAGTTCCATGAGATTTTCGGGCGGCCGCCGCCGTGCCCACCTTTCTCTCGCCGATCCCGTGATAAGCCGGCCGACGAGCGCACCTTTCCACCGATACTGTCGAAAATTTACCGCTGTATTATTATTCGATATCGATATTATATAAATATTTAATATTATATTGATTTTAATTTATTTAATATTTTTTTTTTTCCGTTCGTATTTCTCGCGTAGCCGTCTTTTTTTCGCGCCGCCGTCGATCGTCGTACCGTAACTGAGTCGTTTTTCGCGGCCCGATCGCTTTTTCTACTGTATTTTTTATTTTAAAAATATCGAAAACGGTTTTCGGACCGTTCGCGGTCGGGTTTCCGACCGTTACGATCGATATTTCGTCGTTTTTCGATATTGCGAAATACTTTAAATACACCGATTTTCGACGATTATTCAAGCAGCCACCGTGGCGCACTCGATAGGTAGGAATTAGGCGTTAGATTAGGGACCGGTTAGGCAGGTTTTCTTACGGCGGTTTGCACGGCCGCCGCCCCGGTTAAATTACCTAACCTCAACCGGGTTCGAATCCTGATCCGTCGGCGGCGCCCGATTTTTTGCATTTTTTTTTTTTTTCGTTAATCTTCCGGCGCTCTCCTATACGCGCATGCGCATTACGCGCCGGTATTACTAATAGAAATAATATATAATATAATCGTCGTAATATTTATATTATATGGCACCCTCTATATATACTCTTTTTTTTCGGTAGGTATCTTCTAAATACTTATACTTTTCACATTTCACATTATGTATGTCGTATTATGTCACTCTTTCTATCACTCTATACTCTGTACAATTATATAATAATAATATTACTATTATTATATATTAGGACATCTCTTTTTTTTTTATTTACTATGTACTTATACTTGGTTTTAATCATTTTTAACGTTTCATACTATAATATCTTTTAATCGATTCTTGACTCTGCACAATTATATATATATTAGCTATTTATATAAGCTTTTATATACATGATATACAATGGTACAGTTACAAAAAAAGTTAATTTATAATTTTAAAAATTTAAAGTTTTCTATATTTTTTTTTTTTTTTTTTTTGGTAAACATTTAGATATCAAAAATTTATTACAATTTTACAATATAATATACATACATCATACATTATGTTACATTTTATGTCAATACTTAAAAAAATAACGTGCAGGTCATAGTCATATACAAATTTATTAATCAAAATTTGAAAATATATTGTTAATTAATGATAATTTGTATTATAAATTACAAAAATTGTTTGAATGTACACTGTAATAATTAAATAAATAAAGTAAAATATTATATATAGTGGTTACAATTATTTTATAAATTTAATTTTTTTTTTGATAAAATATATAACAATTTGTTACAGATATATATTATAATTTCACAATATAATATACATACCATCCCATACACTATGTTACATTTATTAACACAATAAAACTTTAAACTAAAAAACATACAAAAATTTATCAATCAAGTTTCAATTAATTAATTCTTTGATTTAAGTCACATATTATGGTGGTGATATTTATATTATTACTTTAATTTAATGTTTAATGGTATGAAAAATAAATAAAACTGCAATAATTACAATATTATACATAATGGTTAGTTAATAATTTAGTTTTTTTATATAAAATTTTTTGGTTAAACACATATAATATTATATAACATACAATCATTTATTAAAGATAAATAATAAATCTTAATATAAATTCCTACTTTAGACAAAAGGTTAAGAGTAAACATATTTAAAAAATATAGTTATAATGAAAAAAAAAAATTTATTTGTTATGACACATTTTATTCAGTGCATTATTATAGTCTTCCGTTGGTAGTTAAATTTGAGTGACTTGCTCCTACTTTCATAGGAAATAATTGACATTTTGAACTGTATATTATGCAATTTAAGAAACACATTGTAAATATGAAATTCAAATGGCTGATTCTGCAATGAACAAATGAACACATGAACAGGAGCACTCGGTGGTGGTTTTATATCTTATATAATAAAAAAATTCTTGGCCTGTATCTTTTCTTCCAACGGTTTTTTTCCTTATTTTTATTATATAAATTCTCCGGTGAGTCGTACGTCTTCGAAATTTGCACATTTCGCGGTCAACTTTTTATTTTCCTTCTATTAAAATCGGTTTCGTAATTTTTCACGCGAAACTTTTTTTTAAAACCTTTTTTAACTTTTAGCTAATTATTTAATTGTCCATGAGCCGTTGCCATGCCAACCTTTCTCTCGCCGATCCCGTGATAAGCCGGCCGACGAGCGTACCTTTCGGCCTATACTGTCGATAATTTACGTTTTCGGACAACGCTGATAACCGCGTTCGATTTCGCGCGGTAAATTATTCGCGATAACCGACCGCCGAATCTGTTATCTGTGCGTTTCTCTGATAAACGTCCGAAAACGGTTCGTCGAGCCCACCACTCTTGCCCTGCCATTGACAATTTCGCGCCGTATTATTATTTTTATTTTACGTTTTCTCCCGTCCTTTTTATCCATTTTCGACGATCGGACGTTCGTTCTTTCGCGTTTTAAAATTAGTCGACGACCCGACACCCTTTCCCCGCGATTTACGACGGAAACGTATTTTTTTCCGTTCGTATTTCTCGCGTAGCCGTCGTTTTTTTCGCGCCGCCGTCGATCGCCGTACCGTAACGGAGTCGTTTTTCACTGCCCGATCGCTTTTTCTACTGTATTTTTTATTTTAAAAACGTCGTAAACGGTTCTCGGACCGTTCGCGGTCGGGTTTCCGACCGTTACGATCGATATTTCGCCGTAACTCGCGGATTTTTCGATATCGCGAAACACTTTAAATACACCGATTTTCGACGATTATTCAAGCAGCCACAGTGGCGCAGTCGATAGGTAGGAATTAGGCGTTAGGTTAGGGACACCGGTTAGGCAGGTTTCCTTACGGCGGTTAGCACGGCCGCCGCCCCGGTTAGATTACCTAACCTTAACTGGGTTCGAATCCCGATCCGTCGGCGGCGGAGCGCGTTCGGTTTTTTGCATTTATTTTTTTTTTTCGGTAATCATCCGGCGCTTTCCTATACGCGCGTATTAAACGCCGGGCGTCCGAACCGTCCGCGTATGCCCTTTGCGCGACCGTATTACAGACGGAATTATATTATGGCCGCCCGATTTCGACCGTAATAAATTATAATATATATTATTACGAGTTTTTATTTTTTTTTTTTACGTTGAAAATACTTATATTTTGATTTTATATATTTAATCGTTTATTATACCCTTAATATTATATACTCCGTTTTTTTTTTGACACTATCTAAATACTTATAATAATTGTTATACACTTTATCGATATGTTACCGATTATATTTCTACGTATCGATTCTCGACTCTGTAAAATTATACGTATGATTTATATACAAATCGTGGTCGTTGGCTTATATTATAAACGATAATTGTTCGAGCCCATACGTTGTTACGGTTAAAAAATATAGTACGGGCGCTACCGGTATTACACTGGCGGCTATGGTGGTGGTAAAACTTTTTATGCAAACCTTCTCTATCCCACTGAAACCCGACCGGGGTAAGTGAGTGCGCCGAAGGCGTACTCCGCGTGGTAGGACTACCGTGATCGGTCAAAGACTGTTCACCCGAAGAGAGTGTAAATAGGACCACTATACTCTGTTCCAAAAGAGAAGACACGGGTTCTGCGCATATCGAATGACGGCCGATCATTTCCGATCATTGCCGACGATGTATACACCGTAATTAAAATGCGGCAAGCGATAGCCATGTACACTTGCACGGTTATCAGGTGACAGGTTATACGTATATTCGCCAAGTGTCATAGATGTCAATAATCCCAGCGCGCCGTATAATGGTTTTTAACGATGCAACTGGGTGTCAGAGTTCGCTGGTGAGCATACGTGCATTTATCGGAGTAGGTGGGGAATGCGCGCCGCCGAACGAAAACTGGTCACCGCTTCGTGTCTTCTCTTTTGGAACAGAGTATAGATTGCGAACGCCCTTCAATCCGCCGGAGGCGGATAAAATACTTTAATCATTATATCCGATAAAAATCTACTTCCGCCGGGCTCAATGTACCCGAACACTATGGTAGCGGAAAAGCTATGGTGGTAGTAAAGCTTTTCACCCCCACCAGTATTCCACTGGCAGAACTATGATGGTGGTAAAGCTTTGGTTCCTCAGCTACTGGTTAGGTAATGATTACATTATATCCGATAAATAGCTACTTCCGCCGGGCTCAATGTACCCGAACACTATGGTAACGGAAAAGCTATGGTGGTGGTAAAGCTTTTCACCCTCACCAGTATTCCACTGGCAGCTATGTTGGTGGTAAAGCTTTTCACGCGAACCTGTATCCAAGGACAGCTAGTAAAATTATATAATATTAAACATTGACATTAAGCACATATAAATACATTAATACAATACTACTTCTTACATAATAACAAAATACCTAACGCTATAAATTTTAAAATTTATATTATTTGATAGTACATACTACATAGGTGAAATATTTGTTTGCATATTTATTTATTATTTGGTCTGTGAAATGTGAATAATTTTGTGATACAATCAAACAACGTAATTTATTTAGAACATGTGATTAATGATTATTGTAGATACAAGATAATAATAATAAATCTATGGTGATAATAAATTAAAACAATAGGCCGTAGTGTTGTTTTACTAACCATACATAACCATGGTATAATTTTTCTTTATGTTTTTGTGACCATACCTACCGCCTATCACCATGTGAGGTGTGACCATAAGAAGACTCCCCCCACCATTTTACACAATATTGCGTATCAATAAGTTGTGATCATACTTCGTGTTCATGTAATCATGTCTTATTGTCTTCAATTCTTCATACTTTCATAGTTCATACTTCATACCTACCTATTTATTTCGTCATATTTAGTATATTGATGAGACACCAACATGGATACCGAAAGGACACCATCGGCAATCACATTTTACTACCCGAAATAATGCTCCGATCAGTGCCGCAACTAGACATTTGGGGGCCTAGGTGCAAGTCAAATTTTGGGGCCCCTTATAATCATACAAATTAAAATCCAAATATATTTATGCATAAATAAATAAAAATATAAATTAGTAACATAATTTTTATTTTTATATTGTAAACTATTAATTATTATTTTACAAAACAATTTCACTTAAAATTAAAATTTTATATATACTTACAGTAGAATAAGTATTATATTATATATGATATATCCATATATACTAAATTATTTTAGATTATTTTATAAATTATTTTAGAAAATTTTTTTTTCTTGCTTTTGAAGAAGCAAAATCATCAATAATTTTTTCAATATTTAACTCATTAGTTCTTTGTTTTTCAATATTTAAAATTGCAATATTTGATAATCTCTCTTGACTAGTCGAATTCCTTAAATAATTTTTAACCGTATAGGTACTATTTAACTTATTCTATGAAATTATAATTATTGTATAATATATTAATATGGGTATATATAGGTATAATATGATAATTATTATGAGTATATTTATGACTAATATTATCTTTTAATTTTAAAAATAATAATACTAAAATACAATATTGCTTTATTTTAATAAACTGTAATAATTATTGTACTGATACAAAAGTTTTTAGGTTTTTAGTTATAATTTACTTAAAATAAATAATCATTAATCATATTAAATATAATATTATATAGTATTAATTTTTAATTGGACGCGAATAATTTGGGGGCCCTTATAATTTTATGTGGCCCTTTTGGGGGTGCCATGCACCCCCAGCACTCCCGCTAGGTGCGGCGCTGGCTCCGATTTTCACGAATAACATGTTTCAGGTTGGAAAGTTGATGTAGTTGGTATATTATTTAGGTCATTTTTCAAATTTCTCAAAATCGACCCTAAGCCAAAGAAAAAACGACGAAAATACGGCATTTTTCACGAAAACTGAAATTTCGACTAATTCAATTTCAATATTTCAAGATAACTCAGGCAATTTTGAAGATAGATTTGAAAATTTTATTGGGTAGCCACATAGGTACTATATTATATGTGTGATAGAATTTTGGAAATATTGAAATTGAATTCGTCGAAATTTCAGATTTCTTGAAAAATGCCGTTTTTCGTCATTTTTCATCGTTTTTTCTACCACTTAAAGTCAGTTTTGAGAAATTCGAAAAATAACATAAAAAAAGTACCAACAACATCCACTTTCCAACCGGAAACATCAAACATATGCTATTCGTGAAAATTGGAGCATTATTTCGGGTAGTAAGTAAAAGTGTCTTCACTTCTTCAGACATAAAAAAAAACCAATACATTCTTCGTTTCGCTCAGAATCTAAAATGAGAATGGTCAATGGTTACAGTAGTTCTGGATTGGGTCCAGCGTCCAGTACCCAGGTATCCTTGGACCCCCCCCCCCGTAAATACGCCATTGCATATTATAATAATTTAGTATTTAGTATTTAAATATTATCTATTATGGGTACCTATTTTTAAAATACATATGATATTTACAGTGTTGAGGTAGTGAGGACCTATCAACTTACTTATATAATATAATTATATTAATCTACTAATAATTTTATATTCTATAAGAATAGGAATTGAGATTATAAAATATTAAGTTCCTGTCTAAGTATTTAGTTTTTACATTTTACTGAAGTTAGTTATATTTGCTTAAATATATCACAAGCCCGGATAGCTCAGTCGGTAGAGCATTAGGCTTTTAACCTAAGGGTCCAGGGTTCAAGTCCCTGTCCGGGCGGCAAATTTTTTTTATTTTTTTATTATTTTATTTCATTTTTAAGAATTTCCCGTATATTTTTATGAAACACGAACAAAAAAATTAGACGATAGGATAAACGGTTAACTCTAATTTATGTGTAATTTTGTCAGATTTTTTGGTCTTTAAAGGCACAAAAACATTATTTCATATATAATACCTATATTATACACTATAATAAACTAGAATCTATAAAATAATAATATAATTATAATGTCTATATTACACAATTTATGTACCTATATAATATAATCATTATTAGTTACCACTTGTCAGCATAATAATTATTTATCAATATTATGATTTCATTTTGAAAATTTACTAAAACATTTTTAACAATGTTTTTTTTATTTTTTAACAAAGTTATTGAAAAATTATTTTATTTTTGTCAAAATTCTAAAATAGTTTTTCATACATAGAAAATACGGTTGATGTTTTGTAGATTATACAATTATATATATTTTATATTAATTTATTATAATATTTAATAACAAATTTGAAATTTTATATTACCCTTAGTATATAATTGTGTTCATTAATAAACTCTTATAGCTAATTAATATTTTATTATTTATATAATATACAAATTATTATATTAAGAATGTGAAATTAAATTATATTGATTGACATAATATTTTTAAATGGTAAAGTCTAGATTTAAACAAAATTATAATGAGTACAATTAATGTGAATTCTTTAAATACATTCAATCTTTTAAAATTCATTTATCGTAGGTACAATAGGCACTTATAAATTATAATACTTAACTTAATATAAATTTATAGGTTATAGGCCTATAGCCATAAAGGTGTACCTATATATTTTTAAATTTTTGGAAATTACTTAAATGTATAATGAAATATTAAAAATTTTTATTTTACTTTTTTTATATACGTATATACAACAAAAATTTTATTAACTATCTATAACTGTGTAGGTAAAAATGTGTATATTACTAAATTAAAATTTATTTATTATTCTAAGGTTAACTTAATTTTAAATTTAAATTATATTTATCATAAAAAAATTATCACATGAACAAAAAGAAAATTAATAATAATAATAAATAAATAAAAATTGTGTAAACCTTCTAATTTTTCTTTCTTTATTAAGGAAAACCATGTACAGTGTACAGATATATATAGTTGCATAAACATGTTAATAATTTTGCACTCCAGAAATAATATGGATAAAAAATATTTGGTGTCAATATTATACATAAAAATTGAGCGCAAAAATCGTTATTATATATATATAATTTAGATACAGTCATAGTACATAATAATATTACCTAATGTTTTCGTATAATATATTATAATATATACATATTATATTATATTATTATATATTTATTATTTATGCAAATATAAAGAAATATAGATACAATGTTTTACACATATACCTACATAATTAGTCACTATTATTACATTAATGTTTGTCATGGGATAAACGTGCATATATTTTGTCTTTTGAACAATTCTCATACATATATCGTTCTTCACTTATTTTAACGTGGTATACATATATGGTATTTGATATTTGGTATTTGATAAAGATAATTATTATACTTACACGTTATAATTTTTCCTGTGTATTTATATAACGGAATGTATCGTGAAGATTCATGTTATACTTATATATTTATATAGGTACAGGTATAACATTATAATAAAACGTAAATTTGTCAAATCTTCAAATAGTATACGTCCTATAGTAATATATGATCTTAAATAATGGACGGATTATATTTAATTATAATACCCACACTGGTAAGATATAAAAAATATTAGAAAATATCAGAATATTGTGTTACAAAAATAATGGATAAAACGTCAATAACTTATACTGCACGATTTCCATTATTTTTGTAACGTGAAATTTAGCAGGTCACCTATAAATAATATTATATACCAATATTTTATAATAACGGATTAACGGCGAGGTTTAAATTCGTTTTGCGATCAAATATCAATAGGTATATCATTAATATACAATGTGTAGGCAGTTTTCAATATTATGATGATGAAAATAATATCAACTATGGATGAGGCATCGCCGGAATGGTGGCGACTAGTTCGTGGGCCGTAGCCCTGGACCCTTTAGGTTTGCACACGCATCCGCTTTCTACCAGTACGTAATCTTGGCCGGTCAACGTCACCGGGCCTAAAGGTATAACCAGGAACAAATATGGTACATACGTTTGCGTGCATTCTCCTCTGACCACGTCGCACTCGTTCGATCTGAATATGGAAAAATAGACACAATCATAGTATTATCTTATCATCATGCAAAATAGTCTAAATTTTTAGGTAATAATCATATATAATATAAGGAACAATCACACCATTTTAATAATATTGAACCTTAATTAGATTTTATATTATCATAAATTTATGTTTCCGGCTTTAGGGAATGTCGTACATATAATAAGTATTTTATATACCAAGCTACATTGAAAACGTAAGCAAATATTGTAAAAATATTATTTTTCAAAATTTCTTTACCTACGTATATCATATATTATTATTACGTAACGAGTACCTAATTATTAATTATTTATCTTATAAATATTTAATATGTTGACAGTTTTGGAAAAATGGCAATGATTAATTTTAAAATTCGAAATAATTAATAACAATTTATTATCAGACGGTAAGTCGGTAAAAAGATAGCTATAGCCTACCCTTTTATAAATATAATATATAATGGCCAATGAGCATTGAACGGATAGGTTAGTCGTTAGTGGCATAGTAATATTGATGGAACAATTTGTATACATACATACATGATATGATAATGAATTTGAAATTTGAAATTATATAATAATCATATAGTCATATAGACAATATAAAAATATTAATGTATAGATATTTAGATACCTAACTAGAAATTAATTAATTTACCCCTTCGAACGTAAACATTTTGAAAAATCTGTCAACCTACATTGTATGGCGCAAAATATATTACTTGTAAAAATGTATAGCTTCGTCATGTAGAATAGATTCGGTGCGTACTTACTCACAAACTTCATAAACGACTTGTTGTAACAGATCTGGGAATTTTTGAACGATTGTCACCGGTTGACCCGACGTCAACGATACACCATACATGGGAGCAGTGGTATTATATCTGGTTCGACACAGCCTGTTTGGTGATTGACAAAGTTCACGATTAGCGGGTGTTGATCCATATTCTCGAGCTGAAAAATAATACATATCGTGTCATAATTTATATTATATTGTTTTTTACTTTTTGTTAACATTATATGATTATTAAAATTATTTATAGATAAGATATAAATGATATCAAAATATCATTAGATTTAAAAAATATAAAATTATAATATTCAACAACTGCAATTTTTAAATTAAATATTCTATATACATAATTTTATAATTTGTAAATAATTAAAATAAATTGAACTAAAATATTTAAATTATTTAAAAAATTCAGGATATAGGTCAAAAATAAATACATAATACGATATAATAATCGAAAAATATTGATAGTGCATAGGATAATAATTAAGATATATGGACTGTAATTATTACTATTATAACTTATAACATATAATAATATTATAGGTATTATATTGAATATGATCTTTTTATAGGTATACAGAGTATACTTATATTAATTTTATTAAATATCCGCGAAGCAGAATTGGTTACGGTTATTCTGTATAATGTATTATATTATAAATTTGTTACATGCACGATGCACGTATATTATAAAAAAACGAATAAAGTTTGTCACTTTATAAATTACAAGCTAATGTTCTGCATATAAATATAATATGACCGATATTTCAAATTAAGATTTATTACATTACATTTATCACAGAGATCATTTTAGTTTTTTTTTTCTTATTTTTTTTTTTTTTTTATTGAATATCATGTATTGTCTTGCATTAATCGAATGAACGAACAATGTGAGAGGCGAAAAACAGAACTGATGGCAATTATTTTGACAGCCTCAGCATATTACAATTTAGATACTGATATAAAAACAAAAACATGTTGGTATTCAAATATCTGATGAGAATAGCCTATATCTAGTTGTCATTCTATTTTTTTAGTAAAATAATAGACAGGATTTAAATTGCATTTATTCGTTTCATTTTGATTATTATTTAAATATGGTAAATACCCGTTTTATAATACTAAAGAGTAAAGATAGTGAGATAGTTTATTGTAAATATTATTTTATCCTAAAATATAGCCTATATAATGTTATATTATACTTGTTATTAGGTAGGTACTTTACTTTTATTTTTCTAAAATATTAAAAAACATAATAATTTAAATTTTTTTGTAGTAACATATTAATAAAATATAATAGGTTAGGTTAGTATAATAGGTAGGTAAGGTAGGTATAAGGTAGGTATAATACGTGTATAATTTATTATATATAAAAAAAATAGTTTATAAATATACTATAATAATATATTTTACTCGTAATAAATATTTTAAACTATATTTTTAGTATAAGTAATAATACGTACCTACCTATATATTATAGGTATTATGTGTTTATTATTCCAAATTCAAAGTTATATATTTTAATACCTAGTTATAAATTATAATTAGTGAATAAAACGTATAATTCCTATTATGTATGTAGTATTATATATATTTTATTATACAAACATTACAATAAAGTGTGGACTTTTAATTATAATAATATAATTTATAGATATTTATAATATATACTAACCAGTTCTACTTATGGTGTAATCTTCATTATGATTATTCAATTTATACGTTTTTAAAAGTGTTTCCCGTACTGTTTCGGGACTAGGTCTTGAGTCTGCGTGAAAAGCATCGCGTCCCGTTCTGGATCCCCAATTGTGGGTACGTCTATACGTGCCGGCCACAATAGATCTGTAAATAACCGTGCAGTGCATATTGTAAAAAAAACTGTATTTTTTTTTTAGGCGTGGAAATTTTCACGAAAACATGTAATGGGCTTATTTAATTGTATAATTATGTTCAATTATTGGATTAACTACAGTCCACAAACTAGGTTGTGCTGATGCGCGATATGTTGTCTATAATGTCTAATATACACTATATTCTATATAGTATATAATATTATTATAATACGTGTTTTATCGGTTTTCACAAATCGGCAATTATATCCTTTGATTTCACCCAATCATGGTGAAACGTAAATTATTATAACGTAATTTGTACATTAGGTACGAAAACATTTAAAACTTACTCTGGATACGGTTTACCATTCGGACCGATGCAATCCAAATTATCAGTGAGCGCGTCACCTCGCAAATATTTCAGCGATTCACCATTACCGCCACAAAGTTCGGCCAACGAGTGTTTGCACATGGACAATACATAAATAATCGGCAACAACTGCAAATTAAAAATCGGGTATTTATTTATTATAAATAATATACTGCGGATAAATATTGAATATTGAAAACTTTGTAGAATTATTTTCAGAGTATAGAACGGAATTCTAGTCTTTATTTTTATAGCACAAAACAGCTAGTAGGCAGGAAAAGTAATTGTTTTAGCAATAGTATTATACTCAATAGCATGTTAGGCTACAGTAAAATAAAAAAATAGAAATGGAAAAAAGTATGTAGGTACCTATATGGCTTATACCTACATTTTATTGTTACATTTTAATAATCTAAAAAATATTTATTAATTTGAATTAAAGAAAAATTAAAAATTTGTTTTTTGTTAAATACATTTAAATAATAGGTACTCTCTTTATCAATATATTATAAATATTTATACACCAATAATTACCGTAATTACAGGTAATATTTAATTTAATTATAAGAAAATCATCGGAATATCATTTAAATTTTAAATCAAAATAATATTGTAAAGACAATTATTATATAAATCGTAAGAATATTATTAGCTATTTATTCTCATAAAATATAATATAATTTTTTTTTATAACATACAAAATGATATTTTTATTTGTCCTGCAGGTTAATAATGAGTAATAAACTAATAACTAATAATAATAGTAAAGAGTTAAAAAATGAATAAATAAATAATAGGTAATAAAATTGTCAATTTGTATTTTGCATACGTATACCTATAATACTATAAAATACTGGTTTTAGCGTTTAACTATATTAACTGATATTTAAATAGTTCACTGTCCGGAATAATACAGGTTTTGATTATTTTTTAGTTTTTTGCACCAACACAACCAGGACGTTAATACGTCGCGTATTATAATAATAATAATAATAATAATAATAATAATAATAATATAATTTTGAATATGGAATCGATAGAAAAAACAACACCGCTTTGTTTAATTCGACATCTCTATCTTTTATAAGTTATAACTTACTATTATAATACTAGCACTGGGTATTGTAATAATAATGTAGGTATAGGATACATAATAAAAGAAAACGACAATGTTGACCTACTGTTTTTTCGAAGACAATACTATAATATGTATGTCGTGTTAATCGCGTAATTATTATTATATGATTTATAACTCTCGTATAATAATAATAATAATAATAATAATAATAATAATAATAATAATAATAATAATAATAATAATAATAATAATAATAATAATAATAATAATAATAATAATAATAATAATAATAATAATAATAATAATAATAATAATAATAATAATAATAATAA
>JAIUCT010000001.1:25975005-26081937 GCA_021307375.1 Tetraneura akinire | reverse complement strand
AATAATAATAATAATAATAATAATAATAATAATAATAATAATAATAAATAATAATAATAATACGATATACATATACGAGTATACCTATAGAAATCGACAATAATATTATTGACGGCACGGTCCACCGGCATAAAGTATGTATTGTATTTGCGTACCGTATAAATTGGAGTAACTTTGATACCTAATATGAGATTGATTTTTATGTAAATTGTTTATTTAACCATCTTGTGTGGCTGCACTAATTGTAGAATAATGAGTACGCATTCCCATCTCAACAAACAATATTATTTCGTGATAATATCAACCATTACCAAAAAAAAATTAATATACGTATGGATTCTAAGATTTTCATTTGAACTAAAAGTATCAACTTTAAACAGATATAAAAAAATATTCACACTAGGAATTTTTGATTTTTCTAATATGATGTTAAGTAATATGTAAATATACTTCAGTAAAATTTTCAAACCTTAATGCCAAAAATTGCCAATTTTATTTTATCAAACATTATATACATAAAAACGAGAATTTTACGAAATATTCAAAGTCCCATATTTTGTAGTAATATTTACGTAACGGTTCCAAAATTGTATCACATTTATATATAATACTTATGTGAATAACTAATAAAATTTTCAAGTCTCTAACTTCAAAATTGCCGAGTTCTCGTGAAATATTAAAATCGAATTGGTCGAAATTTCAGTTTTCGTGAGAAATGCCGTTGTTTTTCATTTTTTCTACCGCTTAGGGTCAATTTTAAAAAATTCGAAAAATGACATAATTAAAGTACTCGTTCTATATTAAATAAATACCTATGTGTAAGAAATTATTTAAAAATCATACCCAAGTCACTCCACTTGACATTTTATGAAATAACTTTTAAACTAATGGATCGAATTTTTTGTGGGTTAAGTTTGATCAATTTCTATACTCTACCATTAATTTAACATAGAAAAAACGAGAGTATCAATGTGACCAACAATGTAGTATGTAAGATTGATAGAGACATTAAAATTTAAATATTTCAAAAAATAATTTTTTTTTTTTTTTTAATTATTACAATATCAATTTTAAGTTAATGTAGAACTTGAAGTAAGGATTCCTTTTCAGTTTTTATATTCATAAATATAAAATAGTTATGAATAAAAATATAAAAAAATAACTACCTACTAAAATTTATCGAAGTCACTCCAATTTACGGCATATAATATTTTATAGGTACGAGATTTTCGTAGACCGAATATGGTATCATTTTTTTAGGGTTCATATAATGCGTTTTAATACTTTATATCCATAATATAATTGACTCGGTAAGAAGCGATGGAAAAAAAACCACTGGATAACGGTATACTCATTATACATTGATTGTCCATTATTTTTCCATTCCCGATGTGATCGACACAAATGAAACTATTCCATCGCCGCGTGTGTACACGTACGTATACGAGTATATACCTAATATATAATATAATATTATTATATATTATGATGTCGATATGCCAACGGAGACGGTGATGACTAGGACATTTTTAGCATTATACCGAGTGAGAAATAATAAATCTGCCAAAACAATTTAAATAATACGATACATCTGTGCACGTATCGAGTCAATCGTATTTTGTTTTTGAATACACTAATGTAATTATTGTAAGTACCTATATATATATATATATATATAAAATTACGGACGTAACCTTGACCGCACTGTATATATATATATAGTATATACATTATAATATACAGGAAGATCATTTTATCGCTTCAACACTATAATTTTTTTGGTTTTACGTATTACAATATACAATTTAGTTTTCATTATAATATAATTTAGTTTCAATAATTATTATTGTATTAAAATAACTGTTATGTATTATATTATGTAATAATATATATATATATATATATTTTTTTTTATGGAAATATAACGTAGGTATCTACGATTATTGACCGCGATCGAAAAAAAATCTGCACCGTACACGCGCTGTATATATTTTCATATATTTTTATGTACATCGTTTGTACGACGGACAAGTAGTAACGGGATTGCCGAAGATATGTATTCGTTCGTTTGTGTGTGTGTGTAAACGCATATATAAACCCGTAATCGCCGCAGTTGGGCGGAGATCGGGCGTACAGATATACTGCAGGATAACCCACATTGTACGACGTTCGTCAATCGGGATTCGTACCACGCACGTTATCGTCGTCTGTTCCGATAGGCGGTGGATACCTGGCCGATGATTCACGCGGACCCGAGACCCATTGACCCAATATTTATAATATAATAATATATTTATTGTAATTTAATCCTTGCCGACGTAATCGTCGTTAATCATTACAATATTATTGTTGTTGTGATCCTCATACGAAGTATATAATACATAAATATATATGTATTATGTATATATATAGTATTATTGTCTCAGCTCTATATATATATCCAGTCGCGTGTTTTATAGATGAACATAATATAATATAATATATCGTGTAGGTAACTATTAAAATAAAAAATATATATATATAATTTATTTTTTATAGATGCCGCATATGACACGTATTATATACCCATATAATGCGTACGATTATACGATAATTACAGTCCAGATAGATGTTCATATCATTTTAATTTTTAATTACGATTTTTTTTAAAAATTTACTCCGCACGCTTCATATTTTCCTCTTGCCAGGAGACGCGCCTTTCTGTTTAGAAACCGTTGAATTATTTTATATTAGGTATATAGGTACAATTATGCACCTAATTCTTGACGAGTTTATCGGTTATTATCACGATTGGGTGGGTATTGTAGTCGTGTATCTGCGTCCGTACAATAACGACAGCAACAACAATAATAATATATAAGTAATATGAAAATTATAAAAAAAAAAAAAAAAAAAAAACGGGACTTATAACGCGGATAATTGTTCGTGTACGGTGGTATACACACACACACACACATTTTATACGTATGTGATAAAAATCGATTTATTCGCGGTAATTTTACGAGATTTTATTATAATATTATAATAGAATTATAGAACAATAAAATATACTGTATATATATTGTATATACATAACAAGTATGGTCACCATTAGATAATAATTTTTAAATATTATACACTATACCAGAAGAAAAAAAAATTGAATCAAAGTCAAATGGGACGAGTTATTCCATTGTGTTACAATAATACAATTAAGTAAAATGTACCGTATAATATCTGTATTTTGTTGTCTTCTATCGAATTTTCTTGTACCATTGTACCTAATTATGTAGTCAGAAGTCAGTAACAGGACAATTTCAAACCAGTCGTAGATTTTTCGAATTAATGTACAACCACCGGTCACCGCGAACACGCAGGAATACCTATCTAATTCCGTTAGGCCATAAAATTATATATATTTATATCTTTTCCTGTAGCAGATATATTGTGTTTTATTGCAGAACGGTATTCCAGCAAAACAATAATATGTTCATCAATTATTATATTTTTATTTTTTTTTAATTTTGACAATGCAAATTGATCGGCGATAGCTACGTTTACATAAACGTATTTAATATAGTTTATTGTATATAACAATAATTTTAATATTACTACATGTGTAATATCACGTTATTCCATAAAACAACTGTAGGTATTTATAGTTATTCTATAAATTATCTAAATAAATAATTGGGTGGATTGCGTATATAACTATTAAATGGATTACACAATTTCACTACAGTCAATATTTTTATTTAAAATTTTTTATTTGGTTCATCTATAGAATTCATTGAAAGTATATTTTACATTCTGAGTGAAGCCCGAAGAATGTAATGGTTTTTACAATGGTGCGTGTCTTTTTATATTTTTTTAAGGACAAAAGTTCCATTTCAATGACATCTTACATTTAATTTCTTCTGCGCACATCATAATATATTAATATGTATTATAGTATATTTTATAAGATTTCAATAATATTTAATCATTAATTAAATATATAAAATAATTTATATAAGCTTTGTCGTTATTCATTTTATCATAGAAATAATTTGTAAATTTGATTTCATCAATAATACGATGTAGTGTACTAATATAGTGTGCCAAACTGCCAACGTATAGTGTATTATATTTATATTATAATAGACATGATAGACATGATTGCGCATGAAAACTTAGTGAATTCAGACAGTTATAATAAAAAGATGTATTTCTGCCTGTAAGCAATCATATGACCTGCAAATGCTACATGTATATGTGTACAAATTAATATTGATATTATATATCTTTTGTCTTTGTATTATTTTATTATACGAGTATATCTTTTATTTATGACAACAAAAACTATAATGTAATATTGTACATTAATAATCTAATTTTACATTTTGATATAATACGAATAGAAAAAATTGACTCGGTTATGATGGTGTTGTAAATTATAATTAATAATCATATAAATTATAAATTATTATTACTTATATTTATGTGTCTATAATACTGTAACACATGTACGATGTACCATGTTCTTGTTCTATATAATGCTTTTATAGCAATTGGAATTGGAATTTGATAGATTTATATCTCTGCAGACCTACAGTTGTCAATCGAATGATGAAAATATTATTGTCTAGTGTAACAATGTACAAAACTATAGTTTTCTTATTTCAATTTACATCTATGTACTGTTAGTACGTATATACTGTCTGACAAGACAAATCAAAAATGCTATAGTAGCATAATGAGTACAGATGTGTTACATTATGTCATTTATATCATATTTGAAACGATCCACAAAAGAATGAATACCTATTGCTTCGTAGGAAAATTGCCAGTGAACTTGGATTATAATAAAACGCAATAAAAAAAAATATAATATACGAGTATATAAATATATATGGAATGGCCGTTGTCCGTCAATAATTGCTAAATAAGAACAAAATCTATGAACAAATCGAGATAATGCATAAATGTAATCCGGTATTTAAACTTTAAAGGGTTTAAAAGAGGGAAGGAAATATATATATAAGTAAAATAAAAAATAAAAATAAATATAAATAAGAAATATATATAAGTAATTTATGTTTATTAAAATTTATTAATACTTAACTTTTGATGGTTATCTAATGTAAATAAATTAAAAATGTTATAATAATACTTTACGATCACATATTTATTTAATATTATAATTTAATTGTTTTTATACCCATATATATATATATATATATATTTCTTATTTAGTACAATTAATTAATTAATAGTTAATATATGAATATATCGCTATGATCACCTTGTTATTAATTATTATTTTAATTTCCATTTATAGATATGAGGTACTAATTTTAAAATGTACGTAGGTACATCAAATATTAATAAATTTAATTAAACGTGGTATATGTTTATTATTTAGGTATGACGTATGAGATAACTACCTAAATAATATTTTACTTTATAACTTATCTGTAAATATTATGATTATACTAAAGACAATGTGTTCCCTATAAACAGTAGCATTATTTATTGTGTCTTAGACAACCCGTTGGTTTTAATCCAATATACATTTATACGCATGTATTTCACATATTAAAGTTTCTCTCATCGTGCTGTTCTTTTATTATGCTGCAAACTGTTAATCTACTGACTTAACGCCGCCACACTTGTTATTTACTGTGATAATAGTCTGTAAAATAGCTTAGTAATGTAACCACTGTACATATAAAAGAAATATCATTTAGACATAAGACAGTCATTCTAAACTATTATATGCTATAACTACAGGTATTGTCGGAGATTAGGAATTGTTTGTTTTACTATATATATAATATATAAGTTTTTATAAAATACATTTTTTGATACATCTTTCTAAATTTATTATTGCTTTTGTCTATTTTATTTTGTTAATAGTTGAACATTCTTTTAAATAATCATTTTGGAACATGTCATTATACCTACTTAGTAACTATATATAAACCAAAAGCTATCGTATATATACTATGTCAAACATATTTTTACATTCTAAACAAAGCGAAGAATGTATTGGTTTTACAATGATGCCTTATTTATTTTATGTAAGAATAAATTTTTTTTTTTTTTTTAATAAATAATGACTCGATTACTACAAAATGGATATACGAGTAGGTACCTATATACTTTTGGTAGTAAATTTCATTTAGTATTATGACATATATGTACTTTATTTATATTATTACATACGTACAATATTGGATGTTTAAATAATTTTCTTATAGGACAGGAGAAAATACTAAAAAATGATGGGAAAATGGAAAAATTCTTGAAAACCATGAATTCGAAGAACTTGATTTTATTTATTTTCTAATAACTAAAAAAAATATAGATCGTATATTCGCATATGTATAGGGACTTTAAATTGTATTTAGTATTCACATAGATATTTAATATACGTGATAAAATTTGGAAACTGTTACTTTAATTTTTAAATTTAAATATAGATTATATTTTCTTATAACCATCAAAATATTAATCGTTAATTAATTTTTATATTTATTATATTATTATATATTAAATTATTATAATAAGTATTTTGTATTTATATCTGATTGAGCTTTTGATCAATTAGTCGTTTTTTTTAAGCGATAATTTTATTGCTTTCAAATCTTTAATATAATAAGTAGGTATACAAGATTATATCCAGGCATCATTATTATTCTTTCCACGATCATATAATATAGATCCTATCGGTTATTTTAAAAATTTAATATATTTTATGTGTCTTAAAAATGAAATTAAATAAACCAACAAATACCTACCTATACATATAGCATGTTAATTCTACAGATTGCATATAGAACAGTATAATGTATAAATGCCATAATATTTTATCCGTTATATGAAGCAATTTTTTCCTAGCTACATGTACATGTTATTATTATAATGATGAGTCATAGTCATGAACCTCATTATTATTATATTTTGCTTAAAAATATGTAATTTCATATAAATTATGTTAATTGAGTTTATACATTTCCATTTGAAGATCTTCAGATTATAGTATTTCTTATTCTTATAGGTAAGTACTAAGTATCTATATACATCATATACAGTTATTAAATATATAGCATGTACGAGTACACATATCATCTTGATTCCACGTAGGAAATTATATTTCATTTGGTTGCCATAATCGTTCAACGAAGTAGAAGAAACCAATAAAAATAATTTGCCTTGAATTACACAATTAAAATGTTTCTGGTATAATGTAAAAATAGGTATTATGGTATAGGTAATATAATATATACGTATTATACCATGGCGTTAGCATAATTAATGTAGATTAATTTCCGGTTATTAATTATAATAGGTAATGCAATTTTTTTGGTAATTACATGTATCTATATATAAACATTAAGAATAATTTTACTTTTCGATACAAGACAAATCTGTACGACTGTACTGACTGCTGAAACTGTTATGAACCATCACACGATTTCAAAGTAATAGTTTTTTCAAAAATATCATTTTTTTCAGAAATTATTATTCTTAGATGATATTTGTTTTTCAATGTCCATCACAGACAAAAAGTCCATGTACCAATGAAACTTTTAAGTGAACAGTAATAATATTATTGTTCTCGAGTCACGCGTGACGCACGTTTATACGGACATTGCGGTTTGCGCGGATTCCTGCGGTCATTCGTGTTGCAGTCAATGAACTTGCAGTGTTTTTGTTTCTCAGCCGTTTTTCTACATGAACGATGTTAAATAATTTAGTGAGGATTATTTTATTTTTTATTTTTTACTATATTCCTTCTTTTTATATTTTCTCATTGCCTCAGCTCATGACAAACGTGCGTGACCGACGACCAATTAGGAGCTTGTTCATCGTTAATCAGGATTACAAAAGAAAAATAACTTGCTCTTACCCTCTCGGCGTTTCAACATTTAAAGAGTTACATGGAATTTCGATTATCGTTTACGACTGCGCCGGTGGTATTTGAACTCAGAAAATAAATATTATTGTTAAAAGGTAATTTACTTCTCGTATACAGATCAAATAAAATGTATATATGAATCGCTAACTGCAGAAAGGGGACAAGTCCACTCTTCCTAATTTTTCAGGAATGATCAAAAACCAAATATGGACATGTTCCCTTTCTATAGTAAACAAGAATTTCCAAACAGTATATGTATTGTTTTGATAATCGGATTTGACTACTGCAGTAAACGATGGATTTACGCGTGCTTAATGAAAAATGATAATAAAATCAAAATTGATAAAAATGGACTTGTCCCCTTTCTGCAGTTAGCGATTCATATACCATAAATTAGATATATTTATAATCTAATTAAAATTAATCTAGAATTTGACGATTTATAAAGATTTTATGATAAATTGATAACATTCATAGTTATATGTATTTATAAAAATATGATTCAACACAACACAATTAAAAATAAAATTTACTATATGGTACATATTTAATATATTCTTCCATCAGTTTTAATAAAATTAATCCATATTATAGTATACATTATTATTAATATATAATTTGATCTAAAAAACGTTTGAATTCATATTAATAATGGTTTAATTTATTAACTGTTGTTTATTAATAATGCAACTTAATACAGCGATTAAAATTTATCGATCATTTTTCGCGTAATAAACCCCTCATCTCCCCACTTAAATTTATTTTATAGCGTTAGTGTACTGATGTAAATATTAACTTTAATAATAATTTAAGACTGATCTAGTGGTAAATATTGGAAATAATAAATTCTAAATTTCTAAATTCAACATAAAATGTCGATTTAAATATGTAAATTTTATTGAAATAAATATACTAAGTATATGGTGTATACACTTATAATATTTGAAATAAAATTGTTAATTTTTGAGAATAAAATATAATTATTACATGTTATAAAAATTATTATATCCATATACGATATTCAAATATAATTATTGCATTTAATAATTTATATATCTATTAACAAACAGAATCTAATTCATGAAATATTGTAATAGGGATTTATATTTTATGGGGCTTTGATTATAATATTATATTGTTTAGATTTTATTGATGCACGTAATCTATAATCATCTAAATCGATTTAGTGTGGCATTCAAATGTTTCAAAATTTATATATTTGCGTTATATAATTATGAATTATTATCTGGAATATTCCTATATATACTAAGTACATTATTGCAACATTATATCTCAATAATAGATCTGTGCTTAAATATTAAGGACGGGTTATAAACTTATAATATAAAATACGTAGGTAACTATATATTTGTAAAATTTCATTATTTTACAAATATCGCAAATTCGCAACATTATTTATAAATATATACAAATTATATATAATGTGTTACACAGAAGACATCAGACGTAAGTCGTATAACAAATATTCATAATAAAATAAAATAAATATTGCATAATAATACATTGGTAATCTGCAGGGTAACGAAAATTGAATAGTAACGGACACAACGGGGGTAATATACTTCATAATTTTATATATAAATTAAAAAATGTTCTTTGAAGTATTAATTACAATTTAAATACTAAAAATCGGGGAGCTATTAAATGTGATATTAATTTGTTATTCTTATTATATTACGTATTATTAATAAAATTGTTGTTGTAATGTATGTTTTAAATTGTATAATTTCTAATTGATAACGTTTTACAATCATATTGAATTATATATGGGTATATATTATTTATTATAGAAAAAAAAAATTACAACCAATATTTACATATTCTGTAACTTACACTGTCATTTTATCACATCACGCGTGGTTGAAATTTAATGGTTAATTTTTTTATTTTTCATATTTAGAATAAATATGAATATCATGGTAATTTTAACGTGCAATCTCTTAAAATCGTTGACAATGATACATCGTATTATCATTATGGGTTTCAACCTATCATTGCTATAAAATTCTAGTAAATTTCATGGTGATGTATAAATATAAAAGTTTATAATATAATGTAAATGTGATATGGTGCAGAAAAACAATAATAAAAATAATTTTAAATTTTAATTCGTATTACATTATAACACGTATAGAACTTCGGAAGTAGGTAATATTAATATTATATTTTAATGAATTTTACCTTGAACGAAGACGTCACCGACGAACGACGATTAATCCCTTGGACGGCGGTCATGATCGTGACAAACAGTCCGATTATAATAAATATTATCGTAATTACGCCGAATCGAATGTGACGAGTTGTCGTTTCTGTGTTGTTGGCGGCGGAAACTATATGCAACGAAGGGACTATTATGGGGCTCGCGACCGCGGTTACGAGCGATCGGATGGTCGACGGCAATCAGACATTGCCCGTCGTATACGTTGACGTGCGTGATGATTTTCGTATTGAGAGTACGGATCAAAGTTGAACCGTCGTGACGGATGACAGTACCAGAACTAACTATATGTGGGAAACACAAAAAAAAAAAAAAAAAAAAAAAAAAAAAATGAAAAGAAAAGAAAAGAAACGGGAGGTTTTCCTTGTATAAATATTACAGTTACGGTCGGCGCGCGAAATATTATAATAATTATTATAATTTATTTTTTTATAAGGCGGTCGGCGACGACGACGTATGTTTTTACTACCACTGCGGAAGAACGCGCGCGCGACGGTGTCAACGACCGGCTTGGACTTCGGATGGCTGGTGCTGGTGGTGATCTGCGGCGTCGACGGCAGCGGCGACGACGACGAACGCGATCGTGACCCCTACCTTGGACGTTTGCGCGCGCGGTCCACCCCACTGCCGCTTCGCAAGAACATACCGGCTGACCTACCCGTCCGTCGAAGACAACCGCGGTATATAATAGTGTATTATAATACATATATATACCGTATTACTTTGCGGTACAACCGGTATAATAATATAGACGTGACGCACGGCTGTAGCTTATAGCCTACACCAGCGTTATACGTTTATAATATATATATATATACATACATTACAGATTTTTAGGAGTGTAGGACAGGATTTAATAATTATTTCCTTGATCCACAAAAATTGCAATCCTTTGTATATAGCATTACGCCCAATTTCACATTGAAACGCATATAAACAACAAAAATTGTGTGTACAATAATACTGGAAAAATGAAAAATTTTGAAATTTTGCCTCCTTCCCTACCCCCGGCGACAAAAAACTAATAAATAAATACATGCAATTTGAAAGTAGGTATATACTTCATGAATCATAATGATGCGAAATAAATAGCTACCAATGTGTAAATCTTCATACAACATATATTAATTTTTGGATTCATTTGGTGTTCGAAGTCATTTGTTTTGGACGATCTAAATAAATATAAGACGCTATTCTTAAAACATTATTTCGATACTCTTCGATTTTTAAAATTTACATTCAAATTCAGTTCAACTTCAAAAGTAAAATAAAAAAAAAAATAATAATTTCAAATAAAAATTATTATTATGCATATTTTATGTACGTATAATAATAGACGTATGTTGTTAAAAAATTATAACGGGTAAACGTGACCCAGAATTTGGTTCATATAGGTAATTAATGTTAAGATTTAAATTGGAAAACGCAAGGTTTTTTTTATAAACACTAAACGGTAAAGTGTGAATTCGAATTTACACCTAGAAAGATTAAAAATAAAATAAATAATAAAATAAAATACCTACTTAGAAAGAAATGAAAAATTATTTTTATAAAATACAGTTACAGTTAGACAAATAAATTGTAATATACTAATATCGTATTATTATGGGAATAGTAATATTGCAAAAAAAACATAAGCAATCTTTTTTATATCATGAGTTATTCTAATTGTTCTATGTATAATTTTATGGTCATATTATACGTAGTGTTGGTGTATACAACATTAATCCGTTAATCGTCATTTGTCAGTAATATTTGCCTAATCGTGGGAGAGATTAATAATTTTATGGAAATATTTAACTACTTATAAATAATGGCGAAATAGTAAACAATATTTTTGAAGTATAGTATTTATTATCTTTATATTACCGGCAGTATGACAATTCGTAACGGAATTATTTCAAGGTAAATATAAGCCAGTTCAAAATTCGAAATTGTAAACATACAAAAAAATAATTACGAATAAATTATGAATAATATATTAAATGTAAAATATTATCATTATGTTTTAAAAACTTTTTTCGTTCAACTATTATACTGTTTAAGCCTTGAAGAGTTAAAGGTAAATATGTATTTTAAATGTTACATCACAAATATAAATTTAATTTTTCTATGTTTATTATTGGTACTTATATATTTTTAAAATAATTACTTATCATATTTTTAAAATATTATTTCCTAAATCATAAAATTTATTATTTTCGTATAGTTAGAAACCATATTATTTTAATATATTCTATATTAGAGTATTAGGTATAGACTAACATAATTGTATAATCATTTTAATTTTTAAAACAGTATACCTACTCTATTATAACTTGGATATGTTCAGTTCATATTTATAATATTAAACATCATTTAAAGTCACCTAACTATAATATCCTACCTAACTATATATAAATATAATATCCGCGATTATTTTGACTACGGATATATAATTGTATATAGATAATATTTTAGATTTTGAGCTAAACGAAAAATGTAATTACAATGATGTGTGTCTTTTTTTCGTTTTTATATCTAAACACATGAATAGCATATGTTTCCAGTTGGAAAGTGGATACAGTTGATACTTTATTTAGGTCATTTTTCGAATCTCTCAAAATTGACTCTATGCAATAGGAGAAATGACAAAAAAATGGTAATTTTCACGAAAACTGAAATTTCGTCGAATTCTATTTTAATATTTCACGATAACTCTAGCAATTTTGAACTTAGAGACATAAAAATTTTATTGAGCGTTCATATAGGTAGTAGGTACTATTATATACGTATGTGATATTGTGATACAATTTTACTTGAAAATTTATCATTTTCATGATTTGCATCTGTTTAATGTATAAAAGGCAAAGGGAGGAATACAAGTGTAAAGAGGATAGTGTTGAATTTTCATTAAAATTTGAATGCAATGATGAATCAATACATTCGAAAAACGATTCTGAGCAAAGTACACTAAGTACAGTCAGATTTAGGTATTTAGGTGACACATTTAATAGTTTTATGATAAATTATTTATATTGAACGTAGAGACTGATAAATGTAAAAATGTTATCAATACATAGGTATATTATCTAATGAACTTCGCTCAAAATCGTTTTCACGAATTTAATGATTTATCATTGCATTTAAATGTTAATCAAAATTCAACACTATCTTCTTTACGTTTACACCTCTGTATTCTTTCCACACCAATATCTCTTCCCTTGATTTTTACCTTCATTATGTTAAATAAATATGATATTAAAATGATAGATAGGTAGGTAATCTTATGATTATTATAATAGATAATACTATTGTAGAATGGAGATATTTATTAGTTTATTACCAATATTTTCTCTAATTTACACAATTATAATAATAATATATATTTGTAAATTATAAATTAATACAATATAGGTGTTAATTATACTTAATACATAGTAACTTTTTTATAAAATCAAATTGTGTCTCACCGACTTTAAATAAATAATGAAATAAACAAATTAGATATATTTATTAAGTTATCTTTAATAATCTGTTAATTTGCTCAAAACTAACTGGTCCATGACTTCATCTCTACCACAGCACGGTACTCTATATCTATGTCAACTTTTAGTTTAGTTAATCTTAATAGTATTCCTATAGACTGACCAACGAAAATTCGAACGAACGTCAATATTTTTTAATATTTAAAATATTTTAACTGATAATTAATATTAATATAACCCTTGTCCTCTTAATATAATAATATAATAATTATCAAAAAAATAACGTTTTTATTTTTAATACAGTTTATTAATTTTTTGATTATTTATATAGAAAAAATACCTAATTAATTAATTTAACATTTTGAAATTATTTTTTGTTTTTTTTTTGTAAGTAAAATGCATAAATTTGGTGGATTTATATTATGGTATGAATATTGGCCCATATTAGAAATAAAAATATAATATGTACGTATAATGCGAAGTAAGTACCACATGTCCACATAAGATGTTATTATAAAATATGGATAGGTAGGTGTTATATTTTTACGTGCTGTGTTATGTTAATTCATGACTGTGGTTCGTGCTTAATTATAGTTATTAGTTTATTACTTATTAACAATTATTCAATAATAAACAAAATATAAATTTTATTAATAAAGTATTAATGACATAATTGTATAGGTAGTTTGATATTTATATTTAAATTAATTATATTTTAGGTATGCGTCGATAAAATTTGAAGATTGATGACTTATTGTTCTATATTGATTTTAAATATAAATATTCAGTTATTTGATAGTTTAATGATAATCATTCATTAATAATAGGTAGTAATTTAATACTAAATTAATAATTTATAACAAATTGTATATAAGTTTAGTTTTTTAACGCAATTACGAGAGGGGGATTGGAGGTACTTAGCACCCCTGTTTTTAAATTATCACCCTAAATTTTTTTTCATATATATGTAGAAAAAACAAAATATCCTTATAGATTACTTCTTTGGGGCTTCAGCACCCCCAGTATTTTTACTGAAATTGCACTCCTAATTAGATAATATCAAAATATTATTATTATTATATTATATATGTATAAGTGATTATGATTACCGGTTTTATTTTAAATATACAATATGAAATCCAATTGAAAAATCAGCCAGTTAAGTAAACATTTAAATATCAGTTTTTTTTCTTACAACATATTAATAAAAAAAAAAAAAAATTATACCTATTTATATTTTTATATACTTTCATATATCATATAAGTAATAAGTATATAACTAAATAAAATGTAATTTTTTGGATTATATATTTATATATAAGAAACATTTTACATAAAATTGGGTTTAAACCGTATATTCAAGTAACAAAAAACAATTAGTAATATAAACAATAAAATAATATAACAAAACACAGATATAAGTGTAACTGTGTGATTGTCCTATAACTAATTTATATTATATATCGTATAATTGGCATTAAAAATTAATAAATTTATAACTTTGTAAGAAATAACAATGAAATTAACATAAATAGAAATGATTAAATACATAATATGGAAATTAAAGCTAAATAAAATTATTTCACATTAGTAATTCAAATAAATTGCATGACCTTATAAATTATTATATAAATAAAAACAAGGATAAAAATAAATTAAATTAAAATCACAGGTAACATTATAATCAGTCCTTAATAAGTGTTTTCATAATAATAAAGAAATTCTTATTTTTATATATTATATTCACTTTATTATTTATTTATTTATTTAATAATTATAATAAATTTAACATATAAGTAATTTCAATAGAAATAATTGTATTTACCTATATCATTTTAGATTCTGAGCGAAGTGAAGAATGTATTGGTTTTACGAGTACAATGATGTGTGTCTTTTTTTTTATGCGTGTAGACACATTTCCTACCCGAAATAATGCTATACGGTATTTACGAATATTATAGGTTTCCAGTAGCAAATTGGATGTAATTGGTACTTTATTTAGGTCATTTTTAGAATTTCTCAAAATTGACCCTAAGCGGTAGAAAAAACGACGAAAAACGGCATTTTTCACGAAAACTGAAATTTTGACGAATTGAATTTCAATATTTCACGATAACTTGGGCAATTTTATAGGATGATCATTTAGGTACCTACTATACGAGTATTTGTACCTATATGATACGTATATGTGTGATAAAATTTTGTGTTTTAAATATTTAATAAAAAATGTCAAAATATTAATCAATACTAACATTATCTGACTGAACTTCGCTCAGAATCTTTTTCGAATGCAATGGTTTATCATTGCACTTAAATTCTAATTAAAATTAAACACTATGATTTCCACACTTATATCCCTGCAGCAGGAGCATGGGCGCCCGTAGAAATTATTAGGGGAGGGGGGCATAATAAAATTAAACGCCAAAATATATTTAATAAAAATTTATAAAGAATTATGATTACCTGCATTAATTCATAAAGAATATACCTATAGTTCTTTTTTCTTCATTGACATTAAATTTATAAATCTATACTAGAAAAAACATCGATAAAATATTTATAAAATCATTATTATTAATAATAAAATTCAAAATTTTCTAAATTATATTTAACATTTTAAAGTCCAAGGTTGGGGGGGGGGGTTTCCCCCCTTCCGGGCGCCCATAGGCAGGAGTATTAGCTCGTATTTTTCTTTTTTTTTTTTACTAACTAAATCTTACTAGTTATTATATATTAATATTTTGGTTATTTTTTATTCATAACGTAATAAATAAATAAATTTTTATTTGTAAATATAGTTGTATATTTACTATTGTGCTTACTATTTATTATTTATTTTTCCTGATCAATATCACATTCCATAATTTCATCTTCATCGAAATCAATTACCATATTTTGATTACACGAATCATTACTATCTTCATCACCGGCTAATTGTTTTTGGTTTTTCATTTTGTTTTGTTTCGATTTATATAAATTATGTCTTTGTGCTGCTTCTGCAAATTTTACGTTATATTTGCTCATATTATTTTTGAATCTGGAATATATTGTGGATGGTTCTAATTCATTATTTAATTCTTTGGCTATATCAGTCCATACAGGATGTGTAGAATTTGCAATTAAATCGTTATGGAATATATCACATTTATATTTATAAATAGCGTCATAAAATATGTTATCGCTGACGTTTAATGATTTTGTATACATTTTATTCACAGTTTTTGAATTTTGTTCAGATTTTATAGTTTCATTCCATAACGCTTCTTTCAATTCAATTACTTGGATTCGATTTTTAATTATTGACGAAGGTTCATTACTCCAATCATCTATACATTTTTTTATTAATTTCGTTCGGCACGAATCGATATTTCGACGAAACTTCCAAAATGCTTCATTAGGAGATAATAATTTATTCATTAAATTTGAAACATCTAACCAAACTGGACTAGATTCTAGAGCAAAATTACCATAGTTAATAATGGATTGTTTAACAATTGATATTGCATCAAAGAACATCTCATTTTCAATATTTTGATCTTCAGTAGAGTACGACTCTTCGTCTTTTCCACAAAATATATCATTTAATTGACAACTTTGAAACAATATCCCTTGACAATCATGAGTATTACGTTTAAATCTGAAATAAGCTGTTTTGCCTTTTATTGCATAATTAAGTTGCTTTGATATATCATTCCATACATTATCAGTTGGAGGTACTATAGAATTATTTTTTATCAATCTATCTTTATATATTAAACAAGCGTCCAGGAAGTCATTTTCGTGTACGTAACCAACTTTTTGTCTCATAGATATTACATTTTTATTAGTAGTATTCGTCTCACCTTTTGAGTAATCATGGTCCATCTGGGATGTTATTATTGGTGAAATTGGTGAAGAAAACACTTCTTTTTTATCCAATTCACAAGCTTCTAAAAGTTTTTGTTGACATTTGTGTTTATTTAATATAAAATTATTATAAAGAGTTAAAGGTTTAACTGAAAAATTTAATTTAGATGCAATTTCTTTCCAAATTGGATCACTAGGTTTAGCATGGGATCCATTTTTTATTATAGAATCTTTATGATTAATTATAATGTCTAGAAACTTATCTTTATCAATTCCTTGAGAACGAATAAATTCTTTTTTTGGAGATTTTAATAATTTGGTACGACAATTATCAACGTCCTTGATAAATCTTAAATAAATTTCTTTAGATGTCAATGCATAGTTCAGTTTTTCACTAATTTTTGTCCAAACTTCATTATTAATATTTGGAATAACATTATTATTAAGAATTAAATGTCGATGTGCAAATATCGCTTCAGATAACTTGTTTTTGTAAACAGGATTATTACTAAAAAGTTGGTTTTGGTAATTATTGTAATCATTAACGAAGCGCAAATAAATATCAACTGACTCCAAGTTTTTCAAACCAAAAGATATTTTTTTCCATATAGGATCATTACTTAAAACAATCTGTCCATTTGGTTGTATAATAGAGTCTTTATATTTACTTAAAATTTTATTAAAATCATATGTAGGTTCATTAAAAATATTACATTCCACAATTGGTGTTAATTCAGTCATTTTTTCTGATACATCATGATTTTCTCCAGAAAACACACTCCGTTCCGTTTTTAAAGCTTGAATCATTTTTGTTTTACACGAGTCTATATCCTTAGAAATTGCGTCATAAATAGCTTCAGGACTTAATTCAGAGTTTAATCGAAGGTAAATTTCATTCCAAACTGGATCACTTAGATCTACTACTTGATCGCCGTTCATTATTGAATATTTATATAAGCATATTGTTTCAAAGAATTTATCTTTATTAATAGTATCTTTTAAAGTTGTACAGTCTGTTAATAATTCAGGTGGTTTAAGAAGTCTATTTAAACATAGCTGAGTATTTCTTGTAACTCTAAAATAAACAGTTGCTGGTTTTAAAGTATTATTAAGATCTTTTGAAATCTGAGTCCAGACAGGATGAGAAAATTTAGCTATTTCACTTCCATTTTGTAAAATATCATCACGATATTTACATAATATATTAAAAAAAACTTCATCGGATACACAATTAGGCTTATTTAATTTTGGTACTACTAATGGAGTGAAATTTTTATCTTCTTTACATGCTTCAATTAATTTAGTCTGACATAAATCATGGTTACGAATAAATTTTGAATGAACGTCTGATGGTTGTAAAGCATAATCTAACATCTTAGCAATTTCATTCCAAACAAAATTATTGTACCTTGCTATTGAACCGTTTTGTATAATCATATGTCTATGAGTATATAGTGCTTTAAAAAATTTGTCAGAGTCTTGAAATTTTAAACTTTTTTTCTTTACTTTATTTATTGGTTTTTCCATAGATGGTAAAAACTTTCGACTAGAATCATTATTAGGCTTAGCTTTAGAAATATCAAGCTTGCATTGAGTAATTAATTTTTTTTGACAATTATGAGTATTACATTTAAAATTTGAATAAATGCTATAGGGTTTTAATTCATGATTTAAATGCGCTGATATTTGATCCCAGACCGGGTGAAAACTTGGTGCTACTTCTCCGTCTTTCAATACTTTATCTTTAAACATAACTAAAGCATTATAAAATGTGTCATTATCGGGTATTTTTTCAACTTCTTTATGTATATCTATCATATGGTTTAATACTGATTTATCCATTGTTTTATTTTTAGGGTTGTTCAGATACGCTTCAATTAATCTTGTTCTACAAAAATGTTTATTTAAAATTAAACGGTTATAAATACTTTTAGGCTTAAGTATATGATCTAATTTTAAAGCAACATGTTCCCAAATAGGATCAGAAGAGCTAACAATTCTACCGTCTTTTATAATTTGATACAAAAAATCGTGAAGTGTCCAAAAAAAGGTTTCTCGAAAAATTCTTTTTTCACTTTTATTCATTGAAAAATATTTTGAAGTAGATTCATGTTCAATGTGATCATTTAGTTCAGGCTGAGATTGAGATTGTTCTTTATTTTGGTTTTGATTTTGATTCTCATTCAATTTTAACATGAAATGATTTGAAGGTAACAATATGCCAGATACTGGTTGACCACCAATATTATTAATCAATAATATTTGGCTTGGCTGGATGATTGATGCAGTTGGCATAGCTACTAATGTCGTTATTTCCGGTGGCTTTGGCAAAATAGCAGGATTGATAAGTTTATTAGTTGGTTTTTTTTTATACTTATTAATTTCTTCAGCAGTTTTAGAAATGGTAATGGCAGACATTATTATTCTGAAACATAATACAAATAATATAATTATTAATTTTTATATTAATAATAGATATGTATTTAATATTTGTTACATAAAAATTATAAGAAAAAAGAAATGATATAATTTCAGTGGAGGTCAAATGATTTTGTTATAAGGGGGGATGTGGCTGATTTTTAACACACACTATTAAATCATTAAAATCAAATTTATGGTTATGCTTAATATAATTTTTTTACAAAATTGAGGTAAATGAATACTTTATTCCAATATTTATAAAAAAATTGAGAATAGGGATATTTCTAATATTATTCAGTTTTCATGAAAAATACCTTTTTTCGTCATTTTGCCCTGTAGCTAAATTTGTTAACATTAATGCAAATTCTTTATCATCTTTTTGTCTCATGATTTCGGTCAACTCATAAAATTTAAACGTTTCCTAAATATTTTTTATAAATATCATTTCTATGTCATTAGGATATTTTGATAACATTGAAATTTTGAAATTATCGTATAACGGTGTAGACAATACAGGTGATAATTGGAAAAAATCACCTAACAATATTATGTATATATTACCGAATGGTTCGTTAATTCACATTATAGACCTTAGTCTTTGATCTGTGATGGGCCAACCCCCGGGAGGTGCTTAAAGATGTACCTACGTATATTATGAGATTTACGATGGAAATTTTTGTTTATAGATGGTTGCTATTAGTTTCAATAATATTTATATTATCGCTATGGTTACTAATTTACTAATATAATCAACATCAACAATTATTATTATAAACAAATTTAGCTCATTTTTCGTCCTTTTTTTGTGTCGCATGTGGTCAATTTTGAGAAATTTGAAAAATGACCAAAATAAAGTACAAACTATACATCCAATTTGCAATTGAAAACATATAACATTCGTGAAAATCGGAGCATTATTTCGGGTAGTAAAAGTGTCTTCAGACATAAAAACCAAAAAAAAAGACACATATCATTGTAAAACCAATATGTACATTCTTCAAACTTCATGGGAGGGGATCTATCCCCATCATCCCCCCCGTTTGACCGCCACTGTATAATTTATTATAAAATAGGTAGGTACCTAATTAAATAAAAGCCTTTTAATTATTTAAAAAATCGATACTTTTAATATTATATTTTTGTAAATGTATGTTATTTTTAAATTTTAAATGTCTTGGAAATGTTTATTCGGTGGCTACTTTTTAACTAGCATAAGTTATAACTTCTATTGTATTGTAATATGCAAATGCTTCTATTATTATAATTTTATAATTTTAAATTACATTTTGTCATACTTATATTATTCTATTAATTCATCTTATTTCTTATCACTTGTTATTGATGCTAAGGCTAACGTTCACGAATGAAAGAAACATTGAACTAAGTACTAAGATATGTACCGGGAGCAGGAAAAGCGAGATAGACTGGAGGGATATACTCGTATATATTCATATTATATAATATATTAAAATACAGATGACAATAATTTTTACACGCTACTTATAGCGACTATTAGACTATTTATTTGATTATTAGTCATTCATACTCTTCAGTCATTTAATATTTTAATCACTCTCTAGGTACTCTTTACAGTCAATCTTATTTTTAAGTCGTTAACTATTCCTACAGAATATTTTATATTTCTTTACACACATCATATTATATAATAATAACATAAAAACATATTAATCTATACTATTACACATTTACCTACACTTATATCTTTCCATGCTTATTATATTTTTATATTTTATTATATAAAACTATTTAGCACGCTTGTTCAAATGTTTAAACATCCGGAGTACAACAACTACAATTTATAATCTTACCTTTGAATTACTTGCCTAATAGGTACTTATGCAATTATAATGCTAAAATTATAATTATTAAATCGCTTAATTTCTCCTAAGTGATACCTACGTATAATAAATTCATATTTCCTACTATCATATCCTATTGATTTACATAATGCTTGTTCAATAAATCAGCATTGCATTAAGTGATATTATAATATATTTATGACATTTTTCCTAATTATATTATTATGTATGCTTGTTTAATAAATCGGCATTAGGCAATACATAAAATAATATTATAATCATAACACATTATATTGTATGCTGTACACACAATATTTATATAACATAAACAAAAATATAAAATAATCCTATTCTCCAGTACACAATATCAGAGTTCAAAAGTTTGTTTATTATATAAATTATAAAGGGTTCGTTTTTCGTTTGTAGTTTATTTCATTAAACATTTAATGGTCACCGAGTAATATACATATACTTACTATATAAATTACAGTTGATGAAAATCAATATATTTATAAATATTAATAATAATTAATAATATGAATATCGTCATTTACAACACAGAAAACTACAAAGATAAGGCCCAGCACACATTGACAGATCAAAACTGTTCCGAACAGCTCGGATCAGCTAGGACCTGTTTGGACATAATTTTAATATTATAACAATAAAATAATCTATCTTTTACTTTCTATAAAATATTAACTTTTTTGTAAATTTTATTTTTGATATGTACAGGTATGGTTTTAAAATATATTTTTAATAATGTAATTCGGACGATCCAAAATAGAGATCTTTACAAAATTTGTATTATACTTAATATAAAACTGTTTTCAGAATTGTTTTTAAATTAAATCTAAAGTCAATACGTTGGAACTCACTGAGGTCTATTTTGCCTTAAATATTCACCAACAAAATTAAGCCGCTTTAACGGAGTTCCGAAATATTAGAAAAATCTCAAGTATTAATTACATATTAGATTATTCGATTACTTAACTCAGTTCCATATAATTGTGAATATTACATTTACGATTTTTTTTTCTGTAGCTGTTTAAAGGATAAAAATAAGATCTGATACTGATGTGGAAGGGATACAGGTCAATGAGGGTAGTGTTGAATTTAAAAATTTTAATGTAAATATTACAATGGAAAAACGATTCTGAGCGAAATACCTACTGTCAGATTGGAGTATTTAGTTGACTCATTTGGGGGTTTTATTATATCATTTATATTGAACATAGAGACTGATAAATGTACAAATTTAAATTAATACATATATTATTAATGAACTTCGTTTAAAATCGTATTTCCGAATGTAATGATTTATCATTGCATTCAAATTTTAATCAAAATTCAACACTATATCCTCTCTAGACCTGTATACCCTTTCCACATCAGTATCAGCTCTTTTTTATTATACTCTTGTAATATTAAATTAATAACAGGTATCTACCATTCATATTTATTCATAAATTGGATTTAAGTATAATCATTATTGTCAAGTACATTATTATTATTTATTAATATTTATAGAATTTATGATGCTCTTTATTAACTTATAAAAAACAATATTTATTTTAACATAATTTATAAGAAAATTTAAGTATAATTATATTATTTTTGAGACCTAAATTTAAAAAGACTAAAGAATCTTGTTATTTTCCATAACCCGTGACCCGTGTGAACTATAATTCTAATTATGCATATCCTGGAGTTGAAAATATACTTTAATCTTCTGTATACATAACAATAATATACCATTAAAGATTAAAGTGATTACTAAGACTAACTATATACATCAGACATCAGTGGCGTTTTTTTCTAGAAAGTGTTTAAGTTGTCCAATAATAATACTAGTATCTGTAAATTTATTATATTTAATTAATACTTTTATGAATTACGAATTAGGCATGAGTAAATAATAATTATATTATTTAAATTCAAAATCATACCTGTACATTTGTAATAATTGTATCTTACTATAAGGGTTATATTTTTTTTAATATTAGGTACTATTATTTTAACTGAGGGATCGAGAATACGCTATTTGTTATTATTTTATTAATGAGTAGAAAAATAATATTTTTAACATTGCAAAATAAAAAACATTTGGTGTTGTATGAATGTATAACATAACATTATAATAATATACACCATATACTATACATTATACCTACTCAACATATATGTCTTTGCGGAAGGTCAGTACTCACGAAAATAGAATATGGTGAAATATCATTAAGTCTTCATATGTCATACTTCATATTATTATTATGTAAAATTGTAGTTTACAATCTTTTTTTTTTACGATAAAATTTAATTAATAGTTACCTGTATATGAATAAAGATTTATGACATATTCTGGACGTTGGCACTGTAAAAATCTGCGATTGGCTATTTGGCTGTGTATAGAATTATACACAATTTCGTATATACCTACATAACATGAACATTGAACATTCACAATTTAGAAGATATTTACAACTACCATAGCAACAGTTTACATCTCGTCAGTCGTGCGATGCAGCTATATGACCTGATATTACAATTTACTGCTGTGCAATTTCGTCTAGTTCGTACCCGTCGTTTGATTACTGCAGCGTCCGGCCACCGACAGCAATAATATTTCTCCCAGACACCAGTTGTCGGTCCACCTCCCGAATAGACGTTATAAACTATTATATTTATATACCGTTGTTGTTGTTGTGAATTTCGGTTCGGTATAACGCTGGTACTGTGGTAGTACACAGGAGGACGTAACATGTTAACCGCGGTCGCGCGAATTTCCGCCGTACCATATATATACTGTCTAGTCTGGTCCGACGGCATGCGTACATGGCGCGCACGCGCTTCCGTGAATCAATAACGCACATAAATCAATCCGTAGGCCGCAGGGACTAAGCTTGTCTGCAAAGCGCGGGATGGCGGATGCAGCCAGGGCCCAGGATGAATTTATTGGGCACGCGTGCGCGATAACTTATTTATATCCTCCAAAGTTTAAGATCTAAGCTCTCGACCGATTACCGTGTTATCATAACATATGAGTACCTACATATAAATATCTATATGACTATATTACATATATTATTATAATGTTAATATGTTTTATCGAGACGGTATATATCTACAATACATATATTAACGATCAAAATTAACCAGTATAATGAACAAATAATAATTAGGTTTAAAATTATTTCCTGACGAGTTAAAATTTATCTAATTTCAAAATGTTTAATTTTACTTTTTTGGTATTCCAAAATAATTGTATGGTTTTACACTTTTACGCCGCATTTATTTACGGTATAATTATCTAACTCTATATTCTATATTAATATAGGTAGAGATTATAAAGTATAAACAATTGTAAATATTTATATTATTTCGATACGCAAATTGTTTTTCCAGAAATTACCATCACTGGAGAAGTAGAGACATTGTTAGAGAAATGCAGTGGCCATAGAAACAATAGCCTCAAAAATTGAATTTGAAATTCATATAATATACTTTGCATTATATTATATAAGTAGGTAGGTACTCTGAATCAAGCTAATGTTTTTAACAGAGAGAGTCAAATTTGAGTGTAGTGTTTATGTTAGTAGATAACTGACTTGACTAGGAGAAATTAATAAGTCTTTTTAGGAATCCTAAAAGTGGTGTAGTGGAGCGTATACGGGGGTATACGGCGTATAACAACTTCTCGATTTTTACTCTAGTGCGTATACTTTTAAAATAATTTGTGTTACGCAGGTATACGAATACTATTTTTTTAATTTATCAAATTAGTTTTTTCTGTAAGTTGTAAATTCCTAATTACAAAATATTAATATAATAATAAAAAATTATTAAAATAAATTAGATAACTACATTATTTAAAAAAAAAAATCCTATATCTTGAGAATCGAAGGAGGCAGTGGATTATTTTAGATTCTCTCATGAGGGGAGGGGATATGTATCGGCAAATATATTAACCTAAAATGGGATAAAAAAATATCACTTTAAAAAAACGGTTTGGGGGATCTGTCCCCCCCATCCCCGTAAATACATCACTGAAGGTGGCTTACATTTTTATATGATCAATGTCCTATGGCAAATTTTTTGGCGTATACTCAAAACTTTTTTTACGACTACACCACTCATACAACTTTCATTTGAGCAGGAGATGCGCTGGATGTGAGGATAATAGGATTCTTGAATTTTTTTTTTTTTTTTTTTTGATGTTCGTAAATGTGGCTTCAATGAATTTTCTAACGCGATGCAACTAGAATTGGCTCTAATATAGGATTGTATAATGTATTAAGGTTCAAAGACATACAGAAATTAACGAACAAGAAAAACAAATGTATGGGTTTGGTGGAGCAGTTGTTCTAAAACTTATAAGTTATAAGTGATATAGTAAAACTAAATCAACATTATTTGCACTTTGACAATTTTTTTACCGTTTACAATTACTTAATTCATGCATTAGATAAAATGAAAATTTATGCTACCGGCGTGGCCAGAATTAATCGTTTTGTAAATCTATCTCTACTTATAGTGATAAGACGATGTCCGAATTAGGTCGTGGTGCTTCTTTTGAAATTTCTTCTGCTGTGCTTAAAACCAAATAATGTAAGTATGCTGAAGTAGTACGATTCAAAATCGGTTGTATTAGCCACTAACTGTGTTACATTCGGGGATGCCTGATACTGTTAAAAGATGGAATAAAAACAAAAAAGTATATGAAGTAGTTGATCGCCCAGAAATAATATTTGAAATTATAACACTTGAATGGGAGGTGTGGACAAACACGATATGCTAATTAGTTTATTCTGAACTCACATTAAATTTAACAAATGGACATTACGTATAATAGCATTTAATGGCATTTAATATGGCCACGACCAACTCGTGTTAGAATATCGCATTGATGCAAATAACTTGGGTATTGATAAAAAAAATCAAATAGATTTACTTCAATTTAAGGAAATGTTAGGTGAGAAGTAATTCTTCTAAGAGCTTTTTCCTGGGAGGTCTTCTGCAGTATTTAGTGTGGTCTACAATCTACATAGTAATGTATGTGAGAGACTAGAGATCCAGACGAAACAAAATTCATAAAAATATTACTTCTGACAATAGGTATTGTAGAGATACAAGATACAATAATTATACAACATAACGGGAGCGAATTTACATATTGGCCACCTGTGCAACTGTGCCATGTGCCCACGTGTCTAGAACGCAAAATAATATAATGTTGTGGAATGGTCATTGGTGGATGAATGGAAATAGTTGTATTAATGAAGGTAACCTTTACTTTTTACAAGTTACCGTAAACAAGTATTCCGGTAACCAGACAAAAATAAATTTACAACTATCCATTTAAAAATAGTTTCATAACACTAATTATTCATAGGCGTAAAATGAGGGGGCGAGAAGGGGCTACTGCTCCCCTTAAAATATTTAAGGTGGTCACCTCTCTTGATATTTTAAACAGATTTCAAAATTATAATAATTAGGTAATAACTATTTTAGACTTAGAAAAAAATTTGACTTTAATAGTTTAAAAATATAGATGAAATAAATATTACTGTGAAAAATATGGATTTAAAGATTATTCTACACGCAACAACGCGACTCGTTTTGTAACCATGCCTTATGCCTATATATTATTCATATTTATTTTTATTTCTACATCACTTTAATCTTTTACAAGGAATATTTTTGGTCAAGAAAAATTAAGCGACATAACTACTTTATACAGGTACCTCCTCGGGTACCTCTTACATATTGAGAAGTTATTAAAAATTAATTTTGATCTACCTATTATTATTTATTAATGAATTTGATGTAATCGTAACACAAAGGGGAAGAAGACCTAATGAAAGATAACATATTATTTGTATTAAAATTTAAATAGGTACCTATGGACCTATGGTATATTATTTTTTCTCGAAATTTAATAAAAATAAATAGGTTGATATACGTAATTTTATCATTTAATGTACCTACATAGTTAAATCAAATAATAGGTACCTAAATTGAACTGGAATGTTCTCACAAAACTTACTTATTTTAATACAATATTTTCATGTACGTTCCTTCATTGTATGCTAATTGCTAATAAAAAATGAAATATATTAAAAATAATAAATACTAAATAGGTACACTCTACACTCATCTATGTGTCATGTGTATACCAATTAAACAAAAATAATTAAAAATTAAATATTACCATTTAAATATTTAATATTTTGATAATCGTTATGTTTATGATTGTCGGATGACTATCGATTATCGAAGAATTCGATAGTTCTTATCACGAACCGAAATATTAAATAATAAATAGTAATCTCCAACGGTACGACACGTTTGGTGGTCGGTGAACTGTTTTAGGTTCTGTTTAATATTTATTTGTTTATCTTTATTATTTGTCCATTGTCCATACTTCCATTGAGTTCTATCTTCCATACCACGGGTGATGACCGTTCTTCTTGTTTGCTCTTAGAAATTTAAATCAACATACTTCTGGTCTCGATAGTCGATAACAGAACGTAATTTAGAAATATGCACATAATTGCGATATTTTCAAATAATACAAGTTGTGCATAATATTTCGTAGTTTTTTCTTTTGTATTTCAATCTAGTTTATAACTCAACGTGACCATGTCGAAATCATCCAATTCCAATGACTTACGTACAGAATTAGCGGAACTGGTAAAACGTAAATCAGACATTGCCGTAAGTAATTCCATCAGAAATTGATTAGTGATAAAATTAGTGAAAAAAAAATACATGGTAATCTTATAATAACTGTTACCAATAAAGTTATATTTATTATATAATAATTAAAATTTCATATAAGATAGACCATTTGCAATTTATTTAAAGTTAATTTCTGTTACCGACTAGTAATAGTATTAATTATAATTTTGAGTTAATTTGTTACATTTCTCCAATAATTTTAGAAACATAAATATGTTATAACTAGTACTTACTAGTTCATTTTAAATATACCTTTATGGCTTTGTTTTTTTTTCAATTTAGGAAACTTTAGCTAATCTTGAACGTCAAATTTATGCATTTGAAGGAAGTTACTTAGAAGATACACACTTGTATGGTAATATTATACGTGGTTGGGATAGATATCTGACATCAGCAAATAAGCTTCCCAATAGTAAAAATGAACCGCGTAACAGAAAATTTAAAGAAGCTGAACGTCTTTTTTCAAAATCTTCCATTACCTCTATGGCTGTGAGTTTAATTTCTATAAATTATAATTATATTTCTTATACTTACGATTAGTTTATGAATAGAAGTATGCTGTATTTGTTACTACTTTCCATAAGAAAAATATTATATCTCCTTAATAATTAATTAATTGCAAAACAAATATCTTTGAAATCCAGACACAAATTTAGGGGAGGCTGGGAATTAAAGCATTCACCATCATTGAATCATTCATATTAGTGCTCAAGTATCCCTGTTATCTAGCCAATAATAAATATTTATTGAATAATTATAAAATTATAAAGTTTATTATATTAATAGATATAATAATTGAATAAACAGAAATTTCCTTTAATCTATATGAATAATTATTCGAGAATAATATAAATTTTGAAAAATCTCAATTAGGTAGTTAAACTGCTATATTGAAGCATTTATAGCTAATACATCTGAGATTAACCTAAATATTAATATTTGCTTCATACCAGTAACCATTAAAAATAATATACAATAATATATAATCATTAACTCAGGAAAACCAAAAAAGTATGTGTTACAGCCGATACATTTGAGATATAAGATAGTCGCCATTGGACTGTGTTAATTATTATTAGAGCTATTAATCATACAATTTATCGTCTTTTATTGTCGTTATCTGTAATGTTCATTTCAAACATTTCATATATTATATGAATATGATGTATAATTATTTCACTTTTTTGTTTTACTGGCAGTGGCGTATTTAGGGAGGGCAATTGCCCCAGGTAGCACTTTTTTTGGGGGCAGCAAATTTAACTGAAAGTTTTTTAAAATATAAACAGACATAGAATGATTTAAGCAGTTGTAGAAAAATAATGATAAAAATGTTGTCTCTTTTTTTATAGGCAAATAAATGTCAACAAAATTTTCTATTAATATCAACACAGCTATTATGTAATTTTCTCAATTTTATTTAACATTGTTATAAAATATTGATTTTACTGAAATTTCTAATTGAAACACATTTAAAAAAAAAATTGAATCTTAAGATTTTCCTAATATTTTGGAAATACGTTAAGATATAATATATCAATATGCTTCAATAAAATTTTTCAAATTTTTTGGTCTTTCTATTAATTTTATTGAGAAAGTATTGAGAAATAATAAGAAGAATATTCATATGGATTCTAATAATTTTAATACATATTAATTATAAATAATAATAATAAATTGTATCCACATAAGTTTTGCAATCCTTCACCTATCCATAAATATAAGAATTTTAAACAAGTATAAAAAGTATTAAATGTATTATAGAGAATTTGTTTAAAGGCTCTTTTCAAAAAATTGCCCGGGGCATCAAAATACCTTGGGCCGGCTCTGGCTATACTGCTATAGCTTATATCCCTCACATAAAGTGCATCCCGGGCCCACAATGTCCCAGTCCGCCACTGAGTACCATTAATTTCTTTATTTTAATTTAGCACCTCCTTATTAAAATTTTCTGGATCCATATTGACTTCAACAAAGGTTTATAATTTAAGCTTTTATTTGAATACAATTGAAAATAAATAAAATTATTTATGATGAATTGTGAACATTAATTAAACATTTATCATAAATACACATTACATAATAATTATAATTATTGTATATAAAAAATATCTTAATGAATAAATTATTTAATGTTAATGGGTTATATATTTTAATATATTATGTTTGTTAAATAAATATTGTTTCAGGCTGTCAGTGGACTAGTAGAAGCTCAAGAAAAAGGTATAAATATAGTTCATTAATTTAAAATTCTTTACAAAATAAATATTTATTTAATATAATTTATATTATTTTAAGCTGAAATAAACAGTGAAACAGAGTCACAAACAGGAAATAGTGGTAGTGAAGATAATACAGCAAAAGAAAGTGGAAAATCAAATAGTATGTCAAATGGACCAACTACTCCAAGAAATCCATTAGCATCAGCCAAACGAGCTTCTAGTACAAAAAAAGTTAAGAATCGATGATCTTCATTTAACAAACTCAATAGAGTAAGTATTTAAAATATTTAAACATATGCAATATAAAAACAATTATAATTTAATATATTGATATAATAAATATTTAGTTAGGTACCTAATTGGTCTGTTAAAATTAAAAATACATTTAATATGTCAAATTCTTTTTTTCGTTTAATGCATCTTATACTTCATATTCATACAAAAAATATCAATCAGTTTAATGTTATACCCATTTTACTATTTGTATTTAGAATAATTCCTGTAAAATATTAAGTTTTACTAAATTTAAAGGTATTTATTTTTATGCATTATAAAAATTATACCTAATAATTCATATATTTTCTTATATTAACTTGCATTTTTTTTAAAAAATAATATGTTAAACCCCTTGTTAAACTTATTAACAGGACCGGAACTATCGAGGGGGCCCTAGACAGGGAACAAATCCATATTATGATCATTCTTGACCGTCTATGTTTTTATTCGATCGTAAAATTAAATGTAAAATTGTCAACACGTTCCGATTAGACGGTACAATATTATATTCTACAATACTCTAAAGAACAAATATACAGTGACCATCGACTGAGTTATATTTTAATTGCGGCCCGGTTTTTCACCGTGTTGCTTTCCTTTTCTTCCCAATTGCTGTCTGTGAGATCTATGTTTGAGAAAAAAATTGTTTCTATGAAAAGTGTAAAAGAGTTAGCTCATTTCTTAATTATTCAAAATGCCTCATTGTCATCGAGTTATGCAGATGTTTGTACAGCCCTTATAATATTCTTGACCGTTCCCATGACTATGGCAAAAGCAGAGCGATCTTTTTCAAAATTGAAATTGATTAAAAACTATATGCGAAGCACAATGTCACAAGAAAGGCTAAGTAGCTTATCATTATTATCAATTGAAAATCAGAGAGCACGCCAAATTGATTTTAATAAAATAATTGATACATTTGCCTCAATGAAATCTAGGAAAAAACATTTTTAGAATTTAAGTTAATCTTAAGCTTTATTAATTTTCCAAAAATTGAATATTTTGATTCATGAATAAATATAATATTTATAAATATAAAAAAAATTTTTGAATTTATTTTTTTTGACTTGTGCATAGAAAATAATTGATAAAAAAAGCCCCATATTCAGTTCTGCCCCGCGGCCCCTTCAGTCCAAGTTCTGGCCCTGCTTATTAATTATGATGATCTATATTATAACTATTAATATATGTATTATAAATAACTTGTAGTTTATTGTAATTATAATACATATTTTATTTTCTAGGTTTTAAAACAGTTCCAGCGACCTCAGTGAGAACATTAATGTTAATAATTTAACAAACAACAATTTTGTATATAGAATTTTTACTATAATCGTAATTTTAAAATTTAGAAATATATATTATTATTTTTTGTTGTATATATTATACATTAATATAATAAAACTATGTATATTATTTTAAAATATCTATAATAACTTTCTAATATGTTTATATTTATATTTAAATATTTATAAATTTTCATATATTTTATACGAAAATTAATAAGTGTTAATTATTATATGTATATAATAACTTTTTTGTATTGTATATCTGTAGTGTGTTAACTTAAATCTTATCAATATTTTATCTTGCATATTATTATAAATAATTATTTTCTAAATTAATTTCAGGGAAAATTATAATGTTAAAATTTATGAAAAACACATAATAAATAAAACTATTATTCCTAAACCACATGTAAAATATTTAAATGATAACCTATATAATTTTATTCATTTAATTAATTAATAGTGTATTAATGTATTATCTATTTAAAATATTTAAATTTGAACAATAAAAATGAAATAACTTATTATTTGATAATTCTTGGTGCAACTCCAATTGTTATGAATAATTTACTGTGTTTGCAAAGTATACATAAAATAAATCTATTAACGATGCATTATTGGCCAAAGTCATGCAAGAAGCAATAAAAGAAAACAGAAATGGATGGAGAATAATAGTGGTAGAGGCAGCTGAAGTCCTAAATGGACTGTAAGTTGTTAATAAGAACTATGCAATATGTTTAAAAGTTATAGTTTTACATATTATATTGTGTATTGTAATTTATTAAAAAATATAATTAATTTTTAATATTATTTCTGTAATCAATAGAGTTTGTAGATAATTTTCAATCTTAACATTTTAGCTACTATTGATATTTCTATAATGTATCTTTTTGTTTGTATTTCATTTTATAAAACTATCAATTTTGAAATTAAGTTCTGGAAATTATATAGAAACCTATCTGTATAAGACTTAATTATTTAGGACAGAAATGTAATATTTTAAAAATGGCTTTACTTATACCTAATTGTTTATTTTTTAATGCAATGATTTATCATTGTTTTCAAATCATAATTGTAATACAATACAACATAATATATTTCTGTATTTAGTTAGTTTTTAAAAAATATAATTGAAATTACGTTATAAAAAATTATTTATACTAAATCAAGAACTGACAACTCAATATATTATATATAAGGTAAATTTTATTAGAATGACCAAAATATTATAGTTTTGTTTTATGATTATTTAAAATATATATCTTATGGGTTAAAAACTATCATTAAAAAATAAAACTTGTTTAAAATAAGACAAAATTTGGTATTCCTTATAGAAGAAAACAATAATTTCACTATATAATTTTATAAGCATGATATAATTTATAATAAATTAATATTTGATATTTTATTGAAAATATAAAATGTTGATTAACGATTGCTAATTTTTAATTTTAAAATTATTATATTACAATAATCAGTAATTAATTAATGATACTAAGCATAAATATTATACTCTTTAAGCATAGATGTAATTTGATGTAGTTCCGTAGCTAGTCTTCATTGCGCCCTTGGCAAAATAAAATTTTGCGCTTTTTTATGATTGCTAATCACAGCCTAAAAGTTCATTGGTGATACGAGATCTGCATTTCTATCTTCCCCAAAATAATTTTTATTACCTATTACTTTACGACTATAATTATAATACATAATGAATATCAAATGTACTTTTATGTTATGTACACTAAATAGAAAATTTTGTTCACCTTCGGTCTCTGATGTAAACGCATTATATTATAACGCATATTATATCATTGGACGGTTAAACATATTAACATAAATATATATAAATGCACAATACAAACAGGTGTACATTTTCGGTTTTGGCCACCCAGCACGGCGTGTCAGATTGATTAATATAAATTTATAAAAATAAATAACTATGGCGAATAGTGACACTTCGCTGCCGCCATGAATACCTATCTGCAACGACTGCATGTATGATTCAAAATACAAATGAGTAATTTTCTAGTGAAATATAATTGGAGTGAATTTTTGCGCCCTTGGCAATTGCCCATGTTGCCAACCTCTAACTACGGCACTGACTTGATGTATAAGATACATGAGGATTGAGCTACAATTATTCTTTATTACATATAGATTATTTAAAATTACAAATAATTAAAATTAAATTTGATATAAAACTTGGAGGGCTGAAATATGTTTGTGAGGACTAAGCCCTCCCTAGTTAGTCTATACATTTAAGTCTTAATATTATTGTTATTTATAAACAAAATAATAGTATAACAATATATTACTGAAGTAGTACAAACAATAAATTATGATATCACAATATAACCTGATGTTGATGCACTATTGGTAAATCTTTCATGCCAACGATTTTCTATAATATAATAAGTTTTTCAGTAAATATTAGTATTAATAATATAAATATGTAACTAATTTTAGAAATACTTACGGGACAATAGTAAATTTGATCTTTCATGGGAAAATAACCAATTAATAAAATAAAAAACAAATGGCATTAGAATTACAATAAGTGAAATAACAAGTAATACCCATTCAGAATCATAATTAGATATGTGACATTTCCACTTTATACTCCATTCAGCTTGTGTATTATTAATCTATACAAATTTATTTACTAAGAAACAAAAATTTTAAATAAATAAATTAAGTATTCAAACTTACCAAATCAACAACATCCATACAAAATTCATTTTTAATTTTATGTGTATTATAGTAATTATTTAAGTTAGTATAATCTTGTCTACAATCAGTGCAGATTGTTGAATTGTGTTTCGTATTATTCTTATTATTTGTTATACAAATGTCCAAAACTTTCCCTAGGTCCATTACATGTTTAGTCTGGTCATTTAAAACCGTATCATTTAAACATACTACAATAATAAAATAAAATATAGTTTATATTATATTTATATATTATAAAGATATAAATAATATTTGTGTACAAACATTTGCACGATGCTTTATCCCACATGTCATAAACATAATTATAGCTGGCAATTATTATTTGTAACCGATCAATATTTGTTAAAATTTCTCGACAATCTACTTCACTATCATTTTTTTGTAACTATAACAGAAAAGAATTATGCAATAATTATATAATACATTAATTTTATTACAATACTAACATTTTGAATATGTTCATATTCTGTAACTACATTTTTATACTCTTTCACACAATTTTCACACACAGTAATTGGTCGAGCATTAGTTATAATACATTGTGTAAACTTAGCAGTTTTATTAGCAAATGATAGCAATAGATTTTCACAGTTATCAGGTAATATGTCACTAAAAAAAAAAAGAATAATAATATAAATATGAATATTACTGATTTTAATAAAAATAAAATGTTACGTATTTTTACTCACACAGTTGTAGATGATTCTATTTTAGATAGTTGTAGAGTTGAACACATATTTAGATAAAAAAAAAAAATACATAACAAATCAACTAACTTGGCCATATCCTCAGGTTGTTTATGCTATTAATTATAAGTGTTTAATATAAAAATATTACCATAAGCATATTTATGTAAATTTATAATTAGACAACAATATTATAATGTAATACAATACCACATAAGTACCTATACATATTTCTTAATTATTATTCACTTGATAATAATTAATTAAGTAAAATAATAATATTTGCTTTACAAATATTAGTTAGTTTATTTGATACCTACTAATAATAATAATTATTAATTTTATAATTTATAAAAATTATGGGTATATAATTAATTACCCTTCAAAGATTCAATTCAAAACACTATCTTAAATCGTGATTCAAACAGACTATAATATATATTACAAATTTACAATACATTTATTTTGTTATATCACAGATTAAGTTATATTTTGTCATTTAGTTAGGTATATGGTATATCCCACAGAAAAGAGATAAATATATCTATATATACTACATACCATATTCGCATAGTAAATAATGTTATCAATTTATCAAAATATGACATAGATAATAAAGAAAACAGATATATTATAATATATATTATATAATATGTGTATATGTCTGTGGCTGTGAATGTAATAACACCATAGGCGCAACTAGGGGGGTGCTTTAGCACTCCTAAAAATTATTTTAGCTCCCCCCAAAAAGTTTAATACACTTTAATGGCGTATTTGTTAATACATTATAAATTATAAATAATTATTTGGGACTTTAGCACCCCCAAAATTTTTAACCCAGTTGCGCCTATGAATAACACAGAATACGTTTTCATATTTATGAAAATATAATTAACTACATCTAGCATCTAGCATTAGTGGTGCATTAGCATAACAAAATAAATTTATTTTATCATAATCTAAAAATCCTAGATTCTTATTAAGGCTCTCTAGCTATTATAGATTTATAGTTTATAGGTTATAGCAGCGGTTCCCAACCCATGGGCCGCGGCCCACTTGTGGGCCGCGAGCAGCATGGTACTGGGCCGCGAGCCATAGGTATAATATTAAATATTATATATAAATATTTAAAATATTATTATATATTTTTTGTTTTATTTCTGATTATCTTGTGATAAAGTTGAATTAAGTTTTTTTTAAATAAAAAATTGTTTTTTTTTTTTAAATTTTTTAAATTTTTTATTCCTAATAACTATATATGTACATGTATATGTATATATAATATATATTATAATTTTATGAAAACGTATATAGGAATATAAGGTATGCTATGGGTGGGCCTCAAATATTTTTTTACAAAATTAGTGGTCCGCGGAACTAAAAAGGTTGGGAACCGCTGGGTTATAGTAATGTTAGTATATATAAATCTATACGGAAACTGAGTGCCTAGCCATTGATTAAATTTAAATACAATCAATTGTATTTAATCAATGGCCTAACCTAATGTCAACGGAATTTCTGTATATTATTCTAATTGTTTCATAGCAGTATAATTAAAAAAAAAAAATAGTATAGATACTTTTTATAACTCATATGGACATGGAAGGTACTTAGTAGTATAAACAGAGTCTGATACGTTTGCCCGACAATACTTTTACCCGACATTCCATTTACCCGACAATATATTTTACATATTTTTAATTGTTCAACTTACGCTTTTATCTATACTTCATTTAGTATTTTAATTAGGTAGGTACCACACATTTTATTAAAAGTCATAAGAAAAATAATGGTTTCAATGTTATCAATATTTTTAATACAATTATATAAAGTAATAAAAATAAACAATATTAATGTTAGGTACAATATACGAGTAATTGTAAATACATTTATAAAAAAAAAATATTTTGTAAACACGATTAAAATAATTAAAGTTGAATGAATAAAATTATTATATAAATAACATAAGTAGGTACATGATTTTGTTTATAATTAAAATATTATTTAGTTAATTAATAATTTTATTGCATGTGTTTTACTATTATTTGTAATCATAATTTTAATTTCTAAATAAGATAATCTTAAAAAAATTTGTGCCTTTAAAATCTTGCTCCGGGGGCGGATGCCCCCACTGCCCCCATTAATCCGGCTCTGACACCATGTAATAATGTAATAATAATTAAATATAATGTTTTTATTATTAATTTTTGACACATAATTTATTTATAATATAGTTTGATATTGTCGGGAAAAAGTACTGATCCCATATACATAGTGGTGTAGCCAGAAATGTGTAAAGGCAAAGGGAGTTAAATAAATATAAATTCATGTATATTTTTATTTTTTACAGTTTAAAATGCTTAAAATACACCATTACTATATATACATTATTTATATGTAGGGGTTGAACCCTTAACCCCCTGGCTATATGCCACTGAGTATACGGGTATAAAAGGTTATACAAGTAAGCAGTGGCGTAGATACAATTTTTTGGGGGGGGGAGGGGGGTGTTAACTTCAATGATACACCTCGAACAAGCAATAAGCCAAAAACCAAATAAAATTCAAATAATTGTCAAAAGTCTAAGTTATAATTGAGTTGAAAGTTAAAGGATTAGAACCAGTCATTACTATTTTCGATTATTTATATTTCCACGAATAACAATAAATTCTATGATCGAATTAATATTATCTCTACAATATTTTCAAAATTACTAAATTTATAAATTAATGATTAATTAAAGATTAATGCAGAATATTATTTATAGTCAATTTTTAATAATGTTCAACGTTCATAATATTCGTAGTATATCTTAATACGAGTTCTTACTTCCTATATAATAATATTACATTATAATGGTAGTTTTTATTATATCCCGATTTAGGCCCGGTGCCGATGAGTTTTTAAATACAAAAACATGCCTCACAGGATAATCTCTCACGCCTCACAGAATAGTCTGATTTCGATTATTGCTTTTTTATTTGAAAGATAAAGACCACTTACAGGGCGGATTGAGTCCGATTTTTAAAATTTAAATCACAATATTGGTAATAAACATATTAATTATTCAAAATTTTGGAATTTTTAAAAGTACTTATTTTTAGTTAATTAAAAAAAAAAATCAGAATTCAATCCGCCTGTAAGAAGTTTTCCTCTTTTAAATAAAAAAAAAAAGTTAAAATCGGACAATTTTTCCAGTAAAAATGGTTTTGACATAAAAATAATGATTCATACGATAAACTCCATTTACTTGTGCAGTTGTGCGTGCGCGGGCGTGATATTATTTTGATAATATATTAAAACAGGAAACACACACTAATTAGCATTCATACACTAACCCAACAACATCGAATCGACCGCTGCCGATCACTATGTTAAGAAATTGCCTGAATTTTACTCCTTAATAAATAGCTGGTACCGGGACCCTTAACGAAAATTATTTTATTATATATGAATTTTTATTATATACCTAACCATAGTAAAATGAAAATATCATTTTACTCTAATATGTTGGGTACGTAATTATTAAATATCATAAAACAAAATTCTGGGAGGGGTGGAAACCCCTTACACCCTCCGTAACTACGTCACTGCAAGTAAGTATGCTAGATATAGTACATTAAGATATAAGAATTATTATCGTGTAAATATGAATATCTGTGGCTAAAGTATAGCCGTATAAGCACTTTTTTTTGCAGCAACAGTTTTTAACCGACGACTCGGAGGGAACTGCATTAGCCGTCAGGCGTTAGCATTACTTCCTCCGAAGTATAGCGTATAGGCACCTAACAAATTACAGTCTAACACAAATTGTAGGTACGTTTAAAAACAACGAATTCACGATAGTTATTATTATTTTTTTAATTACACAATTATATTATAATATTCACAGGTCAAATATCAAAATTAAAATCAACAAATTATAAGGGATGAGAAAAAACGTAACATTTTAAATTTAAATAGGAATCAAATATAAATTATAAATAGGTATATAGCCAGATGCCAAACATGTGTTTGGACATATCAGCAATGAATCGCGTAATGTTATACTTGCTTCAATTGCAAGAGCTCGACTCCCACGTCCGTTTCGTTATTGTTTCTTGTCGTTTCGTTTGCACGAAGTGCTTTCCGAAATACATAACAATCTTTAAATGCTAAAACGCTACCAGATGGAAAAAATATAACTGTCCGATCCAACGGTAAATTTAATCTTATCGGTTTTCCGGATGTATTTTTCACAGTTAAAAGTTCCGCCTTTCGTTTGGTTATTTCAGCTTTGGATCTCCAGTAACACATGTATCCGATAGCGATTATTAGATTGTATATCGATGTTATTAGCTAATACAAGTTATTTAAAACAAAAATAAGTGATTATCAAATTTCTATTGGTTCCAAAAATTTATTACAATTTTTAACTAATTAACTTAAAGGTAGATACAGAGGTCCTAAAGGGAGGGGCAATATATATCAATGAAAAAAATATAAAAAATTAAATTAATAGGAATTGTGTAGTAATAAGTCAATATAAAAATTAGTTGTACATAGAAATTAGTCATATTGATGATATTCCTTATTGTTTTAGAATGCGATATTTAATAGAATTAATTTTAGAATATCGTATCCGTATCATATATCTTTGTATGCGTAATGCGTATTGTCATTGGGGTTCAAAAGGAAATATATAACCGGTTGTAGATCAGCAGCTATAGATCAGTTACCCATGGACTATTAATTATGTATTAAACTAGTAAACTACTAACCCGTAATATTTCATTTGAATCTACTCCACCATAATAACTATCACCAAATTGTAATAAGATGTTAGATTTACAAATATCGGCTTCGTATAATACCATTTTTAATTCCTACAAAAAAATTTGTATTGATTTTATTTATATACATATATACGACTATACGAGTATAAACAATAAACATAAATATTATCTATAGTAAATAATTTTATATTACCTTCACAGAACTATTTAATTGTTTTTTTAACATTTTTTTTTTGTCTGTTAACTCTTTTACTGATGTTAAATTAGTATTATTTAATAAAATACTCTGTATCAAAATTGTTTTGCACAATGACTTGTAATATTCATGTTCTTTTTTTTTTTCTATTCTCTAATGGTTATACAAAATTATTACAATTTTTAGTATTTTTTGATAGTTAAATATTTAATTTAATTATTTTTATTAATTTATTATATTATATAAAGATAAACCTTCAACATGAGTGTAGTTTTTTTATGGACACAATTTTCATTGGTCATTATCATTTGTTGTTTAACGAAGTCGGATTTGTCTTCTTTTATAGCTATTAATCAAATTTATTACCATTACAAATGTAAGTATAATGTATAAAGTATAATTAATATTTTAAAACATACCTACATAATTCAAGCAATAAACAAAATATTTTGATTTATAATATTAATACATTTAATTATTTATTTATAATTAATAATTATATTTTATTTTATTGGCATATTTATCATATAAGTAATTAAAAATTTATAAAAGGTAAGTCATAATAAAAAATTTACAAGTTATTTTTTAATTTATAAAAAAGTTGTAAGGGTACTTGTTTTTATTTGTTGACTAGTAGAATAAAAATAATTTATCACTAGGTATTTGCCACTGAATTGCAAATAATTTGTTTTCCTGTCACATGTAGATTGTTGTTTGATGGTCATTTCTCATTTGACATTTGACATTTCCATAGGCGCAACTAGAGCCTAAATATTGGGGGTGCTAAAATTATGTAACAAAAAAAAACCACCAAATGCTATTTCCCAATTATTTATGAATCACTATAACAATTCTAAAATTAAACATATTTTATTATCCTAATAAGTAGACATTTACATTTTATATTTTTTCTAGGTTTCATGCAGTACCTATTATCAATTTATAATATTCATAGATTACTATATTATAAGACATTTGAACAAAATAGTTCTAAATAAAACTTTAAAACTTAAAATTGACAGTATTTTAATGTAATTATTATAGTTAGACCTAAAGAAAACAAGGGGTGCTAAATTATAACTCAGGGGTGCTAAAGACCCTCTTGCGCCCTCCTAGTTGCGCCACTGGACATTTCTATGACATTATTATGAAAAATAAGAGTAGGATTATAAGATAGTTAATGAATTATATACCATATAAATATAAAATATATAATAAATGTAAAATGCGGCAATTTTTCGGCAGTGGTTATCAGGACTTGAATATAATACAAATTAGTGAAATTACAAACGTGTGGCGTACGCAGGATGATAGCTGCACTATATTGAGAATCAACGGCCGTAAGGGTGGGTATAAAGATAAACAACGGGTCGCGGGGGCCAACGCTCATTTTTCGTTGCCGCGACTATAGGTATTTATTTTAGTAAAAAATAATATTGATATTATAAATTTAGTAATATTGGTATGATTGATTTAGTAATATGATGATGACATTTATGATGGTCATTTACTATTTTACTTACCTATAGATAAAATTTAATAAAATTAATATTTTTAATAAAAATAAATACCTACCTAGGTAGTTCATTTATATAGTGTATAACCTAACCTTATATATTTTACTATAATTAACTATTTTATATTTCTATAATTCAATTCTTATTTTAAATAGTAAATGATCGTCAACTAATAATAAACATGTGACAGCACAGCACAGATAAATTATTTACAATTTGGTGGCAGTGATATTTTTTTTTTCGTTGCGCTCTGGGCCAACAAGTATCAATATAATATCATTTTAAATTTTAATTGACTTACCCAATAGTCTTTGTATTTCGTCTAATTGATTATTAATTGTTGAAGTCATTCGTACTTTTAAATCTAGATTATTTTTCAATTCATTTTCATATTCCTTTTGAGTTTTAACAAAATTGTCTTTTGTAACATTTAATTTTTTATTTAATAAGGCTAAACAAATTTATTATAATTAACTACATTTAAAGCACATTATGAAATATTATTTTACAATCGCACATAGTTTTTGTATTTCAGTATTGAGTCTATTAATACGAATTTTGAATTTTGCATTTTCTTGAACTCGTTTTTCAGTATCTTGGTGAACTCTTTCTATTTCTATAGTCATATTATCTATTTCCTTCATTTTTTCCAACAAAGATATTTCATCTAATAACAATAGCATTATAATAAATATATAGATACACTATTTATATTTCATTAAATAAAATGAAGCTTAACATAAAAATACACACAATTGTTATGTTTGAAACGATAGTTTTCTTCACTATAAGCACGCTCAATTTTTGCTCTTATTATTAGTGATTTTAATAATTCATTATTGTATACGTCCATTGAAAAAAAAAATATGCTATTTTTATAGCATGCTATTCCTATTAATAAGGTACACAGAAAAATGTGTATTACTGTATTATAACTAGTCTGGAGATGACAAAATTAAAAAATAACATAGATTATTTTTCTATATTTTGCTATAGTCATACATAGACATAGGTATACTAAGCACAGTAAGCACGAAAGTACAATCGGTGAAATCACAGATATTAGATTTTATAAACAAACTAGATAGCCGACGGGCGACGACCGTTTACATACTGATACTACGCTTCAGTGGCGTATTTATAATTTTTTTTTTTTTTTTTGAGGGGGGTGTCAAAATATCAGTAGGTATAAAATATTAAAATACTTAAACTAAATTCAACCTGTTTTTATACATATTAACTAGTTTAATAGGAATTAAAATTAAAAACGAGCTGATACTCTGGTCAGAATACGATTGAACCTTTTTTGTATACGATTGAGCACTATTTCTTGTGCGGCGTTGCCATATTTATTTAAAAAAAAATAAAGTCGTAATTTATGTAATAAAATAAAAATTAAAAAAAAAATCATATTACTTATATATATTAAAATATAATTAAAATAATAATTCATGTACCTAATAAAATAAAATTAAAAAAAAAACATATTACTTATATATATTAATTCCCTGGTAACGTAAACCAACATATTCCAAATATTTAATTAAATTTTTCGGAGTTTTATTAATAATACACTCCATATATTTATTTATTATATTACTTATTTTTTCAATTTCACATTTTGGTATTTTTTTAATTTTTTACACAATTTTAAACACAGAGTTGTGTGAAAATTCCCGTCAATAAACACGACTGTTATAGTACGATAACGATTTATCGGAAATTAATACATAACATAAAGTGTTAAAATATCTAGATAAAAATTATACTATACGAGTACATAATCTTTTCAAAACCAAGGGCGGATCCAAGGGGGGGGGGCACTCGGGGCATGTGCCACCCCCGTTGCCAGAAAAAAAAAAAAGTGCAATTATTAAAACCCATATTATATTATAAATTATTGGAAATTAACTAACTCTATAATCAAATAATATGGTAATTATTAGTATTGGTTGTTTTTAGCATGAGACAGGTACAACACGTCACACGTACGGCTTTCCCAGAATACGAATTTCCGTTAAATTTATTATTAAAATCTAACAGTAGATATGTATATTATATAATATTTATATAATATTATACGATCGTACATCCGTATCTATGCGGGTGTATTATGACTAATTATACATTGTTAATACTTAATGCGATATTACAAGGGCAGGTTCAATATCTATTTACGATTAAGGCACATTGATATTATTTTGCCATTAACATTATACAATCACACTTCACACATCTTGTATCTTGACATTTTTCTCTTCTCTGTATAATCGCATGGGTACAAATACCAGCGCTGACCAAACAACACTTAATGTTAATATTTGGTAAGTATATAATAATATAATTTTAATAATTATTGAATAAAATAAGCGATGTATTGGTTTTACAATTAAATTTTTTTTTTTTGTATATGAAAACATTTTCGTTTGATGGGTGTCGTTCATTACCGCACAAATACTAAAATACCTGAAAAATATACGATCAAACCGCACTTATGTTTATGTAATATTATTGTCTATTAGTCCATTACTTTATGAAATATAGATGGGATAATAATAATTCGATATTTAACGTTAATTACTACATAAATTAACTGTCATCAAGTACCTACATTGAAAAAAACAATTTTAATGTAATTTTAAATACAATTTTTATTTTATTTTATAATTTATAATATGTAGATTATTATTTATTACAATATATTACTAATTATTAGAAATTGAACATTATATAAGATTGTATTAGTGCGGTAATGCAATTTAAAAGTATTGTGTTACCTGCTGCTTTAAGCTGATTACACACTAGGCGGTAAATCCGCCGCGATTATTCGCTGGAAATTAAACAACCATAATCAAATCGGTATAATTCACACTGGAAAAACCGCGGTCGTCCGCGTTCGATCGCGCATGTTAAATTTTAGGCATAGACCTATTAACTAAATGTACTGCGCTTATAGAAAAATTTACTCAGACTTTTTGCTGATAAGCAAAAAAAGGTATTCTGGAAGAAAAATTATTATAAATTATTTATTCCATGATTTTATGTGATAATAGTCTACATTTTAACGAATGGATCGTTGTAGGAACTATTCCCGACGTTCCAAGGATCTAATACGCATGCGCGTATAATTTATTCTTATGCTGATTCTTGATTATATTTCTTATCAAATTGTAAAAACCACAATATTAACATAAAATTCATGGAAGAAATAACAAATTTACTCTTTTTTTCTTCCATAATACCTTTTTTTGCAAAATTACTTAGTCTGATTTTTATAAAAGATGGGGGGCGAGGAAGGCGCAGTCCATTTAGTTAATAGGTCTATGATTTTAGGCGAACATTCGCCTTCAACCGCTAAAATTAATTAATTGTGTTTACATTGTTTTGACTTGAACTATTCACACCAAGCGTTTTGTTCGCTAGTTTTTTTTATAGGCGCAGGCGATTAAAAATTGCGTAAAGCCGCGTTTACATCAGACCATCAGAGACCGAACACGAACGAACGCGAATGATTGCTATCGAATGCATTCGGACGCGAATTAACGAATGTTTTATGAGGGGCCGAAAGCCGAATGCTGTTCAATTGAATTCGAGTTTCTTTGATGTTACCGCTCCACTAGCGAACGCTAACGAACACGAAGGGCATTCGGTCCCGTTCGTTCGCCTTCGCTGGACCGTTTACATCTATGCGTTCGGTGCGAATTCAAGTACCGATCACATTTAATAGTTTAGTAGGTATTTTGACTATTGCAAAAGAAAAAAAAATGGTTGTAATATTAGTAGGTAATGGTTATGTAATTTTGGTTGATTGCGCCTATGTGAAGTGCCCTAACCGTAAATCGATATTGAATCCGCCCTTGTTCAAAACGAAAGAAGTTTGGCAACGTTTTCAATATTTCAAAAATATTTTTAAATTTTGAACGTGCTCAATCGTAAGGTCAAAAAACAGGTAAAAAAACGTACCGTACTCAATCGTATGACATCCGATACTCTTGCCGCAGGGATATAGGTGTGCAAATCATAGTGTTTAATTTTAATTAGAATTTGAATGCAATGATAAGCCATTGTATTCGAAAAAACGATTATAAGCGAAGTTCAGTCAGATAATGTAGGTATTGATTAATATATTGCCATTTTTTTCGTCGTTTTTTCTAAGGCGTAGGGTCAATTTTGATAAATTCGAAAAATGATCTAAATAAAGTAGTAAGTACCAACTACATCTATTTTCCTACCGGAAACATATGCTATTCGTGATAATCGGATAGTAAAAGTGTCTTCATAATTAAAAAAAAAAAAAACAAAAAAAAAGACACATCATTGTAAAACCAATACATTTTTCGCTTCGCTCAGAATCTAAAATAAAAATAACCATAATATTCCTGGTGGTTTGTGTAGCAATTTTCAAATATATTGTAAATTAAGCATACAATAAATTGTATTATTGTAAATGGATATGCTACTTAGAGGGCGCCCAATCAGAGTATCTTATTCACGATTGTATTGTTCTTGGCCCGAGTGCACATCTGGTTTCATCTACTCTCTCTGAACTCTGAAAGTGTACGACTGTACGATCTTCAATATGATAAATATTTATTATTGGGTTTACAGTAACAGTAAAATCTTTATTCTCAATTGCTGAAACGAATAACAATATTTTTGTTAATTGGATTAATGAACTTTTCTTATAATATTAACTTATACATTTTCCCAAAATCATTTGGCATTTTTCTTTGGTAAAATAAGACAAATGTTAGATTCAAATAACAACTTCAATGTAGTTCAAATTAAAACTGCAAATAAAGAAATACATTTAAACATTTTTATTGCATGTAAATCATATGGAAATAGTAATATTTTTGATGTTATAACAGAATTTAAATTTAAGTGGCTAAAAAAAAAAACTAATATTTTTGAAGATAATTTATCTCAAATTGAAAACGATAAATATTTAATTAATAGAATATCATTAAATAATATAAATCCATTATCATGCAAGATAATTAATTAATTTGTTATATTTTATGCTATATTATAAAATATATAATGCAATAATTGATTAACTGTGAATCATGCAAAGCAAAGAAACTATTTTAAGAGACCTGTCCGACTATTGTAAATTTGTAAAATACATTTATACACTAGGTTCACAGAATTAAAAAACTATGGTGGCTTGATTAGTAGCTCAATAAATGCATTAAAAATTATTCAAAAAGCTGAAAATAATTTATAATTTTCATTAAATAAATCTATTTTTCCATCATTAAATTGTCTGAATATTACTATTCTAAAGAAAACATATAACATTATTATATATTTCAATATTTATATAATTAGTAGTAAACAATTGATATTAATGATATTAATTATACAATTATTTAAATATTACATACTTATTTTGTTAATACTACAAATGTGTATATAGTGAGTTATAAATAGAATCATTTAATATTGTTAACAGGTCAATTTTTTTATGTAAAAAAAAGTAAAAATAACATATTGTATATTAATTGTAAATATTTTGTTATATATATTATATTATAATATAATATATTATGTTTTTATTTATTTCCTTTAATGACATCTCTTTCTTTTCTATCCAATTTTTATTAAAATCAGATAAATAAATTATAAATAATAAAATGCATTAATTATACATTTATTACATATTATAATAGATCTGTGACTAAAATTTAAAATATTTAAGTAATAACTAATAAGTATGAAATTATCATTTATCAATGTTCATATTTTAGTTTTTAGAGTTTAAACGATGATTAGATCAGATTCTTTTGTAAATATTGCCATGTTAGCAAATGGCGCCAGTGATAGTTTCAGATGGTCGCCTGCTATCTAGTTTATTTATATATCTATGTGTGAAAGTCACTTAAATCCACAGATATACCTGTTTAAATCTGATTATGTCATTATATACATCTAAAATGAAAAAACAATAACTTATTATAGATTTATAAAGTAATTAATATTTGATAAAAATGATGGGTAATCTTAAACATATAAATTTTATACTAATAATGAACCAAAATCCACAAAAATGTTCTATTAATTAATATACATGTATTTCAATAATGTTGTCATTTTCAGTATTAAGCGCAGATAGTATATATAATATATCCAAAAGAACTCTTCTTAAATAAAAAAAAAGTACATATCAATTTTAATAAATAAATATTAATTATGAATTTAATTTTAAAAACATCAAACTTAAATAATTACTCATCATTTAAAAAAAAACAAAAAAAAACATTACAAATTCTTTGAATCTAGCTTTATTTTAAAAACTTCATAACTTTTTTTTATTTTACAATGGTTGATAACTTATAAGATATACATTTTAAAATTTTAGTATTATATACAAAATTAAAAAAAAAAAAAAAAAAAATTACACTTATGAAAATATTTTAGGCTTCATATAATTAATACATTTATACTAAATGAATTATTTTACATAAAGATAAAACATAAAACCACATACTTTACATTAATAATTTAATTGTCAATTTAATGGTCATTCAATTATTGATATATCCACCTTTGAATATAGAAACTTTATCATAGTTGCAAAAAATTAAATTATATAATTTAAATTACATTACATTTGTTTATTTAAAAGTAAAAAATACAAATACTAAAATGTAAATGTAAGTTGATTTAAAGATCATTATAATATTCAGATAAATATATTCGAGTTGTTGATGAAAATGGAACTTTAATTACTTTAGTTTGGGCATTTGGCATCATTATCTTTAATTGTTCCTCAAGAGCTGGTATTGCGAGTATATCAACATTATCTGTCGTCACATCATTTTCATTATTAGTATCTGTTTCAGTTTTTCTTGTTCTCAATATAGGTATATTATTAGAAATTATTTTTAAATGTGGAAGAACTAAGTCATAATTAATATTATGTTGATTTTGTTGATATTGAGTAATAAATAAGTCTGTAACTCGAAGTAATTCATGTGTAATCCCCCAAACTAAATGAGTTAAAGTTTTTGATAGTTTTTTGAGACAATCAACCAGATGGCAATTGGTAGTTGCAGACTAAAAAATACAAATACAATTATACAATATAATATCAGTTATTAAAAACTTAATTTAGTAGAATATTTACAACACTAACTTAAAAAGATATGTATTTATTAATATTGCATTTGACATTAAAACCATACAGAAGAAAATACGATTTACTAGCATTCAAAATTTGAGATCAAATGTGAAATTAAAGTTTTCTAAGAAAATGCAAATTGATATCAACTTTCAAAATAACTACAAACATTTACATCATAGGATGTCACTGGACAATATTACAAAATATATTTTATCATTAGTAATTATTATTTGTATTTGTATTATATTATTTTATTTTTTAATTTAACATGAACATCAAATTTCAAAACTGATAAAGTAATTTTTTAATCATTATTAAAAATAATAAATTTGATGGTTAGGAAGGTAAAAGTGCATAATATATTATATATTTATTTATTATTATATTATAATTATATATTAAGAGAGCCAAAAAATGTAATTAACATTAATTGTGATAAAAATAACAACGGAATGTTTTTGTCGTTAAGAATTTTTTCAATCATCCATTTTTTATGCTTTTACCATGTATTCATAAATATGGGAACACACACTTTAACCCAGAAAACAAGCGGTCAGGTTGTTGCACTTTCATCTGCTTTCCAACACTAATGCATTATATGTAGAGTAATCAGTATATCATAAAGATTACTTTATTAGACACAGCATTTCATTTTCATATTATTTTATTCATAAATGAAAATTTTTAACACCAACTATTTTATTTATATATAATATTCACAAGAATTCTTCTAAAAAATTTAAAAAAATTATTTTAATATGTATGTATTACTTAAGGGGATTGGAAGCAGCTATTTATTAAGGAGTAATGTATAGGCAATATTATAATTTTTCTCGTTACGCAGTGTGTTTGTGTGAAACTTAAATGATCATTAGTGTGAGTAGATACTGGAAATACATAACGGGCGACGCGCAATATTATTCTCGCACTCGCATGCACAAGTATTTTTATTATTATGAACAAAATATTTATTTTGTTACTTTACATCAATGAAGACCAAAAGGCTAGACAAAATTTCACATATTAAAAAAAAAGTTTTCTAATCTGTAAAAAGTAATAAATTTATTGATTAGTTTACTATGATTTCTAGGAAGTACATTTCTGATATAAACATTTATTCCCATCAAAAATTTGAAATTATATTTAAGTAATTTTAAAAATTTAAGGATGTTTTAAAATTATTTATAATCAAAATACATAATTTCTGTTTCCTAGAAGTCATAGAAGAGTAATCAATGATTTTAAATTTGTTTATAAAATTGTAATTGGAATATTATAAGTATCTTTAATTTTGTCTGGCTTATTGGTCTAAAGTGACTAAAACACAAGTTGGTATCCAACGCCCTTTAGCACTAAGCATATTCTAGCAGAGTGCATATTATAATATGATTACTAAATACATTAAGTATATTATTTGTAATTAAGTTAAATTTTATTTATCTATATTATTTAATAATTTGCTTAAAAAAATATTGTAATTATGCTACAGAATAAATTAAATTATGTTATACATACTTGACTAACATAAGCAGGAATAATCAATAAAGATCTAATACCAACACATTTTTCCAATCCTTCTTCTACATTAGTAGTAAATTCTATATTTATTAATTCCAAAATCTTTAATTTTTCAAGGCTTCTAATAGTGATAAAAACACATTCTGCAATATTATCCCATCTACTACAGCAATTCTCCAATCTCAAGGTAGTCAAATTAACAAATCTTTGTAATGATACAGCAAAATCTTTTGATAAACAATCACTGTCACCAATTTCTAAAACCTCTAATCCGGTTGTAATAGTATTCAATCTTGAACAAACATCTTTAGGGAATGCCTTTATGGAAGTTATTGACTAAATGAAAAAATATATTTAAAATATAAATTTTTTTATATTTAACATTTATATTACTTAACTTACTAGAATTTTTAAATTCAATATTTTTTCAAATGAGGGTAATGATGATAATCTTATTCCAGTTATACCTTTAATCCTTACCTCAGTAAGGTTTGACAAACTACCTAAATAACCCAAGTTTAGCGTCATAAATTCATTACTTTTTGAATCTCTATTTACAGCTGGGTTTCTAGAAAGGAACATTATTATATGTTATTAAATATACAAATTAAAAAAAGAAAAATGTTCTTTTAAGTATTACTTAATTGATGATGCATTAAGTGTTTTAAGTTCAAGTAATGAGTAGATAACATCTTCAACTGCTTGGGCTGGGCATCTATATAAATCAATAGCTTTAAGATGTTTTGCTTCTTTTATTGCATTACCAAAACTCATCCAAAATCTTTCGTATTCATCATTTTTTGTGGGAATTAACATACGTTTAGTGTCTAGTGAAACAGAATTTTGTTTAACAATAGTAGCTGCAAATTGGTTCCAGTCATAAACCATAGAATTTTTTAAACGAACATTTTGCCACTGAAAAAAAAAAATGTATATAAAAGTAATTTATTAAAAACTTTAATCTTTCAAATAAAATATATATAAAAAATACATCTGTTACGGGCAAATTGCAAATTAATTTTTATTTAAAACAAAAATATTATATAATTATTATAAAAACTACAATTTTTTGAATTTAAATCATTTATTTATATTTTTAAAAATACAATATTATAATAAAATAGTTCCTTTAATATATTTAATATTGGTGTCATAATTATTATATAAAATTAATTTATTTAGGGGTTTTCCTATATAAATTTTATTAATAATAATATATAAATATTAAATTATAAATGTTAAATTGTTATATCATATTAGAAAAAAAAATGTTTTCAGGATTTGCCGTAAGACATCTATTTCCATTTTGGAGGAAAACAAAAATTTGAATTAGTAAAATTATATTGAATGAGATAATTAATAAAATTACTTAAGATATTTTATTTTCTAAATCTTTTTGTATTTTAATCCAAATAACATAGTATATGTAGATACAGCTATACAAATTGAAGAAACTATACAATATTTAGTTATCACTTAAATATAATCTTATTTAAAATCAGTTATTTAACTACTATATATTTTATTAATTTATACATTGTTTACAATATTTTTACAATATATGAAATATAAAATGCTTAAGTTTTAATTGATTAATATTATTAATTAAAGGATCAACCTACTTTTGTACCAGGCGTAACTAGCCTAATATATTATAATATAAATTACCAATACCCACAAAAATAATTCTATTTAATTTAATAACCATGTATATTGATAAAAAATTTACCATTTTCATTTTTGTGTTTTATATTGTCATATTTATTTACATATAGTTTTTCACTAATAATGTATATTACTTACTAAAAATCTATCCATTGACATCATATACCAAGCGGTACACACTCTCGATGCTGTTAAAAGTTCTTTTACATTCAAAAAACTAAAGATGTGCCTCAATGATGTTATCGTGTAATTAATTGTTTGCATATTACAAGTCACTTGACTAGGAATTTCCCTTAATGAACCATTCATTCCAGAATGTCTGTAATTATTTGATGAAGAATGGTTAAATTATAATTGTGTGATAGTTAAGTTAAATAACAATAAAAAGCTCTCTTAAATAATATATATTTCTATGTTCTCGACCAGGCACATATAAAGATTCAATAGCTTTAAACATGCAAATAAAAAAGGCCTCAGAACATGTATGATAAAATTTAAACAGGGGTTGAAAGGAATTTAAATTTAAGGATGTAGACTTTCCGCTCAAATCTGAAAACAAATACAATCAATTGATTAAAGTAATAAATTTAGATTTATATGACTTACTCTCATTTGTACAAACAACACCATGACCAATGCTACTGTGTGCCTGGTCAATTTTATATTTCAACAAAAAAAAAAACCAAATATATACTTACTCATCTAAATTTTTAGGCTCTTGAACAACACAAATCATCAAACTAGGGCCTCTGGTTTGTTTCATTTCATAAACATACTGTTCATGAAAACTACCCTCTACCATTACTGTTTTATAATCCTTTCCTTGACAAGAAACTGTATTTTTAACAGAATTACTTTCATCAATAAACTCTTCAATTTCATAATTAATATCTTCAGTTTTGATTGGTGTTCTATCAATAAAGTAATCAGGTGTGTCTACTGTTTGATGAACTTGTCGTATATGAATTGGTTCAATATGTTGTTCTGATTCGGACTCATCAATAACCACAGTGTGAGATGGTAGCTCGTTTCTATTTTTATGTGGCATAGATGATCGACAATTCTACAAAAAGAAATAATGCAAAATATTATTTATTTTATTAACAATTATAAATTAAAAAAAAAAAAATACTTACCACGCATACATAACCAACAATTTTTAAATTAGCATTTAGATTGACACATGCTGGATGATAGTAAACAAGACATTGAGCACACATTAAAGTTGCAGGTTCATCGGTATTAGGACAACGTATCCCACATGGAGCCTGCATGATAACTTCGCCATCTGATGTTGATAACCTAATTTATCCATTCACGTATATGGTTTGATTGAGGAAGGATTATTTATGAAGGAGGAAACTTAAGGATTACAACCCCTTAATTTTGCATTTAATTTGTTAAGCCAATTAATAAATAAACTAATAAGCAAAGAACTGTTTAAGCATAAAGTAAAAAATTGAGGAATATGTTACCGTCTTTCATTAACTGTATCATTTGTTTCAACATCATCAGTTTGTAATGGGCGTAAATTTGATGATGCTTCAGTTTGACTATCTACAAATGTGTCCTCTATTTCAGATGTATTGGTTAATTCTACATTACCTATGGATTATAAATTTTAAAATATCAATTAAATACCCTAATAAATAGTTATAAAATAAATATTTTGTTTGGATTTGTTTGGTTTGTATATATTGATACGTACATTTAATTATTAATATATTATAGCCAGTGTTCAAATTGGAAGGTGTGCGGGGAACAAAACCCTCCTACTATTTTTACATTTTTTTTGCGCACCCCATTCATTTTTATTCACTATGATGGGGGACGGCATAAATTAATGCCGGACAGTTTTTATTAAAATATGGATTTAAATTGTTGTCAATTGAATAATAGAATAAATTTTACAATTTTAAATATTAAAATTATTTTTGATATTAGTTTATCATTTAGACTACCACTTTATTTTTTATTGTTTATTTATATATCAAAGAGAAATGTTAATATTAAACATTCTTAATAATGTGATCATTTTTTAATTATAATCAATAAAATAACTTATATTTTATTTTACTTCCTTTTAATTTAAATTTGTACTTTAAAATAGATATTAATATATAAAAAATAAAAAAGAATAGAAAGAAATATAGAAATATATAGAAAGAAAACCCACACTTATAGATATATCCATAATAATTCAAATCATTATTGGCAACATAAAATGGTTGCTTGGAACAGTATGGTTCACAGATTAGTAAATATTCCAATGAACAAGAAAGATTTCAAAAATGAAAAAAATACAATAGTAAACATAGCCAAATTTACTGGATACGAACTAAATATGGTTTTAAAACTAATTAAAAAGCACAAATGGTCAAGAATCATAAGAAACATTAGTACATTAGAATTACAAAATTCAACAAATAAAAATCGAGCAGCTGTTATTTTCATTCCACAAATATCACACAAAATTTCACAAATATTCAAAAAATTAGATGTGGACATAATCTCATGAGTCTATTGGGTAACACAAAAGACAAAATAATCGAAATCGAAAAATCAGGATATATCAAATTCAATGCGAAGATTGTGATAAATGTTATATTGGCCAAACAAGAAAAAACATAGGTATACGATTTAAGGAACACATCAGAAGCATAAAGAATCAGGAAACAGATAAGTCTCCATAGCAGAACACTTTTTAGAATTTAATCATAATATAAACACAATCAAATTATTAAAACAAGTCGCAAATAATCAAGAATTAAATATAAGAGAACCTATTGAAATGTCAAAAAATAAAAATAATCTGTTAAATTGGGATTTAAATCCATTACATAATAACTTGTTAAACCATAATAATTAATAATAGAACCAGCTTGACACTCATCATGTGATGACGTCATGCACGGGAATACACACTATATAAGGGATATGTACACGCCAGTAACAATCAGTCTGTATTTTGCACTGATGATAATACCATTGTTATCGAAATACGTATTTGCTTAAATAAAAGTAAATTTTTTGTGGATTTGGTTTTTATTTAATTAAATTTATTTAAATAGATATTGCTATCAAAATGGGAATTTGAACATTTTAAAAAAATATTTTTTAAATGACTGACTGAATGTCAGGGGTAAATTAACATAAATCCATTACCATAGATTAAATTATGAATTCAGATGTCGTATTGAAAAAAAATAGTTGTCATGTAGTGCGTGGTGTGGGGAGCTGAGCCCCTCACACTTTTGTGTCAAATATTTTGCACCTGGAATGCAATTATTAAATATATATTGTATTTAAGCATTGATTATAGTGATAATTTAATGATACTCAAATTTTTGAAACCTATGTTCAGTGTCGGCCTGGGACCTATAAGGCCCAGGATTCGAGATTTTGAAAAAATATTACAAGATATTTATACAAATTTTAAATAATATACATACTTCAATACTTGACTACACACTACAATAACAAATTTTTTAAACATAATATAAAATAAAGATAATATTTTAGATTTTGAACGAAGCGAAGAATATATTGGTTTTATAATGGTGTGTCTTTTTTTTTAAAAGTATTAAAATACATATTTACTAACCGAAATAATGGACCGATTTTCATGAATAGCATATTTTTCCGATTGAAAAGTGGATGTAGTTGGTACTTTATTTAGGACATTTTTCAAATTTCTCAAAATTAACCCTACGCGATAAAAAAAAAAAAAACGACCAAAAAATGATTAAAAAACAGCATTTTTCACGAAAATTGAAATTTCGACGAATCTGATTTTAATATTTTACGAAACTCGGGCAATTTTGAACTGAGAGACTTAAAAATCTTATTGGGTGTTCACATAGCTACTATATATATGTGGTAAAATCTTGGAACTATTATGTTAATTTTTCTACAAAATATAGGACTTTGAATATTTCGTAAAATTCTCGTATTTATGTATATAATGTTTGATAAAATTAGCAATTTTTGGTATTAATGTCTAAAAATTTTACTGAAGTATATATACAATATACATATTATTTAAAATCATATCAAAATATTAGAAAAATCTCTTGTCTCAATTTTTTATTATAGCTGTTTTAAATTGATAATTTTAGTTCAAACGAAAATCTTAGAATCCATACAAATATTCTTCTTATTATTTCTCAATACTTTCACAATAAAAATTAATAGAAAAACCAATTAATTTGGAAAATTTTATAAAAGCATATACTGATATATATCTTAACGTATTTTTAAAATATTAGGAAATTCTCAAGACTTAATTTTTTTTATAGGTGTTTAAAGTTGAAATTTCAGTAAAATCAATATTTAAAATACTTATTTATTATATTGATTTTTATTATTATATTAAAATATTTTACAATAATTTTAAATAAAACTGACAAATTTTTTTATTAATGTTTAAATAGATTTTACTTAACTTAGTTCTAATTAATTGTGAATTATTAGATTTACGATTTTTTTCCTAGCAGTTAAAAGTATAAAAAAAGAAGAGCTAATACTCCTGCCTGCCTCAGGGAACAGGTGTGCAAACCATAGTGTTTAATTTTAATTAGAATTTGAATGGAATGTTTAACCAATGCATCCGAAAATAGTATTTTGAGCGAAGTTCTGTCTGATATAGACATTTAGGAGATTTTATATTGAACTTAGAGACTTTAAAATTTTATAGGGTTTTCATTTATGTACTATATGGTCCCTATATGTGTGATAAACTTATTTGCATTTTAAATATTTAATAAAAAATGTCAAAATTTTAATCAATACCTACATTATCTGACTGAACTTCGCTCAGAATCGTTTTTCAGATGCAATCGTTTATCATTGCATTCAAATTCTAATTAAAATTAAACACTATGATTTGCACTCCTGTATCTATGCGGCAGGATTATCAGCTCTTCTTTTTGATTATTGTGGTTATTAAAAACCAGTTTAGAAGTTGTATCATTTTTTCTTTTTAGTACCTATATATTATTTAGGAAAGTTCATTATGATGTATTATAACTAGTATATGTATAATACCTATAAGTTATAAAAGCTACATTTAATTATTAAAAATAAAATGTTTGATATTATAATATTTTTAATAATATTGCTACTTATAGTTATAGAAAATTTATAAAAGGCCCCTACAATAATATGACGACCAAGGCCCCGGATGCGTTCGTGGCCATGGCCAGGCTGACACTGCCTATGTTTCACTCTTTTCTTTTATATTACGTACGTCATTAGCCTATGACTGTAAAATTTTATTTTAATAAATTTTAATTAATTAGATGATATTTATGGGAAGTAGCATAGTATACGAATACTAATTTGTATATTAATATAGATTACAAATTATTTTCTTTTTATGTGTTAGGAAATCAATCATGATATTGGTATCTAATACAAGTTCAACAAGAGGTCATTCAAGGAAAGGGGAGCGAATAAATAATTTGTTTTTAAGTAATTTTATAACATGACCTGCTGCTAATAGTGTCGCCAAAAATAATTAAAAGAGAAAAAAAAATATATAAAAATGTGAATAGATTTAAATAATTAAATAATACAATACTTTAAAATATATATTATACCCAAATTATGCGCAATCGCACTCAAATCTATAATTATTAATACATAATTAACTATCAATAATTGGATGAGTATGGTTAAACCAAATTTAAAAAATATTTACTTTTACTATTATTTTTAGAACTTGATCTTGATCTTGATCTTGAGTGCTTATTGTCTTTAAAAACAATCCTGATTTTAGATGAAGACTTATTATTTTCATTTTCTGAAAAGTCATACTCGAGTGGTTGCCGTGAAGGAGTTTTTGCTTTTTTAGTCTTAGCAGCACCAACAAAAGAGTCCTCCTAAAAGTAATTCAATATATTCATATTTACATAAATGTATATAATATATACATGTATAATGATATGGCCATATCTGAAGAGAGACCGAAAATCCTTTAAATTTTATATTTCATAAATTATGTTCATTATTATATAATATTGTATTTTCTTTTTTATTATTACATTTACATAATAATCACATGAACACAATTGAAAAATTAATAAAATATTTAGAAAAAAATGTTGATATGTTAATAAACTTCCAAAGATTATAAATATATGATATATATATACTCTATTCAGAATAAGGAAGGTCCTCGGTGGTGACATGTTTTCATTGATTACGGTCAGACGTTTCCCCTACCATTTCTATTACCCGATTAGTGTTCGATACTTGTAGCGCTATGTGCCGGTGACGCCGAGTAGACATACTATTCATTTCATTACCCTGCATGACGGTTATTAAGCTAGCGTAGTATTTTTTAAATTATGTTTTTAAGTTCATTGTCGATATTAGAATGATGCGACGCTCTCGCAGATAGTGGCGTTCATATAAAAGCTAGAAACAATGCCACGCCCATGCGAAGAAGTTGGCCGCCGAGGACCTTTCTTATTCTGAATAGAGTATATATATATATAAGGACGGGTGCATAACTTTTCTGAGTGGCAGTTTTAGGTTTTATAAGTTTTTTAAATCCTTAATAATACACTTAAATGTCAAGATAATAATAAATTTCATAATAAATAACTAAAAAGTGTAAGTATTATATTTTAACTAAAACAAATTAAAATTATTTATTACTTAACTTGTTTAAAACTTTCATGCTAAATATTGTTTTGTGTTTTTAATTCACATTTAATATTTAATTTGATTCGTCAAATCTAATTAATTCTTACTCCAGGATTAAGAAATGCATGTTAACGCTTTAATACAAATTACTATTTAGTGTCTGTTATCAATAATAATAATTAAGTACTTGTACCTAACCTGTTTTAATTTTCTGTTGATGTATTTATTATTATTGTATTGTTAGTGTTTAAGTTTTGTTTATTGTTTTTGATTTGTTATATCGTATATAAATTATTCAATTACTATTAATGAAAATTTGTACAGTAGTTGGAATAATTATTATTATGTATTATAAGTCTGATCAAATTAAATTATTCATGATATTGATGAAATTAATATTATGGTACCTAATTATTTTGATAATGGAATATAAAGTATAAAATTTGGACGTAAAAACATTCTCATTAACTTTGTTTATTCAGCATCTAATCTTGATATTTAGATTCATATAAACCCGCACACGAATAATATGCATTAACTCAATTCTCATTATCGTCTGCATATAAACGTAGTAAATATATACTAATGTGTTTCACAATCTACATACTTTAAAAGTTATGTAAAGTTTAAAACTATACTTTATTGACTTTGAATCTTTAATTTATTTATAATACGTTACAGCACTGCCCTCATAAGCTATAAAATGTCGCAAGTCACTTGAGAACATTTTTGAGAAAAAATAGTTTTTATATTTTGGATTTTCTTAAAATCACAACACCTCATGAATTTTACTTATTCATGTGGGATTAATGTTTTCTTATGTAATTTTTCACGAGGAACACAATTAATTAAAAATAAAATTGATAAATTGATTTTTAAATAATATATCTTATGTTTTATGTTGATACTTAGTATTGATATAAAGATTAGACACTTAATTCATTAGCAAAAATGCCGTAAGTTGTAATAAATAATTATTATTTACTTGTATAATAAGTAAATTTTTACTAATACCTACTTTAAATTGTAGTTATTTAATTGAATATACTTATACTTTATTCGATTTTTATAATATTTTAATTATTATTACATAAAAATTTTATTTTATAATTCATAATTATTTGAGGTCAATTTATAAATGGGACATTTTTAATTTTGTAAATAGAATATAAGTACTATGGCATTAATTATTATACAAATTACAATATATTGTTATAATTTAAAGTTTAGTTAAAAAATATAAATAAAATACACATAAATAATTAATAATTAAAATTTAATATATTGGAATATTTTACGATTAGAAAAACTGAATTGAATTGCTAAATAAATACGCCGGATATTCTTATTATTTGTATAGACTAAGTTAAAATGCCGTATCTTCAATATTTCGGCAATTTTGTTTAGCTTAGTTATTTTACGGCGTATTTAAGTAGTTTCTATTAACATTTAGTACATTTATGGCCTTTTAATTGATTAAATATTGCCTATAGTAATTTTGTTTAACAATATTTTAGACTTACGGCAAACTCCTTATATCAAGATGAATTTTAGAAATTTTTTAATAGTATTACACTTCATTTTTCATTTTTTTTTTTTTTTTTGACTTAAGGCATTTTAGCTTATGAGGGCAGAGCAGTGGTTCTTAACCTTTTTCAATTTGTGTCACTTTTTTTAATGATTATTATATACTGAGTCACTCTACTATCGAAATATACAGTAATTATATTAATGTACCTATTGAATATATAGGTATTTATTAAACACATAAGACTCTGACGTAAGATTTTATTAAAAAAAAAAATTAATTTCTCTTATTTTTTTCTTATACCTTCAATAATTTATGTCACCCTGGTTGAGAATCACTGCCTTATAGTGAACACATAAAGCCGGGTCCAAACCAAACGCGCACCCGCGTGCAACGTAGCTGCAACATTTTATCGCCCGTACAGGTGTCCATACTGCGCATAGAAATGTATGTTGCAACCAATTATCGTCAGTGTGTTTGTGCCGAACACCGCGCATTTTCACCGAACAAGCTTGCAACATTGCAAAACATTTTGCTAGTGTGTGGACCCGGCTTAACAATCTCTTTATATTCTTTTAATTTTTATCATTTGTTCATCAAGTTTAAAATATATTCAATTTCTAATATTCTAACTAAATTAAAGTTCAAATTATTTATGAAGATGTTCATTAATTTACTACAAATAAATTTCCTTTATTATTTTTTTAGTTATCAAAAATTATTTTAATTATTATTTTATCTATATTTATATAAGTGTATTTTATTAATTACTTTTGATGGTTTGGTATTTGCTTCTCTAGTAAGTTCAAATCGTTCTTCCATACCAATAGGTTGTTTTAAAAATGTAAAATTGTCTATAGTCAATGGAGTGTCAGTTAAATATATATCCAATTGTTCCTGAATTTCTCTTAATGATCGTAATTTCCGGTTATTTGGAGAATAATAGTATACATCACCATTTCTATAATTTCGATTAGTATTTATAGAATCATTTGAAGTTCTGTATACTAATTCTCGTTTCCATCCTATAAAATAATAAATACTTTTAATATATGAATACACAAATAACATAATTTATTTACCATATTCAAACGGAAGTTTATATATAGGATCACTGATATCAATATTTGCTTTGCGACGATTTTTAGGTGTAGCAGTAAGATTAAAAGTTGGTGTTGCAAGTTCTACAAATAAATTTATAAATTTATATATAGATATATATAATACATAAAAACTCATTTAATTTTAACATTATATATTACATAAAAGCTCATTTAATTTTAACATTATATATTACATAAAGCTGACAATTGTAATTAATATAACAAAATTAAGTTTTATCTCTTATAATTAATACAAATATTTAAATTGAAATAAATACAATCAAATTATATTTTATAACTGAATAAAAAACAAATTAATATAACTAAAAATTCATAATTAACTAATATTTTAATGTTCCATCCTGTAATACTGCTGTACTAATACTTTTGTATTAATAGTCATTTTTTTTTCAATTTTATGTTTATTATTAACTTAAGATAGTAAAAATGAAACCAACATTTAATTATATTTTTTTAAAAAGTATTATCTATATATATATACTTTAAATCTGTTCATTTTACAAGGATATATATTTTTTAAATTTGTATGAAAACACATTGTATAGAAATAATGGCCTAATTGCCACAAATGGGTTATGATTTAGTAGAGAATTTTATCTAATTAGTACTTACTTTAGGTCATTTTTAAAATTGACCAATGAAATGGAGTATTCTCCAGTTACATTTGGTAAAGTGTAATGGAAAATTACCAAATCACAGAAACTATAATTTTTATGGTTAGCTTATATACTTTTTAGATTCTGAGCGAAGTGAAGAATGTATTGGATGTACAATGATGTGTGTCTTTTTCATTTTTCTTTCTTCTTTTAAGTCTGAAGAAACTTTTACTACCCGAAATAATGTTCTGATTTTCAACGAATAGCATATGTTTTCGGTTGGAAAGTGGATGTAGTTGGTACTTTATTTAGGACATTTTTCGAATTTATCAAAATTGACCTTATACGAAAACGTATGAAGAAAAAAAACAAAAAAAAAAACACCCACATTATTGTAAAACCAATACATTCTTTGCTCCGCTCAGAATCTAATATTGTAAATGTAATAATTCACAATATTAATTGGAACTGAGTTAAGAAATGTATTTAAGCTTCAATAAAATTACCCAAATTTTGTTGGCTTTTTAATTAATTTTTATTGTAAAAGTATTGAGAAATAATAAGAATACTTGTATGGATACCACATATATAAGTACAAATGTGAACATCCAATAAAATTCTCATGTTTTTAACTTCAAAATTGCCCGGGTTATCGTGAATTATTTTAATCAAATTTGTCAAAATTTCAGTTTTTGTGAAAAATGCTGTTTTTCTATCGCATAGGGTCAATTTTGAGAAATTCAAAAAATGTCCTAAATAAAGTATCAACTATATCCACTTTCCAACCGGAAATATATGCTATTCGTGAAAATCAAAGCATTATTTCAGATAGTAAAAGTGTCTTCTTCAGACATAAAAAAAAAGACACACATCACTGTAAAAACAATACATTTTTCGCTTCACTTAAAATCTAATATAGTAAATATTTATTAGTAATTTTAATACAAGTATATTAACCTCTAAGAGTAAATAGTTTTGGAACAATAGAATAATTGAATCAGTTAATTATAAAATGGTAAACAAAACATAATAAGGATGTTAGATTAATAATTGTAAATTTATCACTCACCTAATGTATGTTCTATGTTAGATTCTGTTACTTCGGTTTGTAAATGATCTTTTTTAAGCCTTTTGTTAATACTCTGACTTGATTTTGTATCATTATCTTCTGATGATACTATAAATTAATATTTAAAATATTAGATATCAGTATATCACATACATGTTAAATTATATTTGAGTATTACTCAAACTTACTATTTAATTTAGACTGGCTTTTTTGATTATTATTAGAAATGGATGGAAAGCTTTCTGACAACTTATTTATTTCCATAGATTCACTTGTTTTCTTACAAATTCTTTTTATAGCTATATTAATAAACAAAACAATTTTTACAGATAAAAAAGAATAAAATGTATTATAAATCATCATGTATAACTTACATATTCTCTTATTTTTAATAATACCCAACAAATCATCATCAACTTTAAATCCTGTAAAATGGTCTTCTGAGTTTAAAAAACTATAAGTTTTTTCCTTTAATATAAATAGATAAAAATTAATAAAATTATTTAAGCATAAATAACATATTTAAACTAACATTTTCTTTAAACCAAATTCTGATTTTAATACAAATTATAAATATGTATAAATTTATATATACTCTATTTCAGTGTTTCTTAACCTATGGGTCGCGAATAATTTTAAATGGGTCGCCAACAAATCATAAAAACAAATATAAATATTATAATATTTGAAATTCGTATAGGGTAAAAGTAAAAGTTCAAATAAAACTTTATAAATGTATAATATTATAATAAAAGTATGAACATATTATGATACCTATACTACATATTATATATTATTACCTACTATGATTAAAAGTGATAATTGACAACAATTGCAGAAAGACAGAAACCCGCATATTATATTTTTATAATAATAGGTACCTATATAAATATAATATATAATAATATATAATATATTATAATTATATATATTATAATATATATAATTACCTAGTTGAATCTTGTATGTTTGAAATTAACCTGCATAACTATTTGGTATCAATTTTATTATTATAAACTTCAATACACCAGTTAATGGTTATTAGTTTATTACGATTTGTGACTCCGTGTGAATCGTTTATATTCGAGTGTGAATTTATATAAAATTAATACTTTGTGCGTTTTAATAAATATTTTTTCACGTTTCATAATGAGTAAACAGACGTCATTATCATCTTTTCATCTTTTTTTAATACACCCGTGGATGAAAAAAATAAAAAAGAAACAAAAGAAAAAATTGTGGAAGAAAACTATGAAATGACTACAAAAAAGGTAAAAATGTCAAATAACTTTACATATAAGTATTTGGATAAATTTATTAATTATGGGTTTATTTCCATAAATGAAAATGGAATAGACTTGCCACAATGTGTTATTTGTAATGCTGTACTTGCAAATGCATCTTTAAAACCGAATAAACTTCTGTGGCATCTTGAAACTAACCACAATGAATATAAAAATAAAACTAAAGATTTTTTCTTAAGAAAACGCGATGAGTTAATTATAAATAAAAAAAATATAGTCATATACTACAGTAAACAAGGTATATTTAAAATGTTCTTTTATTGCCGCTATGCATATTGCAAAGACAAAAAAGCCGTATACTATTGGCGAAAAATTAATTACCTTGTATGATGGACATATGTTCTGAATTATTCGGTAATGAACACGTTTCAAAAATTAAAAATATTCCTATGTCGAATGATACTATTCAAAAACGAATTTTATGTCTTTCTAATGATATCGAATATCAGCTTGTTGAAAAAATTAATAAATCGTTATTTTATTCTATTCAATTAGACGAGTCTACAGATATATGTAATTCAGCAATATTATTAATTTATGTAAGATATATTGATGATAAATTTGATGATATAAAAGAAGAATTTTTATGTACCTTAAAATTGAAAATGCATACTACATCAGAACACATTTTTAATACAATGAATAATTATATGGTAACAAAAAAAATTAACTGGGCTAATTGTATTGGTATTTGTACAGACGGCGCAGCATCTATGACAGGGATACATACAGGTGTAGTCGCTCGTATTAAAGAAGTTGCACATAAAAATATTATTTCAACTCATTGTTTTATTCATCGAGAACAATTAGCCGTAAAAGATATGGGTGAAAATTTTAATGAAATTTTAAACCAATGTACAAAAATTATAAATTTTATTCGATCAAAAGCTATTAATTCTCGTATATTTTCTGTCATGTGTGAAGAATTTGGTTCAGTTTATAAACATGTATTATTCCACTCTCATATACGCTGGTTATCACGTGGTAAAATTTTAACAAGATTTTTTGAACTGAGAACAGAAATCGAAATATTTTTAAGAGACAAAAGCTCATCGTTGGCTAATCATTTTCAGGATGTAATTTGGCTGGCAAAAATTGCGTATCTCTCTGACATATTTTCTTTATTAAATGAGTTAAATTTGAGTATGCAAGGGCCATTAACAAATATTTTTACATGTAATAATAAAGTTTATGCTTTTATAAAGAAACTTAATCTTTGGACAATGCGAGTTCAAGAAAATACGTATGATATGTTTCCGTCATATTATAATATGGTGGAAGAGAAGCCGTTCTTACCATGTGAAAAATTTGATTTATCTTCATTAAACGAAATTGAATTATTAGAATTATCAACAGATAAATTGTTGGAACAATCATTTAAAAATAAAAATTTGATACAGTTTTGGATTTCTGTACGTAATGAATATCCAGGTCTATATGAAGAAGCAATAAAAAAATTAATTCCTTTTTCAACAACTTATTTGTGTGAATCCGCATTTTCGACACTAGCTGCCATTAAAACCAAATCAAGAAATAAACTTGATATCCAACCAACAATGCGTGTTTCACTAACAAAATCTATTGAAGCACGAATTGATTTATTAATAAATCAATTGCAAGACCAAGGGAGTCATTAAATTATATATAAGTATATATTATGATATTTGATAATGTTTTAAAATAAATTAAAATAAAAGAGATTTAAATAATTATTTGAGGTGTTAATAATTTAATTATCTAGGTATTTGTCTATTACTTTAAAATAAACAGATATTTATAATTATTGAAAAAAATTAGGGGGGGGGGGGATTTTAGTTTTATTATAAGGTCGCATGAAAAATTAGGTAAATGTCTTGGGTCGCATATACACAAAGGTTAAGAATCGCTGCAGTCTATTTAAAATAAGAAAGGTCCTTGACGGCAGACTTCTATACATAGACATTACAATGTTTCTAGCTTTTGTCCGAGCACTACAATCCGGAGGTGTGTTACCATCACTCTAATATCGACAATTAATGTGTACACATAACTTGAAATATACTGTGCCTACTTAATGATATGTGGGGTGCAGTACCGTGTCATATTCTATGTAGCGCCGCTGTTATACAGACCTGTGCTTACTAGTATTCCTACTCAGCACAACCAAAATACAGCATTTCAAGTTTTGAATGATAATTGGTAAGGGGAGACACCTGACAGTGGCCGATGAAAAACACATTGCCGCCAAGGACCAAATAAATTACTATTGACTATTAAACATAAGTTTTTTTTTATTATTAATCAAAATTATTTATAATAAGTTTAACTAAAATATTTAAGAAAAAGATTTGGATGTACAGTTGTCAGTATAAGATATATGTCAATGTTACACAGTAAAAAAACATTCTAAAATTTTACTTTAAATTAAGTTTATAAACAATTTTTAATTGAATATTGTTACATTATAAAATTGGCAAATTAAGATTATTCATTTAATTACTTAAAAAAATGAAGAATTTTTTTATTAAGTAAATTGTGGAATATATATTAATATAGTTTTAGTTATTAGTTTATTACATATTACCATACTAAACACAAAATGTTCTATTTAAAATATAATATTATTATTGATTTTAAGAAATAAATATTTTATAGTTTCCAATTTCTTTAATTTTACTCTTTACAGTTTACATCACTTATTTTTAATAGTAATTTGATAAATATTATTAATAATATTTGTAATACAGGGTGTCCTACCGTGTTTGTTTTTATTAATAACTTTTGACCTAATTAATAATTTTAAAAACTGATTTTTGCATTATAGTTTATGAATAAACAAGACACATTATTCATTATTATTATTATTTTTTTTTTTTTTGAGTACCTACTTAAGATCATAATAAAATTTTGGAATATAAATTTTTAAACATTAATTTTTCAAAATAATTTAACATTTAATTCATAACTAAATATTATTTCAGTCCAGACTTATAGCTAAATGAAAAAGTTAAATAAAATATAATTATTGATTAATGAATCCTTGATCTGTGTGTAAGTAAACAATTAGCAAATATTACATAACGTGTTGATATCATCGATTTGATAATTAGAATAACTATATTATCATTATGTGGTAGTGTTCACCAGTTGTTCATGGTAATAATATCAATGTAATTGGTAATCCGAGAACAAAATATAACAGGAGTAAAACACTACAGTTTACATAGAATATGAAATAATAAAATATTTATTTTATTTAAGTTTTAACAATGAATAATTAAATAAATACTTGGTAGAAATTAATAATTTAACTATTCAAATGAAAATTTTTATTTTTACTATATTGCATTTAAGAACTCAAAAAAAAAAAAAAGAAAAAAAAAGTATAATAATAAAAACTGATTTGTTTATACATAAATAAAATTTGAAAATATGTATTAGGTCAAATGTTATTGATAAATACAAACAAGGTGGGCCATCCTAAATACAACTTAATAATACTGAAAAATAATAAATACAGTGAAACCTCCCTAAAAGGACATATTTATGGGAACGGGAACATTTTCACCACTTTTATATGGGAAAACCCCTATATACTGGACACTTTTATGGCAATTTAATTTCTGATTTTGATAATTTTTATCGTAAATATATAATATTGTAGAATGGCTTAAGAAATATCTAATCTAGTGTTACTACAATATAATTATTACATCGTTTTTCAACCTTTTTATAGTTGCGACCCCTCTATATATATTAAGTACAAATTTGAACAATAAAAATGTTATATCATTATTCAAATGGAATGTACCATTTTAAATATCAATTTATTAATACCATGGTGTAGTAATTTAAACGTATCGCAAAGTAAACGTTAAAATTGTTATGTTTCGTGTGATTGGGAAATCCATTGATGGTAGAGTGCCAGTATTGACAAAATATCTACATTTAATTGACTGATTATTATAGTTATATTATTTTGTGTTATGATTTTATGTATCGAATAATAATTTTACATGTACCCATGACAGTCACACGTCATTCGTTTTGTAAAACTCATGATATTGTATTTAAGTAAATCAAATTTTTGATTTATGCAACCACCCTGGGGGTCGCATCCCCGTTGAGAAACGCTACATTATTATATGTGCAATTATAGTTGATCTAATCCGTCCATTATTGCATCAATAAAAACATTTTTCTAGTTTATGTTCTTTGATGTTATCCTACTCGTACATTTTTAGTAAATATTTAGTTGTATTTGTGATTCCAATACATATGGACGTATTCGTAAACATAATGTAGTACGCAATGGCTAGTAAACGAAAAAGATTAAGACTGAAAGAAAAATTGAGATTCTTGAATTTCGAGTGTACCTAATACAAATATGGATGTTCATGCGTGTGCAGACAAGTTAGTGTTAGTAAAACACAAATTGCAGATATTATAGCTAATAAGGTCGCACTTTACAAAAAAAATTTTCCTTCTGAATAGTGGACACCTCTAAATAACGGACAAAATTACGGCGACCGAGATTGTCCGGTATTTAGATGTTTCACTGTAATACAATTTAATTTTATATAGATATTAACAATATTAGGTATTACTATAAATTTAATATTTACTTTTAAACCAGAACTCCTTGTTTCCGTTTGTTCCATTATTGAAATCTAGAATATAAAATTTAAATTATCAACAAATTAATAATTTTCAAAAATGTTCTAAAATAATGTGAAAATTAAATATCTGCAGTAAATTAAACTATTGGTCAATTTAATGTAGGTAAAATGTAAAATAGTTATATTGATACATATTTTTATTATAATACATATTAAGCCCGTTTCACATACACACGGTTTCGTGACAGTTCACTAATGAGGCAGGAAATAGGAGCATAAGGTATGTACCTTACATATCCATGTAAAAGGTCACTGTATAGACAGAAACCGTGTGTCTGAAACAGGTCTTAGTAACCAGATAGAATACACTAAAAATGACAATTATATTTTGTTTGTTTTCTATAATTTAAGAGAATTTTATGTACTGAATGTTGAATAAATATGACTTAGATAATAAAAAAACAAATGTATAAATACAACTCTCAGAATGAATATGCATCATATATTTGTGAATATACCTTTTGTTTCTGAAATAGATACCTTTATTTACTAAATATTTATTTATTACAGAATGTATACAATGTTATATATTATAATTATAATATATTAATTATATTATATGCAAGTATGTTTGTGTGTAATTTTAAATTACAAATAAAATATTAAAATACATAGACTATGATTTAAATCAAGTTTAACTAAAATGAGTAAGGAGTTCTATAATTTATTTATACATGACTTACATAACATATGCTACATACTAGTAGTATTAATATTCTCAACAAATACCTAAGTATCATTATCTCCATATCCATATTTCTCTATTTTTTAAGCCTGATTCACACTTGTAACACACCAAATTGTACATTTGATCCACAAAACTTATATTATGTATAAATTAAGTAATTCACTTTATAAAGTTCTGTTAATACAAATATTGAACTGACAGTTTCTATCTGACATTCTGTGGAAAAATGTTTTTTAATAAACGAACCGGTCTCATCACGTTTCTAAGAAACGTGTGAACAGGTCTGACCATATATATCATTCACTAATATTTTGAAAATATCTATAATATAATACTATAGTTAGGTATTACTTTTTAGCAAGACCTACAAAAACATGGAATGAAGACTTGAAAAAACTTTTAAATCAAAAATATGAAATGAACACTTTATTTAAGAATGCAAGGGACGGAAAACTTTGGTACATTTCAGAAGTATGAATTGACCCTGTCTGAAAGGGAACGGTGTAATATGATGTCTGTCAGTAGGTGTCTAGATTAGTGTAAATTGGGGGCTTTATAAGTAAATCAAAATAAATTCTGAAAATAGTGGACAATTAGAAAAAAAAATATGTCACCAGAATAATTAAACAATTTGATTAGATGTCAACTATTGACAAAAGTGAGGTTATTTTTTATTTAGACAAATATATAAACATAATATACAAAGTATTGGTAAAAGTGCAATTAATTTTCAACATTCAAAATTAAAACACAATGTGATACATCCAATATACAATTTATGTTATACTAAGTAATAAGCAATATAAAGTATTTTGTAAGTAAATCATTACTAGGTAATCATATTTAATATAAAAAAACAAAAATCATCAGATAGTGGTGTATTACAGCTTATCATTATTTTTAATAATTATTTACAATTTTTAAATATACACAAGTGTTTTACATACCTTTTAAATATTGTAGCCAAAATTGATATGTACAGGTGAAACGAACGTGTCCGAAAACTGTAAATATACGGTTTACTCTCGCGAAGTAGAGTAAACAAGTAACTTAAACTTTACATTAATTTAATTTTATCAAACGGCGATTCGACAAAATTACACTGTAATTATAAATTCGAGATTATTTGTTTTGTACGATAATAAATTATTCTCAATAAAATAAAAACGTACTGTACTTACTTAGATGCCAAGTGTCAACAATCAACAAATAAAGCGGGAATCAAAAAAATTGAATAAAAACAAGCCAAACGCTGTATAGCGTAGAGTGTTGAATATAGAATACAGTAGTATGGGGGTCAGTGGAATATACTATGTTGACTTACGGTGATTGCAGGGATGACGCTACATAGTGGGGTTGACCGTTTTTAATTTTTAAAAAGTGAGGTTATACCACGTTTATACCATAATATGATTAGCGGTTAATATGTTTCATAGATAAACTGATTTATATAGGTATTTCACAGACTTCTATAATACACTATACTTCTATACCATACTTCTATTATAGAAGTCTGTGAGGTATTTACACGGTATTTAAGGACTACAAGCATGGTTATAGATATCTATAGCCATGACTACAAGGTATATAGCAGCACAGAGTTGTAGATGAAACCAGATTGTGCACTCAAGACTCGACGTTTATTTAAAAAAAAGATCGTTTGGATAGTGTATACCACGATGTAGAGACATTTTTTTATTGTCTCTACATCGTGGTGTATACTATCGAGACTTCAAATGGGTGTTGCCAATATTATACAAATATAATAAAATTAAAATAACCATAATATTCCTGGAGGTTTGTTTGAAATATATTGTAAATGAAGCGTACAATAAATTTTATTATTGTAAATGGATACGCCACATCGGGGGCCCCCAATCAGAGCATCGTATTCACGATTGAATTGTTCTTGGCCCCTTAGATCATATAAATATTTATATGATCTAAGCTTGGCCCGAGTGCACAATCTGGTTTCACATAATCTGTGGTTGTAGCACGGTTTAAGATATACAGTTTACGAAACGTAGTTAAATATTTTGAAACACAAAGTATCTCTTTGATTACAGTTATGAGAGACGTACACCTAGCGCTCCAGTGGTAAATTAATAATGTCTAGTATTTTCTTTTATGATATAATTTATTTTTCTAATAAAAACAAAAAGGAATATTTATAGTTTATACTCGTAAATAATAAATATAATTATTAATTAATATTTAATATATTAAATTTTAAATAGTAAAAAGTAAATAGTCAAATACTGGAATAACAATTTTAGATTCTGAGCGAAGCGAAGAATGTATTGGTTTTACAATGATGTGTGATTTTTTTTTTTATGTATGAAAACAAAATTACGACCCGATATAATGCTCCGATTTGCAGGAATAGGGTATGTTTCCGGTAGCAAAGTGGATGTAATTGGTAATTTATTTAGGATATTTTTCGAATTTCTCAAAATTGACCCTAAACGGTAGAAAAAACGGCATTTTTCACGAAAACTGAAATTTCGGCGAATTCAATTTCTATATTTCAGGATCACTCGGGCAATTTTTAAGATAGAGACTTGAAAATTTTTTTGGGTGTTCACATAGCTATTATATATATGTGGTAAAATTTAGGAACCGTTACGTTCATTTTTCTACATAATATTGGACATTGAATATTTCGTAAAATTCTCGTTTTTACGTATATAATGTTTGATATAATTAGCAATTTTTGGTATTAGGGTCTGAAAATTTTATTGAAGTATACTTACATATTACTTAACATCATACTAAAATATTAGAAAAATCCCTATTCTCAATTTTTTTTTTATAGCTGTTTTAAGTTGATATTTTTAGTTCAAACGAAAATTATAATCTGACTGAACTTCGCTCAGAATCGTTTTTTCGAATGCAATGGTTTATCATTGCATTCAAATTCTAATTAAAATTAAACGCTATGATTCGCACACCTGTATCCTGTGTGGCAGGAGTATCAGCTCATCTTTTTTATTTTTAATATATATTAAACATTTGTGATTTATAGGTAAATATAAGTAAAATATTGAAATAATAATTAACTTGATACAAATTTTTAGGTACTCCAAATTTAGTTGTATTACTCTGAGAGCAACCAGGAACACAACATTTATTTGAAACCATATTTAAATTTCAAATGATCAAAAATTAATTAATATTAAAAAATAAGTCATATATAATAAAATGTGCATATATTTAATAAAATGGTATAGGTATTTACAATATTATAAATTTGAGGTTTAATGTTAAAAAAAACTATTCGCATAATAAAATACATAAGGTAATAAGTATAATTAAATATTATGTTATTAGTTTATTAGAATATTCTAAATTATGTGATAATAGTATATTGTTTTGGCACTTGGAGCGCTAGAGACATGTCTTCCTGTGTTAATCAACTGCTTTTTAATATGATATTTTGAGCTTCATTTTTTAATTCGTTTTCTATTCAGCGTTCCGTAACCTGTATATCTTAAACCGTGGGTAGTAGCACAGAATGTAGTAGCAAAGAATAGAACAATCAGAACGGACACTGATAAGAAATAACACGGTAGGTATACAGTGTCGGCCTGGTTCAAAAGGGCCCAGGCAGGATTTTATTTGAAAGGGCCCAACCCCCAAACTACAAAATGTATTTATTATAATCAAATAAATTAAATCTTAAAAATTTAATATACCTATCCTATATATATATATATATGTATATAGGTATAGATTTAAATTGTCATTTTAAATAAAATAATTATAGTTATAGATTAGAAATTATAGAATTTAGGATTATAAATATAATAATGTGAATAAAATAATTAAAATAAATAAAATAAAATGAAATAAATACAATTAATATATTATATTAAAAGTCTTTACAACTCATTGGATGATTTTGCTATGTTATCTATAAGTTTAATTTTATCTACATTTTAATTCATATATATTATTTTTCAACTTGGTTTTTTTTAAAAAAACGTTAATTTTTTCTGCTTTTGATCTAAAACTATTTTTTCTAGCTTTTGTTTGTCTTTTAACCGACGTTTTTCAGCACCACTTTTACTTTGGGCTTCATTTTATGATTCAATTTAAATACTTAAATAACTTAATACAAATAAATTATATGAACAAATCAAAAATGAAACATTAAATAATTGAACACTCGAACATTTAGCAAAAGCGCAAACGACACAATGTACGATAAAATGATAAAATGAATGTTATAAAATGAATAACATAATGTCTAATGTACATATCTATGTAAATATGTAATCTATAAATAAATCTTATATCGGTCTTTTGTTTGTAGACATCAAGACTTCCCATGTTTTATATACGTAAGTTATCAATTTGGATAATTATTATATTTATATAATTTCACTTTTACTTATTTACTATTATTATATTATGCAATCTTGAACTATAATAAAAATACCCACATAAAATACACCAAGAAATAAATTGTATTTTTATTATCATTCATAATTAATAATTTATAATTTATAATAGCTTACATTAATTATCTAAACCCTTTACCCTATGGCCTATACCTATACGTAAAAATAATATCAAACTACAGCACAATAGAACCTGACTAAGATAATAATATAATGAAAAGTACAATTGATTTTTTCTAACTTAGGCTTAAACTTTAAAACGTCACGTGTTCCTTTCCTTGTAACTATTATGTATGTATTTAAATATTTGGCGGGAGCCCTCAGTCCTTCACACTGGGGGCTCGTCAAATATACGTAGCTATAGGTATTTAAAAAAAAAAGACGGGGGCCCAGGCAGCGATTGCTGCCTAGCTGCCTTGGCCAGGCCGACCCTGTAGGTATATAGGACGGCGGTACGATGTAGAGAAGACAAGGCGATGCCGCTTGTACATATTTTGGTCGCAAATTTTTACACTTTAATAGTACACATTTTCTGTACAGGTGAGGTAGCGCTACAATTTAACCGCAGGCCGATTTTTTTTGTTGTTTTTTTCATATTTCAATGTAAAATCATGACAAAATAGATCTATTTTGTCATGTGTAAAATAATAATTACTATATACCTATACAAATTTGGAATTTTTGTTATTTTCATTTACTTATTCATAATTTGTAGTGATCAAATATTATTCTTTAAATTCGTTACTTCACTAATTAATTAGGTAGATACCTATATAATAAAACAGTTTTAACTAGAAATATGTTATTTTATTGTATATTTTAAACCTTCAATTTAATTATATTAATTTTGATTGTTTTACCAAATTTTTTTGTTTTTTATTTTTTTCTCTTCTAGCATTTTCTATATTGCATGAGAAATACATTCTTGACTGTATATAAAATATTGTAATCAAAGAGTCATATTATGATTAATCCATGTTTTTTGTTTTTTGATTTTTACGAACATTTCGATAGGATATTTTTATTTCGATAGGAAAGTGGATGTATATAGTTGGTACTTTATTTAGGTCATTTATCGAATTTATCAAAATTGAACTTATACAAGGAGAAAAACTATTAAAATATAATGAATATTCGATCAGAACTGTTTTCAAATTTCAATCAAAATATACAGCACTATACCTCCACACCTTTATCCCTTCCATAGTATTATCAGCTTGTCTTTTTTTTTAATAGCACCCTTTTAGTATTTAGAAAAAAGCATTAAGTTTGCAAAAACAAGATAAGTCTTATTTTTATTAGGTTGATTTTTGGAAGTCATTGATTATATATTATTCTATATTACTATGTGTCTATATACTATATAGTAAGGGATTGGCCCAGGGCCGGATTTAGGTATGTGGGGGCCTTAGGGCGTAAAATTTGTGGGGGCCCCAAAAAAATTTTGTCAACACATTATTGTTTATAAATTATAAGTAAATCTAGAAAATCATATTATATAAAAATAAATATCATTTTATAGCTTAAAAGTTGTATTTATTAATAATTAAATTAAAAATTATAACTGTTCAAATACAAATAGTCTTAATATCTTGGTAAAAGTTATAATAATAATAAAATAGTAGGTAATAACTAATAATTAATATTTAGAAGCCTGGAACTTATCTTGTTTTCATATTTATAAAATGTTCAATTGTTTCTTTAATGTCGATTTCTTTAATTCATTTTCTGTTAATATTAGATTAGTAGATTAAACTAAACTAATCGCTTTCCATCGATTTATTTTACTTCCCTGCCACCACACGACATAATAATAATATTTATTTTTGGACATGTCGTACACGACTTGTACCCGCACGGCCGCATGCATTGTCGCATATTTTCGTATCTGATGCTGATGGTGAATAGCAAACATACAGAATATACTCGTCGAATCCGAATAACCTGTATCTACTATTGTATTATAATAATTATAGAAAAGTACATAATATTATAATATTAAATAATAAGTATTTTACTTATTGAAAATTTTACTTAAAATTAATAATACACATTTTTCCTCAAACTAAAAAAAATAAAATTTTATATATTATACGTATCATTGTTAAAATACTTACCATAAATAATGCAAAATTATAAAATTGTGGGGGCCCTAAATTTGTGGGGGCCCCTAGGCTGAAGCCCACTCAGCCCTCCCCTAAATCCGGCCCTGGATTGGCCCCCTTAATACTTCTATGTAACATTATATGTATCAATAAATAAATAAATTAACATAATGTTACAATTTTTACATAAAAGTAGGTACATAATGATTTTAAAACTTTTTTTAATTTTAATATTCTACAAAATATAACAATATATTAATATTAATATTATTCAAATTTAAACAACGTTTAATAAGTTTAAATAAAAATGAAATGTAAATCTTGTATTGAACATGTATTAAAATCGGCCTTCGGGTGAATGGTGGCGTACTCTGGTGAGAACTTCTGAACTATTAATCTGTCGTAATTTTTGGCGTCATTATCGTCATCATAGATTAAAATTAAAATTTTCAAGACTAACTTAAAAATTGCCCGAGTTATCGTGAAATACTGAAATCGAATTCGTCGAAATTTCATTTTTCGTGAAAAATGCCGTTTTTTCTACCGTTTAGAGTCAATTTTGAGAAATTCGAAAAATGACCTAAATAAAGTACCAACTAGATCCACTTTCCAACCAGAAAAATATGCTATTCGTGAAAATCGGAGCATTATTTTGGGCAGTAAAAGTGATTTCAGACAAAAAAAAAAAAGTCTTCGCCCAAACTCTAAAATGATAGGTATATTTAGAATCATGATAAAAAATTTGTATATTATATTAGGTATAAATGGGAATTATTTTTATTTCAATATGCAGTGTCGCAGTTGATCTTTATTTGTTTACACATGTGGGTTACGCTACATTTCTCGTTAATCAGAGCCATAGAATAATGAACGAATCAAAAATAACAATATTGAAATTTGAGATATTTGTAATTTCCATACTCAATAGATTTAAGCGATTTAACCTACCTTATAATAGTATAATACAAACACGATTAAAAAAAAAAAAGTGATATCTAGCAATAAATAATATTGTTCAATATTTATTAATAGTAGGTATAATATATATATTATATTATTTTTGGTCATGGGGGGGGGGGGGTTTAAACCCGGTCAACCCCAGATAAATTTGCCACTGTTATATTATAATAAAAATTAAAAATTAATATTATTATTTATAGTTAATTCAAATTTTGTAGGTCTTGCCTGTTTGACTGTGCATGGGAAGCATGAACTGTAAACACGTCTATGATTATTGATTATAATATAGAATACTGAATAGTAAAAAAAAATTATATTAAAATTATAATTATATTTTATTTTATACCTTACAAAATAAAAATAAATATAATTATAAATAAGTTTTTTAAATTTTTTATTTTACATTTAATTTTATACAAAAATATTCTACACACCAATTATTTTTTCACGTAGCAATATCTTTCAAAGAATTTATTATTTTTCTAGATATGCTATATTAATATTTAAACTACACATTTTATATATTTGTATTATGTAAACTCTTAATTGAATAAATAAATCTCTCATATTTTATGTAATATATTACAATTTAATTTAAATACAATAATACAGTATATTATAATATAATATTGAACAGATTAAACTGAAAAGATTTAGTAATAATTTAAACAATCAGCATTTATTTTATATTTATAGATTTAAAATGTAACATTTAACACAAATAATAATGATTTAGTAATTTTATGCAAGTAGTCTAATAAATAAAATACTCAGTTTATGTTGTTATTTAATTCTTCCATCCTAAGTTCCTTATTCATCAAATTTAATTAACACCAAAAAATTATATTTGGTTGAAAAAAATTGTTAATTATATATTTACATTTAAAAAAAGAACTGAATAAAGAATAACATTTTATTAATTTTTATCTTATTTTTTAAAATATTTGATTTTAATTATAATGAATATATATATTTTTAAATTTATTCAACTAATTCATTAGAATCAATTTTATGAAGTCCAAGAAAATGATCAATTTCTCCAATACTAATTGAACTTTCTGTATCACTGACTTCAGGTTCTTGAGTCTTCTGATTCATTGAAGTCTATTATTTTATAACACAAAAATTAAATTAATCATTAGGCATAGCATAAATAAAAATGTATGTATGTTTATTAATTTTATTTAAAAAATTGATTGTGTAATATTCGAGTACATTTAGGACCAAGCTGAAAATATTCCAATAAATCAATGTTAGTTGTGTACCTATTGAGGTTAATAGTAATTTTTAACTATTCTACAAAAGTATAAAATGAATAATAACCGCAGGAAAATAAAATTTTAACAAGCATATGAAATTTATATAATCACATATGATACTTGTATATGATATATCTACTAACATAATAATTCTTAATTGAGATTTAAGAATTTGTTTTTATTCTAGTCCATCGTTAACTATTCTAAATTTTAATAAATATATATATTTATATATATATTTATAAAATACTTATAAAATACTATTGAAGTAGTTGTTATAGAAGAATCATCTGTTTCTTTGTTTATTTATATTTTAATAAAAAAATATACATATAATATAAAATACCATTGAAGATATTGAAGTAGTTGTTATAGAAGAATCATCTGTTTCTTTGTTTATTAAATGTGATTTAAAATCGTCATGTTGATTATTATTTGTTGGAGATGATGTGAATTTCCTTGTGTTACATTTAACTTTATCATAATCATGTATTGTTATACGATTGATATTCATGTTTTTATTATTAACTATACAATTTGATATTTGGTCCCATTCTAAATAAATGATTATACGAGTATGTATACTAAATAAAATTTGTTATTCCATTATTATAGACATTTAATTATTACCTACCTGTTGTTTCTTTATTATTTGTACCATAACAAACATTATTTATTCCTGTATTTACATTAGTAATGTTATATTTGGAAATTTTATTATCATTTATCTATTTAAACATTTAAATTTAGTAAAAAGTATTAAAAATTTGTATCATTGCTTATGTATTTTACACAAATTGTATATCTACCTTGTTATTTTTATCATCTTCAGATGGTATTGGTATAGTGCTTGATAATGTACTTGAATAACTTGAAAAAGATTGAGATGATAAAGTACTTTCTAATAATGTAGTCTGATTTTCATTTTTGTTTTTTGGAAATTTATTCTAAAATTATTAATAAATATTAAATAAATAAAATAGATACAATATATTATTATGTAATACAATATAATATACTTAGATATTAATTTTAGATTGTGAGCGAAGCCAAAAAATTTATTGGTATTTTTTGTTTTTGTGTCTGAAGATACTTTTTTGACCAGAAATAATGCTCCGGTTATCACGTATAGCATATATTTCCGATTGGGAAGTGGATGTAGTTATAGTAGGTACTTTTACTATTTAGGTAATTTTTGAATTTCTCAGAATTGTCCCTATGCGATAGAAAAAACGACCAAAAAGTGATAAAAATCGGCATTTTTTAAGAAAACTGAAATTTCAACGAAATTATTATTGATATTACACGATAACTCAGGCAATCTTCAACTTGAAGACTTCTTGAAATGTTTTTTGGGTGTTCAGTGTTCACATAGGTACAGTATATATTATGTGAAAATAAAATTTTGGATCATACGTTAATTTTTCTACAAATTATAGAACTTTGAATATAATATAAATTATCGTTTTTATGATAATATAATATTTGATAAAATTAGCAATTTTAACTTTTAAGGTCTGAAAAATTTACTGTAGTATACTCATATATTACTTAACATGATACCAAAATATTAGAAAAAGCACAAGTCTTAATTTTTTTTATAGGTGACAGGAGTTTTAAGGTTAGGTTAGGTTTGTATACAGTATATACTAATTACCTATAATCTGAAATTACATAAATACCACATAGGTATTGAACATTTATAGTTTTATCTATTGCAAGAAGTTGTTTTTATTATTTAAATCATTTTGTATACATACACTAATAAATGTAGGTGGATGTTGAATTGTATGTTCTTCATTAGAGCACAATTTAATGTTAGGTTCTTTTAAAATTGATGAATTCTTAATTCTAAAACAATGAAAAATAGAATATAGATTATAATAACAAAAAATAATATTATTTTTACTTACTCGTATATTTTTGAATTTAGTATCCCGTTATTACCTTGATACAAAAATTCTTTAACGCTAATATACTTGTTTGATTTAATATCATTCAAATCTGAAAAATGAAATTATTATTATCTATTTAATACTAGTATGATTATGAGAAAAATAATATTGTCACCTTCTGAATAAGAAGGAAGCTTCTCTTTAAAATGACAATTTGTAGCATTTTTATCAACATATTTATTTATATTATAATTTTTATTATCTTCAGAAAGATCTGGAAATTCAATTGGTTGATTTATGCTCAAGTTATTTATTGTTTGATGAGAATCATTTTCAATTTCCACTGGCATCTGATTGGTTAAAATAACTAAAAATAAATAAATAAATATTAATTTAATATATATAGATAAAATAGAAGACAAATAATTATTATTTAAATACCATCATTATCATTGTCAACTAAAGGTATATTTTCTGCAATTTCCAACAATTTATTTTTAATAGCTATTTTATTAAGACCAAATACACTGTGAGTATTAACAAGATCTTCTATACTTAATTTATTATTTTTTAATGATTTTGTTGTATCTAATTTGTCTATTATTTTATGTAATTGGCTGATTAATTGTTCACTTAAAGGATCATTCGATGATGTACTATCTAACATTTCACATACAATTTCATATATTTCAGAGCGAGCTTTTATTTTAGAAATCAATTGGCATTTGTGAACTTCCCGCTCTAATTCAAAAGTTGATTCGTGATAGGCCACATTAGGTTTATAAATACTGAAATCAATATTGAAAATATTAGTTTCAAAATAGATATAAAATAAATATATTAATAATTTTCTTACTCTAATTTTTTATGTGGTTTAATTTGAATGTTGGATAGCTTTTGTGTAACTAAATCAGGTTTTAAATCAATTCTAGGAATTTGTTGCACTGATAAATGATTAACTTTGCAACTATTGTTTTCATTTTGAACAGGGACTGTAGCTATTATATTCACTAATCCAATATTACTTTTACATTCTTTTGTTGATTTTAGAATTTTTACAGTAGAGTTACACAATTTTTGAACATTTTCTAATTCATGAATTTCCTCTAAAGGATTTTCTATATGTTCACTAGGTTTTTCTGAAAATAAGACTTTTGGTTTTGAAATTGTTTTTGTACTAAAACATTTTTCTTTCTCATTGTTCTTGTTTATATTTTTGTCCTATAACATAGTATTATAATAAAAAAAAATATTTATACATAATATTTAAATTTAATAACATATCTAGTTTAATTAAAATTAATGATAAAATAATTTTATTTAGTAATTAATTAATTATAAATTAAGTCTTACTAATTTTTCTTTAAAACAAGGTTGTGAATTTTGAAATTGTTGAGAAATATTTGATGGGACATAATCTCTACAAAAAAATTAATAATAGGTAATATAATCATTAAAAATACCAAATTATAAGATTTATAAATAATTCTAGATAATAATAAATACCTACTACTAGATACAAGTAAATTATAACTTACAAAAAAAAATATTATTATTTCTATTTAATAATTATTAGTAGCCAGTAGGTACCTATCTATTAGTCAATACTTCTATAGTTCTAAAGAGTGTAAGATTAGTTTTGTTATATTAGTTATAGTTTGTTCAACTCTAGATTGAACTATAATAGTAAAAAGGTAAGTGATACTGGTGCCGAAGTGGAAGGGATACAGGTGTAAAGAGGATAGTGTTGAATTTTGATTACAATTTGAATGCAATGATAAATCATTAGATACGTGAAAACGATTTTGAGCTTAGTTCATCAGGTAATATATGTACCAATTATAATTTTTACATTTATCAGTCTCTACATTCAATATAAATAATTTATATAAAACCCCTAAATGAGTCACCTAAATACCCAAATCTGACGGTACTTCGCTCAGAAACGTTTTTCGAATGTAATGATTTATCATTGCATTCAAATTGTAATCAAAATTCAACACTATTATCTTTACACCTGTATCCCTTCCATTTCTTTTTCATACTTTAAACAGCTATATAAAAAAAAAAAAAAAAAAATTGTAAATGTAATAATTCACAATTAATTGGAACTGAGTTAAGTAAAATGTATAATGTATGTTTAAGCTTCAATAAAATTATCAAAATTTTTAAAAAATGTTTTTCAATTTTATTTAACATTATTGTAAAATATTGAAATATAATAAAAAGAATCCATATAAATACTTTAAATATTGATTTTACTGAAATAAAAACCTATAAAAAATAATTGAGACTTGGGATTTTTCTAATATTTTGATATCATGTTAAGTGAAATGTGAGTATAATTCAGTAAAATTTTCAGACTTAAAAACCCAAAACTGCCAAATTTATCAAACATTAAATACATAAAAATGAGAATTTTACGAAATATTCAAAGTCCTATATTTTGTAGAAAAATTAATGTAATGGTTCCAAAATTTTATCACAAATATATAGTACGTATGTTAACATCCAATAAAATTTTCAAGTCTCTAACTTCAAAATTGCCTGAGCTATCGTGGAATATTGAAATCGAATTCATCGAAATTTCAGTTTTCGTGGAAAATGCTGTTTTTCGTCATTTTTTTCTATCGCATAGGGTCAATTTTGAGAAATTCGAAAAATTACCTAATAAAGTACCAACTATCAACCTACTACTACTTTCTAACTGGAAACATATGCTATTCGTGAAAATCGGAGCATTATATTGGGTACCTAGTAAAAATATTTTCAGACATTAAAAAAAAGACACACATTATTCTAAAACCAATGTATTTTTCGCTTCGCACAAAATCTTTAAGTAATAATATTCATGCCGTTGCAAAAAGATAAAGACTCAAGTAGCCAATAAGTACAATTTAATAAATATATTGATATGTTTACTTTGTGATCTCTTAATAGATTACAGATTAATTAAATGTTTAAATTAAATATTTTATATAAACTATTATATTTCCATTGGAAAATTAGATTTATTTGTGCTAAGAATATTAAATTGTAATATATTGTTAATGCCGCTGTATTAGAGTAAAGTATTACATTTTATAATAAATTTAAATAATTTTTCTAAATTTTACCATAAATATTAAATTATTAAGTAGGTAATAATAATTTTTATTACATTATTATTCTTATCTATATAAATATAATAATATGATTATTTATATTTGTTTTATTTTAAAAAATAAGTGTTTACTAAGTTTACTTTTTCTTTTATAAGTTATAAAATAATATTATATAGGTAATTAATTCTAGTTTTTTTATGACATATTACTACAATTACTGTTTAGTTAAAAACAAGTAACCTTTTAATAACTTCGCTGGTTATATGACCTGACTGACATCTTGGCAATATATTTTCATTTAGATTTTTTAAATATGAATTAGTTTCTCTAGTAACTTTTTTCGCTTTGTTGATTAATGAAGATGAATTCATAAATTCATTCTTAACTGCTTTTTTATTCACATTTATGAAGTCATATTGATGTTCCTAAAATAATATAATAAAACAAATGTGAATAACTTACAGAATAGTAAAAAATATGAAATATATTAAAATTATGTTTGTATAAAAGTAATGATTGACACACCTAGTGTAAGTGTATGAAAGTATTGAGGAAATTAACAGACAACTATACTAATACAGTAGGCATAAAAAATGGAAATAAATTTTATACATAACAAATTTTAAAAAGCTGAACTGAATACAGCTGTGGAAGAGAAAAGCTAGGAGAGGAAAGCATAATGGTGATGTTATAGTATTAGGTATGTTGTATTTTGATTAAGATTTGAATGCAATGGTAAATCGTTACATTCAAAAAATATAATGTTACAAATGTTATTAAATTAGTAAATAAACATAATATATTAATTAAAACTTATTCATTGTAAATAAAATTAAAATAAAATATAAAATACAAAAAAATTTTAATTAATAATACTATTTAAACCTGTACTCCTGTGGCAGGAGTATCAGCTCTACTTTTTTATACTTTAAAACAGCTACAAAAAAAAAAAAAAAAAAAAAAAAAAATCATAAATGTAATAATTTACAATTAATTGGAACTCAGTTAAGTAAAATGTATTTGAACTTCAATAAAATTTTTTTATAATTTTTGTATAGCAATAGCATTATTGTAAAATATTGAGAAATAATAAGAATCTGCAAATATATATCATAAATACTTATCGATTTTAGTATTTTACTAAAATTTCAACTCTGGTACACCATTCTTCTCTGTTAAACTTAGAAGCCAAGTATTATATACATAAAAACTAGAATTTTACGAAATATTCAAAGTCCTATATTTTGTAGAAAAATTAACGTAACGGTTCCAAAATTTTATCACATATATACCTGTATATGGTACCTATGTGAACAGTACTGAATACCCAATAAAATTTTCAAGTCTCTAACAGTGGCGTATCCACGGGGGGGGGGGGCTGAGGGGGCTGCAGCCCCCTCCGAAATTTCAGGAAATCTTAAATTATTATTTAATTAATTAAATAATATAATACGGCAATACGTTGTTTCTATAACCACATTATAATATCCAAAGACAGAAAACTTGTACAACGTCATGCATATCTATGTTATCCATAGAACTTATTTTATCGTATAAGATCATGATGTTATCATATTCACAAATCACAATATCACATTGTTATTATTGATATTCACAAATAATTGTTTTTATGTACTTAATTATAATCAATAATAAAATACGATTATTGGTATCAAACTATTAATTACTTACTATGAACGTTGTAAGTTGTAACACATTTAGTCGTGTAACATTCATTTTTGTAACACTTACTTTACCCTTTTTTTATTAAATAAGTAAATAACAAAAACAAGTTTTAGTTTCATCTAATTTTTGCCTACAGTTTTAAAAATGAGTAATAAAAAACGTGCACAAGGTTCATTGATTAACTTCTTCAGCAAAAAATCTAAATCTGAGTCTAAATCTGTAAGTACTCTAAGAATTCAAATTATCTCATTCGCATTATATTTTTAATAAAACAAAATTTTATAGGAATTACTATAAACAGTTGTTAAATCAATTTTTAATTTAACAAAGATAAATAATAAACTAAAAAAATAATTTTTACTGGGTAAGTTGTAAAAACGAAAATGATAATACATTTAACTAATTTTGCCTTTTGCTTTTGTTTTAAGCTACATGATATATTAAGTTATATACTATTTAGTAGAACTGTTAAATATTTTAATGCTAATCTTATTTTTAACCGATCTCAAAACATTCAATTACTATTCGAGTACCTTTTTACTGGAAATAATAATTTATATTATGTAAAATTAATTTAAATACGAAAAAAAAAATTATAATTATAATTGAAAAGGCTTGCAGCAACAACCAGATAAATCCACTTTTTGTAATTTTTCAGGACAAAGTAAATTTAGTTTAAAAAGTTAGTTAAAAAGTTTATGCTTAAATAGAGTCAACAAAATATGTTTGAATTCTATTACCTACTCATTTATACATACTTTTTGGAAGTTAGAATTAAAAAAAAAATTTTTGATATTGAAATATTGTAAGTCAAAGTTGAAGGGTGCATTTTTCTATCTGGTTGTTGCACCGAAAAGCACTGTATTTTTTTAGATACTTAAATAAAGTTAATTATACTCTTAAATTTTGTAGCATTTTTAATGCTATGGTCATGTATAAATACTAAATAACAACTTAAGTCTCTAAAAAAAGTCATATCATAATACCTGTGTTATTAATTTAGTAACATATGAAATTATCTTCGAAACACAACATCTGAGTCGAGGCTTGTAGGACTAGCTCTATTATCTATTCATAGAGATGTAGATATTACCGATGATATGGTACTAGATAAGTTTTCAAACAGTGGAAAAGCTAGACGACTTAAATTAACAATATGATGAAAATAATAATTTTTTGTTTTAAAATTTTAAATATAGTTGTTTTAATCACTTATTTTGCAGTTGTTTTTTTTTTTTGTAACTGATCAGCCCCCCCCCCCCAAAAAAAAAAATTTCCTGGATACGCCACTGGTCTCTAACTTAAAATTGCCCGTTATCGTAAAATATTGAAATCGAATTCGTCGAAATTTCAGTTTTCGTGAAAAATGCCGTTTTTTGTCATTTTTTGCTAATTATTTCTTTCGTATAGGGTCAATTTTGAGAAATTCGAAAAATGACTTAAATAAATTACCAACTACATCCACTTATATGTGTACTGTAAGTAAAAAGAGAAATAATCCAAATTAAGCTAAAAGACATTTTTTATAAAAGTACTCACTACTCATAGCTACCTAGTAGATGTGAAATGAATGTTGTATGGATCAGAACGCTGAAAGTTGAACCACGTTGAAAAGTAAACAAGAAAATAAAAAACAGAGGACGATCGACGATAAGTACGTATAATATAATAAAGAAAATAATTATATAGATATTAGATAAAAATATAAAAATTAAAACAATGAGATTAATGATTTCACATATCATTTAAAATTTAAATAAAATTAATTGTAGGTAAGTACCTTAAATTTTGAAAAATTCATGATCGGATCAGACGCCGTAGTTGTGTAAATAGTAGACGTTTGGTCACTTGATAATATATTATTGGAATTTTGGATTCCATCGCTGAAAACAAATATAATTTTATTATAAAATTTTAACATACGCAATTCAACTTGACACACACCTTTGTGAGTTTTTTTTATGTCGGAGTAAAAAAAAATTGATTTTTTTAATGCGAATTGTATCCGTTACCCGTTTAATAGTATCAAATTAATTTGTATTTAAAATATTTCACGAATTTCTTTGAAATAGTATTTAAATATTGAAAATTTTATAAAAAAATTTAAAAATTAATTAACAAAAGTATCTACGAATCAAGAACATATAGGTGTGTGCACGAGGGCAGCAAATGCTGACCAGGAATCTTTTTTTGGGCTGCTAATTATTAAATTTTATCATTGATAAATTAAATTTCTATGCCTAAATTACATTAAATTTGTAAAAAAAATCATCTTAATCAATGGAATATTTTATAAATAAAAAATGATACAATATAATTGTGATACTTAAAATTAACTATAAAATAAATAAAATTATGGGGTGGATTTTTTCAATAATTGGACCTAATTTATTTTCTGTTGCCTCTGAATTTGAAATCTGTGCACGCCTATAATGAAGAATACATTTTTTAAAAAAGTGTTTTCTATAATTTAATACTGATTAATACCTACTACCTAATGTCTAAATTTAATATTTATAAATAAAGATATAATAAATTAAAAGCACAGATTACATGAAACATGTTTTATGTTAATAGTCATTATGTGATATTACTATGTAAGTATTTTGCTATTTCATTTTGATTATACTCTACTATTTACTTAAGTATGAACGTACCTATGTGGATACAAAAATAAAAGATCATTAAAAAAGAAAGAAAATGCTTTATTTTTCCTGTTTAATACTGGGTTTTTGGCTTTACACTTTTGTTTTTCCATCGGGAAAAATAATTTGTGGTCATAATTATTAATGTAATAACTAGGCTACTTGGCAGTTCATTATTTTATCTGTTTTTATCAAATAAAATACGAAAAAAGAACAGCTACCTAAGTAAATATAACTGCCCACGGGACAATTATTAATATCAGGACAGTTATTTTTACAACGAGACAATAATTATTTTTGGATTGTACGCTATATATTAATAGTTTACGTGTTAACCTATATACATAAAAGTTGCATTTTTGATGATAATTTTGGCAAATTTATATATATCTATCATAAAATAGCTCACGGCGGTGAATAATATATTTTTGAAACTATAGATTGTGCGTTCCTACTCGTGACGTCACAATATTGTTAGTCAAAATCTTAGATCACATACTGAATAATATGATCTAAGGTCAAAATACTCGCCGCCGTGCCAAAATGAATTCTTGGGTAACTTTATACGAAAAATTACACTATATAGTACATTAAATGTCTCGTCCATTACTTATTATATATATATATATATATATATATATATATATATATTATGTAATATGTACGACGTCCAAGGTGAACAATTATGTATAATTTTTTTTTTTATCTATAAAGAAATTGAAAACGATATCACCAGTGATTAAATTTATTTCTATTCTTTCGCTTCGTAAGTAGGTATATAATTTCGCGGCAAAAATCGGAATGGCTAAACCATTAATTTATATTGTAACAATGGAAACCGCAAGCTCCCGCGTTGTCTTTGCCGAAGGTCGTGTGACGTACACATTTACAAATATTAAGATTTTACACACAAATACACATTTTGGAGCTTTGCATACAAACACACTCACACACACATACGCGCGCGCACGAAATTACGCCAAGACCAATGAACTCGTAATGCATCGTCCGGGCTTGACCTCCAACTCAAAGAAGGACTCTTTTAGTCGATCAATAAACGACGCCCGCGTTTTTTTCCCAAACAGTACGCGTATATACGATATATTATATTATTACATAATTGTGACGTCACTACTATTATACGGCTGTTATATACCTACCAATATACCGTATTATTATTATTATTATTATTGACTTTATCATCCTCGTATTTTGACGCACGTATAATATTGAATACAATAATAATATTACATTAGTAGGTATATCCTAGACGCACACATCACTTTTGGAATTCGAAATTATACATAAAAGTGAGTATTAAGGCCTTAAAGGGTACACTGTATAAATGCAATGCTATTATATTATATAATAAATATGGGCGAGAATTATGATGCACTTATAATATTTGATATGAAATAAATTTTTCCTTATACAGTTATATATATATATATATATATATTATTATAAGAAGATAGAGAAGGAAAATCTTGTTGTCCTTTAGGTAAACACTTATAATAGTTATAACTAATAATATAATAATAATATACCTACATGTACCTAATTTGTATTACTATAGATGTTATACCTAAATCTATAGAGAAGAGTAACATTCGTGTTCATAATAATAATACATAATATTCAACGTTTTATGTTTTACGTCGTGATACTACAATTTTTTTAAACAAAATTACACACACGTAACGTAACGTGATTCAATAACAATAATTATTATATTATAATATATCGTGTGTTTATAACATTAATAATTGCATAGTCCGACGTCACGTTATTTAATACTTAATATATGACGTGATCATAAACATAATCATGTTTGAAAAATATAAAATACAAAATTTAAATATTGGTTTCAATATTATATTAATATATTAATATCTTATTTTATACATTATATAAATGTGTTTTGTCATCTACACACTACATATAAATTTAAATTTTATATCTTATATCCCGTTTAATTATACCGCATAACAATATGGTTGTGTTGTTGTGTAATATGTATATACTGAAATCTAAAGATTTTTATAAAAATATGTCATTTATTAAAAAGGCGTTAAGTATATGCAATTTCGATACATTAGTGTATGCATTGAATTATTTCGGTGAGGAGTAGGTACGTTAATATTTAATAATGTAAATTTTGTAGACCTCGCAATAATGATCGAGCATGGAGTTTTTAAATTTGTCATGAATTATATTTTCCTAATACTTATAAATTACGTACATTGAGCTGAGAACGCAAAAAAAAAAAAAAAAAAAAAAAAATTAAAAAATGTATTATGTGATAGATCACAGACGCGCTATTAAATTCTATTCTATATTCTACGGGTGACCAAATATTATTTTTACCGTAATATACATAATTATGTGTATAAAAATATGATTACACGCAATCAAATATTATATTGCATTTATAAGATTAATTGTAAAGAATTTAAAAATAAATTTTTATTTATTCATTTTTGCCTCAGTGTTGAAATAAAAAAGTCGCCTACAATTTTTCATTAAAATCGAAACAAAACCTAATTTAAGTTATAATATACTATCGTATATAATATTCATGGATGATAACGAAATAAACGACGTTATTTCTATTTTGGTTTTCCGTCAAAGTCAAACGACGGTAAATCAACTATAAATGAACCAAAAATGATCCGTTGGGATAAAATTAATATATTTTTTTTTTATACCGATTAATGTTATGTCGATCCATAGAAATAACATTGAAATACGAGGTATGTGTAAAACAACGGATGTTTGTAAATCGATAAAAACGTTAAATCAAGCCATCTCGATTCGGATGATTGCTCGGGTGGTATTATTATTTTCCTTCTGCCGACGGACGCCGCGCCGTCGTGTTGTACGTACGCGGGATCGCCGCCGCAGCGTATTGATCTCGACGCGCTAGACATACGCGGTGCGCCTGTGTCGACGACTCAGTGCCGCAACAATAGGGGACGCTGGGTATGCATTGCATTCCCTGACCAGAGATTTATTTTTAGATAGGGGCCCATGTTAAAAGTAATATTATAATATTATTAATAAATTTTATTCATAAAATAAAAAAAATGAAACTCGAAATATTGTTGTCATCCAAATATCACATAACTCTGTTCCAAAAGAGAAGACACGAAGCGGTGACCAGTTTTCGTTCGGCGGCGCGCATTCCCCACCTACTCCGATAAATGCACGTATGCTCACCAGCGACCTCTGACACCCAGCTGCATCGTTAAAAACCATTATACGGCGCGCTGGGATTGTTGACATCTATGACACTTGGCGAATATACGTATAACCTGTCACCTGATAACCGTGCAAGTGTACACGGCTATCGCTTGCCGCATTTTAATTACGGTGTATACATCGTCGGCAATGATCGGAAATGATCGGCCGTCATTCGATATGCGCAGAACCCGTGTCTTCTCTTTTGGAACAGAGTATAGTTATGCTTATGATATATTTTCCGTCCATTATCGATTGATGCCATAATCATAGACATAATACGTATTATACACACAATCAGTGCTCGAATTGAGGGGGTGCGCAGGGGGACAGAGCTCTCCTACTTTTTTTTTTTTTTTTTTGCGCACCCCAACTAATTTTTTTTACTGGAACGAGGGGACGGTGGAAAATACACCCGAAATAATTTTTCTTAAAATGTAGATTTAAATTGTTGTCAATTTTACTATTTAAAAAATTTTTTAATCAACATTTTTTATACTTTATTTATATATTATATTTCATCATAATATGATATTATCAGTTATCACATAATAATATGTATTCTATTATATAATTATATAATTTATAATATATTCTATATAATATTCTATTTATTATTATTATTATTATTATTATTATTATTATTATTATTATTATTATTATTATTTATTATCTTTATCACTATTAATAATGATGAATTTTGTTATTTATTAATAATAATTAAATAATGTTTATAATTACTATTATTTTTATTTCCTACTGTAACATATAGTAGGTATATAGATATTACTATCAAAATGGTTGTTTTGTAAAAATAGCTGAATAGGTATTTATATAAAATGTATAGGGCCACATAAAATTGGGAGAACATTAATTCGCAATCACATCCTACATGGATTATATTTGAAATTTATATGTTTGTAGGTAAATTGAAGTTTTTTTTTAAATATCAGATTTGTCGTTGTGGGGCCCCCCCCCCCCTCGGATTTGTGTTAAACAATTTTTCACTTGGAACGCAGTTTTTTAATTGTTAGGTTGAGCTCCTCTACTAATTTTTTCCCAATTCGAGCACATGTTGCAATCTAACATGTTTTAATTGAATAGAAAAACACTTGAAAAATAGAAATAACTAATAAGAAATTGGAAAGTGGAAGTAGTTGGTACTTTATTTAGGTCATTTTTCGAATTTCTCAAAATTGACCCTAAATGGTAGAAAAAACGGCATTTTTCATGAAAACTGAAATTTTGACGAATTCGATTTCAATATTTCACGATAACTCGGGCAATTTTGAAGTTAGAGACTTTAAAATTTTATTGAATATTCATTAATTCACATAGGAATTATATATATGTGGTAATTTTGGTAACAAATTCAACCCTTTTTAGACACTTATACCTATAAATCCACCCGTAAATTTATTTATTGAATATATAATATACGAATATACCACAATAGAAAGGGATTAAAAATATCATATACTAATATATTGCTTAGAAAAAAGGGGGGCCCATAATTCTGTCTTGCATTGGGGCCTACCAATAGCAAGTTGCGGCACTGTCGACGTGCCGAGACAAAAGCGTATATTTCATTCCCACTTGTTAATGTTATAACAATTTTAGAGGACAAACCGAACGGACGTCGATAATTATAATATAAAAAAATAAAATATACGATTATTATTGTTCGTTAATATATTTGTATACGTACAACGACAAAAATACGCAGATATAAATCCGCCTACAAATAATAATAATAAATATTCTTATCGGACGACTATTATATCGTATAATAATATTATATATTTTATTTACGCAATGACTGCAAAACCAAAAATCCTCCTATTGTCTAAAATAATTTAAATTTTTGTATTATATCGAACAAAGTAGGTATATTATAATATTAAATTATACAATATCAAAAAAAAAACACGCGCGTTTTGTTTGCGTGTTATATAAATTATTATAAACCGTATCAATTTTACATATCAGTTTACTATATAATATTATGATGCAAAAATAAAAATTGCGTAAAACGCAATATATAATATCGTATTATTGAAAATATTGTAATACGATATTATATTATTGAAAATTAATTTTATAATTATAATATCATACGATATAACGTTATATATAAATATACGATTAAGGCCGAAACATATGGCGAACACGTATTCGTAATCACACTTATAGCCTTTATAGTTACACGTCATATTATTATTATTTGTTTATACATTGTACATAATAATGACTAATATGTATATAATAATTACCTATTTGCAATTTTCAAAAATGTAGGTACTATATAATAATAAAAATACTGTAGTAGTAAGTAAACAGGACATTTTAAAATTCAATCAGTTCAACTGAATATCGTATATGTGTATATATGTATTAATTGTATATATACATTTTGTACATCTGCATAATATATGTTATATACGTAAACGATTTGAGTACAACAAGCAATTATAAAAAAACACGTACCTACAATTTGTTTCAAAATAATTTATTGATTTCTTTTTCTATTATTTTGTTTTTTATATACTTTATTTACCTAATATAGGAACCTACGTATATTTAATATTTTTAAAAATTTGTGTACAGGTACTGTTATTTTTTTTTTTTAAAAAAAAAATCTAAAATAATATTTGGTAATTCATAAATTTTGACTTTTAATCATATATCATATTAAAATTCTAAAAAATCAGATCTGCCAAAAATAATATAATACTCGTACATATAAAAGTAATCCATTTTTTTTTTATTTCTAATAAAAAATGTATAGATATTTTTGTACAATTCTCCTAAAGACTGCAGAGGTAAATAATTGAAAAAAAAATATGTCAAACAATATTAATTTTTTAATATACACGATATTAACCATTATCTTATTATATTTCAAGATGAAATCCTTGCATATAGTTGACTAATAACCAAAAAATTGAATCATGACAAAATTATTTGTAAAATGTTTATAAAGATAGGTATTTGAAAAACACGAGCAATGATATTGTGACCGCCGACCTGGTATAATTGAAATTCAAAGTTCAACAAAACATAATGTAATATATTATTATTATCAAATCTGACCGAGAGGTTGACGCTGCGGTCTCATTCGTTTTCTAAAATTAAAACAACGTCTATTTCCGTTCTAAATATCCTGATCGCGCCAAGAATTTCTAGGGGAAAAATAACAACTGAAAGACATTCGTATACAATATATATATATATAACTAAATACAATAAACTATGTATATATAAATATATAACTATATACAATCGTGTGTTTATAAAAAGGAGTCTGAGGGCCGGAAGCCAAAAATCTACCGATGACGTAACTCGATAAACAGCCAGACGATTTTCTTTAGCCTGCTCCCCGTCGTTCTCGTCATCTGGACCGAAATGCGCTCGCTATACGCACGACAGTCATAAATCAATGCAAGTAAACGCGGTTACTACATATAATAATAATATATAGGTAGGTACTATAACTTTATAATATTATTACAAGATATTACCATTTTATACAGGTATAACATAATTACGTATTAAGACTTATGACTGTGTTTAGCTGTTGTTATACAAACGTGACACAAGGACCGATCAAACTTAAACTCTTCAAAATAAAAGTTTTTCGTTTCTGTTACTTATTAGTTATTATTTATAATTAGTATAGTTATAAAATTATATTTATAAAACCGCACTTTTACAGTACTCATCACTTTCAAGACATAAAAATAATTAAAGCAGACGTCCCTCAAGTATTTAAGTGACCTCCTCCCCACCTTAACTCAATGATATTTCATATCAGATATATTGACTTTTAACAACACATTATTTGATACATTTATGTGATAAACTGTAATCTTGGCGTCTGATAAACATTTTGAGATATAATCATTCTAGCTTTATTTAAATGAATTAATATACAAATAGGTAAAAAAAAAAAAAAAAATTAAAATCAACTAAGAGAAATTAGTTTATCTACAACGTGCGTGTAAACATAATTTATTAATAATCACATTTAATTGAAATATTTTTCAAGTATATTATAAACAAATTCCACGTTGTTTTGGTATAATATTTCAAAAACATAAAAAAACGTAGACCTTTCACCTTTAACATCCAAACATGACGTGTTATATATAAAAGTATTTAAAATATGACGTCTAATAAAATAGTAACATACTTGAAACTATAATATATGTATAGAAATGAATAAGAATAACTCTATATCAACATAAATAACGTGTCTGAGAATACGTTATTGAAGACGCCGCGGACAAATGGATAACATACAAAAATTCAAACTCTATAGTTCTATACGATTGTCATTGTCGATTGGTGATTAGGAACGTAGTAAAAGCGTAAATTGATTAAATAATTTGAAAAAAAGTCATTAGGTAGATATAAAATGCGTATAGGTGAAAATTCATGAAGGACTACGCTCATAAATTGAGGAGTTCATTATAAAATTGGGGAGCTAACCCCTTTACCTCCTCTGTGATTTGCGATCACGGTTAACATATTGCGTATATAATATAATTAATAGTGTAATAAATTAATATCATGTTCGTAATATTTGTATGTGTGTATCATAAAAATGAAAACAAACGACGAATCGAACATATATTAAATAAGATCCTGTTTATTTGGATAAAAATATAATTAATAATACGAAACGGATCGAGAAAAATTAATTAGGTAAGTACATAAAAAACGTAAAAAACAAAAAAAAAAAACGTAAGTATATAATTATTGAAGTTTACCTAACATTAAAACGAGGTCGCAGCAAAAAAAAAAAAAAAAAAAGAGAAAAAAAACAAGTCGAAATTCTGGTGTAGCGTTATTGTGTGTGTGAACGCGCACGTACACTTAATTAGATAGATTAATCCGTGTCACATATTATTACAATATTGTGGCGAACGCATTTTTAACGATAAAATTCCGGTAATGAAAATACCATCGCAAAATAAATTTAAAAAAATACAAAAAAGCGCCTAGACAATATTATTATAGTAAAAATATTTTAATCGTCGCGTGTTATTTTATATTATTATATACACATTATAAATTTATAACGCATATACGTATGACCGTGAATATTTTTACTATCGAATTCCTACGACATTCGTTTTTCTCGATGCCCGCTACACGGGTTCTTTCTCCTTATAAACGCGTGTAAACTGAGCGAATATCGCAAAATAGTAAAATTCGCCGACAACTGTAAGTGTAGTACGGTATACCTACACAATATTAATAGGTATATAAATTGATAAATATTCTCGAATATTTTTTTATCGTCACGTTTTATTTATTATTATTTTTTATACGTCGATAATACACGGTATTTCACCATTTTCAATAATTACGATTATTATTATTATTTATCGTTAGAGAGGAGGCCATTGCCGCAGCACAGCGAGTCCCGACGATTCGTCATCGATGATCGTTTGTTTAACACGTACCTATTTTTACAGCGATAACGTAAGATATTATCACGTTATTTTATAACGTTGTTCTTACAGTTATATTTTATACCCGCGGTATACAGCAACAGCCCCGCCGCGATGACGACTACTCCTTTTACGCGCGCGCCGCAATTGATATTGTTATCGTAATGCGGCGGTCTATGTGCCGACCAACGGTACTTTATTATAAAATACAGGAGGAGAGAAAAACACGATCAATATCGCGCCGGCGAAATATCATTTTTATTTTCCATGCGCGCGCGCTCGCCTCGCTACAACACGTCTGTATACACGACAAAATTACGCCGCTGGTGACGTCACGAGCCGAACGTACGCGCAACTTGCCACCCTTTCTCTCCTCGGTGGTGACGACGATCGTCTATACGCGCGCTCGCCCCGTCCGTTGTTTTTATCACGCGTCGCGCCGTTTTGTCGCGTTATCAATAATTCGTCCATTCATCACTCTCGCGCGCCCATTCGCACCCGACACTTGGACAGGCGGAAACGTTTGCTAGACTTCCGAATCCGGGCGGCGAGAGAAAAAAAAAAGTAAAGTACCAACGAATCGAAATTGACATTATACACGAAACAATGTTATCGTTAAAGTTTCTACCCGCCCTTGGGCAGTTATTATTTTTTAACACAGCACACGATGGTTAAAAATAAAAAAAAAAAAATGAAAACGTTTGTTTATTTTTTTGTTTACTTTGATCACGTGTTGCGCACCATACCCAAATTTATTATTTTAACGTGCAATGTGACGTGAACGAATGGACGCGATAACGGTCCATCCGTTTTTGGACAGAATCCAATGAGACGTATGGTTCGCCGCCAACGCACGAACGATTTCTAAACGCATCCCATTCGTATGGAGTCGTATAATGCACTTACGCAAGATTCGAAAAGAAAATAGCATATACACGTTATTATCAATTTTTCTTTTATTTTACAAATAATTAGTTTTTCTTAATATTATAACAGATTTCGGGAAAAGGTTGGGAGAGAGAAACCACAAAATATGCGTTAAAAAAAAAAACAAATATACACGCACGAGATGCCAACAAGCGAGATTGTGAGTTCCTTTACAAATATCTCCATTTGAAAACAAATATTTATACATAATATTGTTATTACCATCCTAAACATTATTACTATATAAATACACAATTGGAAAGCTACAAAACAGTAATACAATATACATTTTGTGCACTTAAATTTATCTAATATGTATTCATACTTGTTTTGACTAGCACAGTCTTAGGACTGTTTTTTCATATTACTTTATTTGGAAATTAAAAATACAAACACGACCCGAGTCAGTCTCGAATAAAAAGATTGATTTCTTTCGTTTCCATTCTATATTCAATCAGTCCAGTAGGTGACAACGAAAAACTGATTTGACTATAATATGAAACGAATGACCAACAAGAAACAATAAGGCTACATTTATTGTAAATTTTGCCTAATAATAAAAAGGATTGCCCTACAGACATAATAATATACCATTAAAACTATTGGCATATTTTTTTTTAAAACAAACATAATAAAATATTATAATATATGTACACAGACTTAGTAAATAAATGCATATTTATACACTTCGGCCTCGATCCTTCCAGGCCTAAGTGTTTGATTATCTGATAGGATCCATAGGTAGCATTTCGTGTATATATTATATAATAATACATACATTCGAAACATTATAAATAATATTGTAAAGTAAATAATAAAATTATTTATGAGTCTCTTTCTTTTTTCACTTTTAATTCATCACCCAATATGGTGGCGATTTCACCTTGCATGAAAGCCCACGGTACGCTCGAATTGGCCAGCGGACATTTTTCACCACTTGGACAGTAGACCTATAGAACAAAAAAATAAACATTATTGTTCATTGAAAATTATAATGGTTAGGTCGTGGTTGGTTGGTTGGGTAAAAAAGTTAATATATGAAAATCGCGGGAAATTTACCTCAGAGCCAGCTCCTTGCCGCTTGATGCTGTCCCTGGAGCACGGGAAACAAAACTTGTGATGAGGAACGGATGGACACTGGACGAAATGTGTGTCTTCCAAACGCTCTTGGCACAGCGTACACTTCAGCGTGGCTGTATTTGTGGCCGAAGCAGCCGCCGATGCATTAGCCAACGGTACAGACGAGGGTGGCACGAGCGGGACCGTGGGCGCGCCGTTGTCCATAGGGGTACCACCGGGCACATCAGGTCCACCACCGGTAGGAACGGACGCGTTCATCAGACCTCCAACCGCACCATTGGCGTTACCACCACCGTTACCAGGGCCGGTACCACCGGTGTTAGTACCACCAGGGCCACCTGGTGCACCGGCGGCGGCTACGCCGCCACCATTAGCCTCGCTCGACGTTACTGTTGTGGAGCTGACGTGTCGGCTACCGGATGATCTACGTCCGCTGGACGAACCGCCTACAAAACGCGACTTGTTAAAAAAAAAAAAAAAAAATACAACAGCTAATCAACTACTTTCAAGCAAACGTATGAGAAAAGAAAAACATGCTAGGAATAATATAATTTGTAATAATAAATTATGTTTTGTAATTTTTGTAATATTGTAATTGTGTTTGATGTACGTTGTTTTAAATTTGGACGGTAGAATTATATTTTGTAGGTATTTTAATTTGAAATAATATAAAATTTAAATAGTAAAAATTTACTATAACGAAATAACATTTATCAGTATTACGTTAACGATACGGGTATTAATAATAAAAAAAAAATCGCAATCACTCGAAAAAATGTTTTCTAATAATAATTTAATTGGTACGTAAAAAACGTTCTATAAATTACGGTTGAGGCATTATATTTTAAGTTATTCCAACGTCCTAAATAATTCAAATTATGCATTTATTTTTGTTATCAACTTTTTTTTTTTGTTTATTGATCGGAATTTATTTGGGTTCTGTAACAGTTTTGTTGTAACTCTCGCAGCAATACCTATATACCCAATTAAAAACAGATAGGAATTTCAAAATAAAAATGAATTTAATATTTTTCGGTTCGTTCTTCTGGATTTAATAATTATTAAAAATCGATACCAAAATTATTGTAGAATACCTAATTGACCGTGCAGTTGTCGGGATAATTCCGTCATTGATAATTTCAATAAAACACGCAAGAATAATTTTAATTTTAATATTATCAGGCGAAAAGAATTTCTCGTTAATATTGTGTCCCGTCAACGACGATAAGAAAATATGGTTTTATTTTCTACGGCGACTCTGAGTCGATAATACTTGAAAATATGCGCGCGAGAGATAATAATGGATATTATACCAGAAAGCTATCGATTTATAAATACCGGTGATACAACAACAAACTGTCACATGCACACGTATAGATAAGACGAGCTTAACACAATGTGTAACACGGAGATGTGCACGCGTGTTATCCGGTTCGACATTATTTTGTTGTCACACTCGACGTCGCGCCATATAATAACAAAACAATAAAATATTATTACGCGTAGAAGAGCGAATAATAATAATAATTAGTAAACGTACACGTTAAGAAAACTAAAAGCGTATTACAACAGGCAGCGTATTACTAAAAATCTAAGACTAACTAAAACGATATAATTTCTATAAGGTTTGCATCTAATGTAAGTGAAGACTAAGGATTAGTATAATATGTACTGCAGGTGGATATGAATGCCGATAATTAAATTAAAAAAAAAAAAAAAAAAAACGGGAGAATGTAATAATTATTGTTTATAAATATGTAATTAACGATAATAGAATGATCAAGGAGTTAAAATTTAAAAAAAAAATTATATTGCACCCTGTGCGTTCACCGGGGGTCTCAACTCCCTAGTCCCTAGAGGTATACGGTTTTTGTCGAATGTATTGAAGTTGTGATTTCGTGGAGTGCGGTGTACAAATACATACCGGTGGAGTTTGGCGAATGTTGAGATCCTCGTGATGCGGACCTGGGTCCGCCGGGCGCCGGGGCATTAGGACCGGTCGTGCCGGGCGGGCTGCCGCGGGCGCTCTGCGGCGACCCGGGTGGCAAGTTATCGGCGACGCTCATCAGCGCCGCCATCGGGTTGTTGGGCCCGTTCTGCTGATTCTGCGCACCCGGCTGGCCACCGCCGGCACCGATTGTCTGCATGGACGGCGGCCCGTCCGTCGGCGACCCGGTCGTCCGACCAGCGGCCAGCGACGGTCCGGTCGCCGGCCCGTTGCCGTTGGTCATGCATTGTTGAGCCGCGGCGGCTGACGCGTATCCACCTGGCGCACACAAGGGACGATCAGTATAAAAAAAAAAAATAAAATAAAAAAAAATAAAAAAAAAAAAAGATAACAGGTCGTGTCAAAAAGCGTTATTACTAAAAGCATTTGGGTGTAGTATTCGGTATACGATCAAACGTATCAATAATCAAGTAACGTGATAATCGGATAGGTAAAACCTAAATAATGGAAAAATGAACATATTGGTTATTTTCAGTAAACGTAAACGCCATATTATAATATAATGTATAACAAATATAGGGATAAATATTATGTTGTCGAAACGAAAACTCAATTTCCCTGATGTTTGCAATATTTACATTAATTTTTTTTCATCCGCGTGTGTCATTTCGTTTTTAATAGGTCATTGTCGATACTCATCCTGGACGGTAATCAGTTGGTGACACGTTCAACGACTGTGGTGTAACGTAACTGCGAGGTATGAGTGGCGGGGTGGGTGGGGCACATTACGATATCATTGTGTGTATTTACACATGAAAATACACCAACGATAATCATTAATCACCCTCGCGTTACAAATCTATCAAAGACACGGGTGGATTAATTTTCCCCGATGAACGATCATCAATCGTCATACGCGCGCATGTGCGACGGATCTGTGCGTATGCGGTATGCGTGCGTACGCACAGGAGGCGGTCGCGTGAAACGACTACAATATGTATACACGTGACGTCAGAGACGAGTACACTACTACTCGCTTAACGTTGCCAAATTTACGAACGACCGCCCGTCACCATCGGTTAACGGGTGAGGGTAGGAGGGAAATTATAACGAATCGTAATTATTCCGTAAACATCATCGTCTCGGCGGGTCCGATATCAAGGTTTTCGAGGATTGGACGAAGGCGAATTCGACGCAGTTGTGTGGACTGGGAACAATAACTATTAATATCGTAAACCTTGAAAACGTATATAATAGTTGCCCGACGATTGAACCGGATCCCATGACGTCACGGCCCATTCGTCAGGCATGCTGTCGCCGTGTTATTATTGTTGGCCGATCATGTGTGCGCCGCGCTGCACGCAGCACACGTACTATGTAGTAGTGCCCCATGTACTGCAGCGTTAAAATATTTAGTAGGTATAGCATTATCAATTTAAATATTTTACGAAAAACGAATTGACAACGTATAATATTGCGATAAAATAATATTGAAAACACGAATGTAGGTCGTGATTGGCGAATGCGTACACACAATAACACTATGTAACCCTTTGGTTATCTTGAAATATTATGAACTGGGCAATAAAATCATGCGATACGGGGAAAATAAAATTATAAGCCGACCTCACAACATTACTAGATTATTGTTACGTACTACGGCCAAGGAGTTTTGTCAACACACTACTTAATATGTATTATGCAAGAGGAAAACACTTACCGGTCGCCTTAAACGAAGACGCGTCAAACGACGTGGTCCTAATCGGATGTTTGGATTCGATTTTAAACGACGTTCTGTCGATAAAAGGCACGGGGAGACTGACAGCGGGCAACGAATCGCCCCGTTGTAACGGCGGTCTCTGTTGCTGCTGCTGCTGCTGTTGTTGTTGCTGTTGCTGCTGCTGCTGCTGTTCTTCCATCATGCGCTTGTTGTTCTCCGCGTGGTGGTCGTCATCGTCACCTTGGGTGTTTAATCCGCGTTTCAATCCTTGGCCACCGGCTTGGGCCCGATTCGGAATGTGATGGGCCATGTGTTGCTGTTGAGTCTGTTGTAGGCGTACCGACGTCCGGCTCATGGCTACCTCATGATCGCTGGCGTGGCCACCCACGCCAGGCCTGCCTGGATACTCCATTAGCGCAGACCTTTGATGGTGCAGCGCGTAGTGCGAAGTGGCCGCTGTCGGCGGGGGTGGGGGCGGTTGCTGAGTCTGACGAGCCGTTAATTGGTGTGCTTGTGGCGGCAAGCCAACCACTTCTAACGTACCATTCTCGTGTCGGTGCGAGTTTTTCGGGTGGTGTACATTGACAGCCGAGGATCCACCCCCGCCCACGCCAGTGGACCTAGCCGTTTCCTGAAACCCGTGAGCTCGTTTCAGCTGCCTGGCCGTTTCGATCACCAGTTCAATTCGATCAGCACCTTCATAATTTACGCAGCCGCGGCACACAGGTTCGGTAAAATCGTGCAACATGGCCCACGGCATGCGAGGCAAATCGCATAGGTAACAGTGTTGTCGTTTGCTCATCTGCATGACGGATCGCCCGTTTTTTGCCGATATATTTAATTACTAGTAAACAACACGCAGTGTCGTCGGATCGTTACAATTATTTTCAATGAAAATCGCTCGCGATAATTCCATATGAAAGAATTTAATTATAAAAAAAATAATAATAATTATGACAATAAAAACAACAGTTTCAACCGCACCAAACCAATATTTTATTACGACGTATGAATAAAATAACTATTATACGAGTGACGCACAAACCACATGTACGTTAACGAACACACGGAAACTGAACAGTAAACGTAACCGCGAGACACAACAAACGCGTTGAACGGTCACAGTCGTAGTAAGCCGCGAGTAACGTACTGACGTCGCGGTTCGCGGCGACTACGTTAGATGGGATGAGGGGCGAGGGCGGCCCGGGAAACGATTGGAAACAGCTAGACGGAGGCAGCGGTAGCGGTGTGCGTGCGCCGGCGCGATGGCGTGTTGTCCTATGGGCCGCAGCAGTACCAACCTCGGGGAACCGTCGACCGGCGGTGCGGCCAATGAACACGGTGTGTGTTCGGTGCGGCGGCTTCTGGAACGTCGCGCAGCGCGTGACGTATAAAATATAATATTATCCGAACCCGTACGTGACCGACCCACCGGAAAACGGCGCGCGCACCACTACGTTGTTCGTAATCGTTGTATTTTATTTTTATCATTGATCCGAGGACCACTGCTACCCGCCGCACGGCCACAGACCGGTAAAATTACCGACCACAGCACCGTCGCACCGACGAACGGGTCAGACGAATAGACATGGTGCCCGGCCGCAGAGCGCGGACGCACGGCGGCACTGCGTGTTTATTATTATGATTGACGATGGCGTGAGAGCGATGAGGAAGGGGGTGGGCGGCCAAGAGAATACGTCACGCAAGATAAAAACTACGGGTAGAACAACGGTGAAAAAAAATACTACGACGAGCGCATGCGCACAACGCGTCAGACTGGTAATAACATAATAATAATAATAATAATACTAATAATAATAATAATAATAAAAATAATAATGATAATAATACAACATACACGTCCGTACAGGTATCACTTAGACGGGTATTGTAACAGCGTGTCGCAAATAAATTGTCGGTCAACGTTTAATCCGTACTAATTAGTAATTATTAGTATTTACAATAATTTTGTAGTAAAATACTCGTCAACGGTAATAATTGGACCGCTATAATTATGGTATTGAAAATGAAAATAAAAATAAAACTATACCACAACCAGTTTGACATATTGTTTTTTCGTTCACGCGGTGATTATAACAAGCCGTGTGCGAACACGAGATTTTTCCTATAGTTCCCACGAACTTCCTAGGTAAAAAAAAAAAAATATTAATCTTTCCTCTAAAAAGACCCGAATGATCCGAGCATATTATTATTATTCGTATCCGTATTATAATGAACCAAGGCTGAAAACGTGTCTGAACGTCATAAGCATAATGCATAACTCTCGTTCCTTGTTGTTATTCTTATTATTATTATTATTATTATTATTATTATTATTATTATTATTATTATTATTATTATTATTATTATTACCAGTTTCCGGAATTCCAGACACATTTATATTGTACGTACCATTTATGGATGGATCGGTCATACGCACATTATACTATTCACAGTGGTCGGGTTCCAATATAACGCTAGCGATGCATGGCAATAATAGCAGGGGATCGCCCCCGGGGCAATTGGAATCCGGAGACCACCCTTGGTGAGTGAATATACGGTATAGAGAAAAATAATAACAAATGACGAATACTGCGAGTTTATGAATAACAGGGATGCTGAACAAATGTCAAGGTCAGTTTTTCCCTCCATATATGGTCGGCCGATGGTACGACGTATAATAAACAAACCCCTCGTGCGTTTGTGTGAGAACTCGGAATGCATTTATGCATTATTGTATTATTATTTTTTTCCCTTCTGTTCGTTGGTTTCGTAAAATTCACCTGCTGGGGGATATTCGGAGCGAGGTCGAAACCGGTTATAATGTCTTTATTATCGTGTACCCATAGCCTCTTTTGTCGTGCTGGAGAACGTTCAAAAAAATACCCAAAGACTTTGTTTACAATACGGTGTATTTTATATTATATGCTTGCAAGAAGCGCTAAAGGAACACAACAGGTTTGTCCATGATTTAAAATGTGTTTACTGCACAACCATCATTTCAAAATATAATCCCTTTGATGTTGTTATTCGTTGTTCCCTCGGACCGAGGTCGTTCACTTTTATAAAAGCACGTTACAAGACATTTTTGGAACGGTCTTATATTTAGATAAATATAATTTTTAATATAATAGAATTTGACACTCAACTCGTACAAAATCAAGTTTATGAAATACATTAAGCAGATTAAACGTGAAAATTTAAGTATCGTTTCAAATCGAAGATTATAATTTCTTCATATTTTATGCAAAGCAAACGAAATGAACGTTATAGACACAATATACTCACAGTATTTATGTTGTAGTGAAAGTTAATAATTGTAAATATTGAATGCTAATATACTCGTATTGTAGTAATGGCATTATTAATATGTACGGCACAAGCACAATGTCGTCTACGAATTCACTATATACTCAGTCGTTTAAAATTAAAAATCAATTTTTTCCATAAACATCCGTGTTATTTCTTTTGTTGTTACATCCTTGTCCTCGTGTAATTGATATTTTTATTATTATTATTAGTTTTTTTTTTTTAATAAAGCAACGATTAAATTTATAGGTATAATTCCCTAAAGACGTAAAAAATCGTATGCATAGATCGTAGGTAGGTATGTAATATTGTTCGATCGTTGCATATAAATAATATACATCCCACGTACAGTCCCGTCGTACGGAATTAGTCCACAACAAACGCGGATTTGGACACGGCCACACCTCTCGCTGTGGTGCTATAATAATAATAATAATCATAATAATCATAATCATAATCATAATAATAATAATAATATGATGATGATGATATACTACTGCACCAACACCGACGACATTGACACGGGCGTGATGAGGCGTGTGCGCCGCCGACCGTCAAATTGCCGGGTCAATAAACTCCAGCGTCTTTGGAGATCACGTACACACCGCGCGCACGCATACCATGCGAAGGACGACGGGACGAGATGTTATTTACACATAGCGGTACATGCTATTATTACGCGGTCGCACGCACAAAAACCGGACGACCCGTTTCCGCGGCTCGTGTGTAAAACTACGAACCAAAATATTCATGTAAACTACGCTCGCGGCTCGCCATATAATATTTTATCATAATATTGTTACTCAGAAAAAAAGGATATTCATTTATTCTGTGTTGTTACAGCGGGCGGAGAGAATAATATGATGATGATGGGTCATAGACGTGAAATAAATAAAAAATGATGTGTATAATAAAAATAATGAACCCAAACGCAGCGTTTCGACTCGGTGGAGAGCGAAGAGCCACAAGTGCGCGCGATCATTAATCATTTTTGTTTTTTTTTTTTTTTTCGTGAAATATTATATTTTTCATTCACTCGGTTGTCAACGGCTTTCCAATCGTGACTGACGCCAGCGAACGGGCTTTTCTCACTAAACACAATAACGTTGATAAAAATAATAATAATAATAATAATAATAATAATAATAATAATAATAATAA
>JAIUCT010000001.1:25947624-25964122 GCA_021307375.1 Tetraneura akinire | reverse complement strand
TAATAATAATAATAATAATAATAATAATAATAATAATAATAATAATATAATGTAGAATAAAACTGCGCCTATATAATAATGCGATAAAATAGACGAGTAATCGAAATTATTGAAGTCACGGACGACGGTTTTTTTAGTATCCGTAATCGGATATAAAATATAATATAATAGTATAACACATAACCGTAACTCGTAACGTTCAATGGTATCGTATGATAATATTTTTTACTGGTCGTGCATGTATTTAATTTATTTTAATAATATAATGCGTTTGATAATTTTGTACTACAATAATTGAGATAACATTATTATGCAACCAATAATAAAACATATAAAATATGAGCGAAGACGAGGTAAAAAGAATAGTGGGTGTACATTGAAAAATTTACTCACAATATATAGGTCAAAGGTTCCCAAACTTTTAATGTCTATAAGTCGTTTATGAAAAAATTGTAAATTTCGTTAACCCGCCCCAAGGGTCTTTTTTTGCATATACAGTTATACACTCTAGGGTTACTAATTATAATGTACAAAATTCTACTATTGATTAGACAATTATTTTTTATGATTTTTTGCGAACCGCCATGTTAATCACGACTGTCTTTTGGATCGTGACACACAGTTTGGAAACCTCTAAGAACTGTTCACAATAAAATGTCAATAGATAATTACGTATATTAAAACAAAAAAAAGAAATGATTATATAAATTGTATTTAATAATATAATTTATATTATCATAATTTCACATAATATAATCATAGATTTCAAGCATGTTTATTGTATGTTATGTAAATAATAGTATTCGTTGACGTATATTACGTATAAAATATAATAAAGTAGAGTATAGTAAGTCAGTAAGACGCAGTAAATGATAAATTATAAAATAAATAGATAATGTAGTTCAAATAGTTACATAGTTGTAAAATTAATGATAAGAAAACTAGCTTATAACTTACTGTAATAACAATAATGATATAGAATAAAATATCGTATGATACTCTCATATAAGTAATTTATCATTATATATTACTAACTCATAAACATTGCATTTATTTAATAAATTTAATAAGACTATAGATTAAAATTGAAGTTGGAATTCATCGATGATTATCAATTGAAAAATTAAAAGTAGTATTTTTTATTTTACAATTATTTTAAATTGAATGTAGTTTCAATTATTAATTAAAATAAAAATTGAATTAAATAATAAATATTATTTATATATATATAATATACGAGTACATACCTAATAAAAAAGATTAATAAAAAAAAAATGAATACTCTAGGTGAAATAAAAATGTACAATTAATAGCAGGTAGCTTAAATAGTTTTATTAGGTACGAGCATTCGATGAATTCTGAATTATTTTGTTTTGTTATTTTAATAAATGTTTTTACTACAATTTTAGATTCTGAGCGAAGCAAAGAATAATGTATTGGTTTTACAATGATGTGCGATGCTTTTATTCTGAAGACACTTTTACTACCCGAAATAATGCTCCGATTTTCACGAATAGCATATGTTTCCGATTGGAAAGTGGATGTAGTTGGTATTTCATTTAGGTAATTTTTTGAATTTCTCAAAATTAATCGTAAGCGGTAGAAAAAACGACGAAAATATTGACGAAAAAACGGCATTTTTTACGAAAACTAAAATTTTGACGAATTCTATTTCAATATTTGACGATAACTCGGGCAATTTTGAAGTTGGAGACTTGCAAATTTTATTGGGTGTTCACATAGGTATTATATATATATATATGTGGTAAAATTTTTGAACCATTACGTTAATTTTTTTTTTACAAAATATAGGACTTTGAATATTTCGTGAAATTCTCGTTTTTGTGTATACAATGTTTGATTTTTTATGATATTGGCATTTAGGCAATATGGGATTTTATGAGCAATTTTATTGAACTTAGAGACTTGAAAATTGTATAGGTTGTTCATTATATTGTACTATATGTGTACCTGTATGTGTGATAAAGTTTTGCGTTTTAAATATTTAATAAAAAATGTCAAAATTTTAATCAATACCTAACCTAACCATAACCTAACCTAAATTATCTGACTGAATTTTCGAATGCAATGTTTTATCATTGCATTCAAATTCTAATTAAAATTAAATACTATGATTTGCACACCTATATCCCTGTGGCAGGAGTATCAGCTCGTCTTTTTAATAAGTAAAATACAAATTTTGCAATTACGTAGCATTAGCTTTATAAATATTTACTCTATTACTTTATGATGGATAATTTGATTATAAGAAAATATACTTTACTCTCGTGTTGTACATACAAAACTAAAGTCAAATTGATGTAAATATGAATATTTTCATAAAACTAAACTTATAAGATAAACGGTAATAATATAATATAATGATCCAGATTTAAATTAATTAATTAAGGTTTATTCTCATTAAATTAAGCATTTTTTAAAAAATAAATATCATAAATAGAATAAAAATTATATCATATAGAACATAGGTAATAAACTAATAATATAACATTTTTATGATATGATTTTATAATATACTTTACTTTATACTCAACATAATATACATTAATACATTAGTATTTTTGATATAAAACATACTAGGAATGCCAAAAATTATTAGATATCAAAAATTAAATTCCATACAAATTACAAATATTATAATTATTTTTTGTAATATAAATATAACTTATAGACGAGATAAGCGTTATATATTGTACTAGCTGTACATATTATGAGTTAGATACAGCTATCAAAATACGAAGAAAAAAAATATTACCACCACTACCACGTTCCAACATAGTTTTTGATTTCATCTATTATGCGTACTATGTACAATATATATTTTTATTTTTCATCAAAATCATTCTAATTATCATAATTCATAATCATGTGGAATAATAACTATATATTTTAACAATATGTATATCATTAGACCTAACAAAGTATTTACATTTATTTTTGTTGCCTACTAAATTGTTACATCATGATTATATTATGATCAGACGAAGGACTTACGTATTATCTAGGTTAAATTATCGGACAAAAAAAAAAAAAAAAAAAAAGTAAAGTAAAAATTATTAATGTTTTCACCATGGGTTTTTAAAATAAAATTAATTGTAACTTTAATTTATATATAATATAAAAATTATTATATTATAAGTAGCTATAGTAATGGCTACATAACTGTGATTTATTCTTCAAGAATGAATACCTACAATTAGTGACCGGTAATGAATAATAATAAATATTATGTATTATTATAAAATGTATGATCAAGATTGGAGTTTTAATACTGGTAACTACAACATTTAAATATTATTATTAGCGTATATCATATTTTCACGTTCGATTTAAAAATCATGTTACATTACATTTTCTACTTGATAATTTCACAACGGTGATCACTGATGGTATATTATGCACATTATAGAAATAAATACTGAATACTTTTATTAATTATTTTTATACTCGGTAATAAAATCTATTACTACCTATATAATATTATATTTACTACCTAAGTAATGGCAAATTTCAAATACTTAACTCAAGTTAACTGCAGGCAATTGGCCACGGTTATTATCTGGTTTTAACTGTCAAAGTATGAACATATTGTCGTTTTAATTTTTAATGATACCCATCAAGAATCAAGATTCAAAATATGAAAACTGTGAGAAACGAGTTTTTGATGCAAGTTCATCAACTGGCCATTGACCTATCCCCGTGTGCTTGTACACAAGTGAAAGAATATTTTTAACAAATAATTTATACGATACTGCTGTAAGAAAAAAACAAGTGATATTTATCCAAATTTTAGTTAATTTTATTAGTTATGATTTGACAATGATTACTACTTAATATAAAATAATTGCAACTTAATATGAACAAAAATACATCATAATATAGATATTAATATAATTAAAATATTGCAAACCTGACGTTTGATTTATATAGTAAAATGAAATACTATAAACGACAATACTGCAGAAGACATAAAACTCTATTCTATACAAAATGTGGTAACTATTACTTTCCCCTCGAGATGTATTGGGATTGCCTATTCCTATTGCTATTCGTATAATGAGGAGTTCCCGTTTTATAATTCATTATTCATAATTTGATTTAGTTATATAATTTAATAAACTTACAAGTTAATAAGTTATATCTTAAATTAATATTATAATAATAAAATTGACAATAATTAACAAACATAATATTAAAAAGACGAACTGATACTCCTGCCGCATATTCTGTTCGTGAAAATCGGATCATTATTTCGGGTACTAATAAAAGAGTTATCAGACATAAAAACAAAAAAAAAAAAAAAACAAAAAAAATAAAAATATCAACTTTAAACAGATATAAAAAAAAAATTGAGACTAGGAATTTTTCTAATATTTTGAATTAATGTTAAATTGTTAAGTAATATGTAGACATACTTCAGTAACATTTTCAGATCTTAATGCCAAAATTTGCCAATTTTAAACATTCAAACATTATATACAAAAAAACGAGAATTTTACGAAATATTCAAAGTCCTATATTTTGTAGAAAAATTAACGTAACGGTTCCAAAATTTTACCACATATATATAGTATCTATTTGAACAATCAATAAAATTTTCATTTCTCTAACTTAAAAATTTCCAGACTTATCGTGAAATATTAAAATCGAATTCGTCAAAATTTTAGTTTTCGTGAAAAATTCCGTTTTTTCGTCATTTTTTCTACCGCTTAGGGTCAATTTTGGGAAATTCGAAAAATGAGCTGAATAAAGTACCAACCACATCTACTTTCCAACTCGAAACATGTGCTTTTCGTGAAAATTATATTTGGTAGTAAAAGTGTTTTCATACATAAAAAAAAGACACTATTTCGTTCAGAATCTATAATTAGCATTAACATAGTAATTTTAGACTAAGTACAACTTATACATTACAAGGGATAATTATAGTAAGCACAATATGCTATATTTTATTACATACAAAAAAACTTGACAATTTAATTATTCAATTATTCTAAAAATTGTTCAAAGTTTCCTCCATTATCTTAAGCACATGCTTTGAACCGATGTAAACATTCTCTTGTGGTTGCTACCATTATTTGGGCTTTATTTAATAAATTACATACATGGGTAATTATATTTTTTAAATCAAGAATATTTATTGGAGGATCAATGTACATCACATTTATCAAATGTTCCCACAAAAAAAATATTATGGGATCATGAGATTATGAGATATTAAGATCAGGTGATTTTGGGAGCCACTCTACTGGTCTGTTTGTGTAATTAATTTTTGTACGACTAATATAATCAACTATAGCTTATAAAAAACTTATAATATTAGATAATTATGTAAATCGCGTGTTGTAAAATTCATTATACAATTTGTTTCTTTATCTATACATGGTGAAAATTTCAGGCGATTATTTTTATTTTCGTTATTATAGAGAAATTGATTGCAAAAAAATAATTTTATATTTGTAATTTAAAATAACTTTCATGTATTAGCTATATTCACTTCGCTCAGATATAAAATGAAAATGAATATTATAACTTTTATAATTTTTTTATACAAAATGTACAGAGAAATCGGAAATACTGAAAACATGGTACCTATATATAGTACGATACGCAATGTGGATTACGGAATATTCATTCGTCGATTGTGTTGCAATTAACAAAGAAGGGGTAAATAGGAAATCCTAATACAATCTCGGGGGAATTGATAACAATTATTCGCCACATATAATTTGTACAATGACTTATTGACTTGTACTATCGTTTATACTTTATTAGTAGGTATTTTGAAAAATGTAAATTATTCTACAAACATAAACAATAAATAATTCAAACACGAAAATAATTCATAACAAGACGTAATAACGATACCTATATAATTCTTGTCTGAAATTTTATGTTACAAATTAATTAGAATTATTTAAAAAAAAAAAAAAAAAACTAATTATTATTTATTACATTATGATTTCAATGTTTTAAGGTGGAAGTACTGGAAGTGCCTGGGATAATGTATCTTAAATTTATTCTAAAATTGTTTTGCGAATATTGCGTTCGAGTGCAGGCAAATATTATAAAACGTCATAATTGCACGTGTGTTGAAAAAATTAACAAAATGATAAATGGCATATTTTATTGAAATAATAATATTAAATGATTTAAATGATCGGACGACTAACACGTGTGTGGTATGACTGGTATGCTATAATAAAGTAATAAAATAACTAATATAAGCATAATATAATTTTATTATTTACAGTTATGGATACGCAACGTAATCAATAATCAGTAATCAGTTGTAATCACTGACCACTGACTGTGATCGTACATGATAAAGATTAAATTATGAATTCGTTGCAGTGTTGACCCACGTGAATAATTGTGAAGTGTGCGCCGACCGATGGTCGATAATAATTTATGTTGTGGCTAATGCTAAAAAACGAAATAATTTTGCTTTCCTACAATATGCACTATTTATTTTTTTTGCAGGTCAACACCAATTATATTGTTAATTAAAGATATTATTATTACGACTATACTGTATACGATTGGAATATTTTGTACTTTATATAATATATAAATAAATATAACGCATTCGTCATCATACGGTGGCTTTTGTAAAAACGTTCTGCGTGACGCGCTCAAACCGAAAATCGGAATTCGCCATTCGGTATTCATAACGAGTTGACTGCGGGCAAATCGAAAAATTAATTACGTAAACATTAAACATTATAATAATATTGTTGTCAGTGATTTTCTGCTGTAAATGGTATGAGTTTGTGATTTTATGTTACGTCGACTCAAAATATCAAAAACAAAACGTATTATTATTATTATTTACAAATATTATATTTATATTTGAAAATTAACTCTTCTACAATACACACACAAACGGCGTTTATTCATACGATACAATAAAAAAAATACAAATTATAAAATAATTATTTTCCAATATCAAAAGTCGATAATCGGCAGTCGACGATATCGCGGTTGAGAACGGATAAATATATACGTATAAATAAAGTGCACAGTAAAAACCATCGAAATTCACCGAGAAACTATATAATTTATAATAGAATGTCGTGCGATATGGACCAATATATCATTCGTTTTTTATAAAAAAATAAATCTAAACTTTGAATATAATAATAATATTTTATGGTTTATTTTTTCCTGGACGAATATCGTTGCAATGCAGGGAGTTTCGTTAAATACACGATAGGTAGATCGTACGCGTCATTTTCGCCCATCACCATCGTTCTAACAATATACGAGTACGTATAGAGAATTTAAAAATTTTCAACGTATTTTTATTAATAATATTTCAATTGGAATTCAAAAATTATGTTTTTCCTCCTACCGACTACCACATCTATAATCCATCCTTCCGAAGTCGACTCTACATTTAAACGTCGCATACGCCCGATTCGTTCGTAAGTAACACTCGGCATTCAACAATGCCGAACCGAGGCCTAAACGCATTTACGACAATAATAATAATAATAATAATAATAATAATAATAATAATAATAATAATGTACTCGTATATCGTATTATAGACTATAGTGCGTTCGTGTGACGTAACAGCAGCCGGTCCCGGTCAGGCGAGCGCGGGTCACGTTTTCGCCCGAGACCGACCGCCTTCCCCACTACCAACGGAACGTGGTAATTGCATAACGTAAATTATCTCCGTACACGTACGTACACGCGTGCGCACATCAAATAATAATAAGGAACAGCTGATCGATAGAGCCGCGTACTACAGCGCAGCCGGCACAACATCCACCGGAAGTAGATAAAAAATAATAAACGCGCTTGTTTGCGAGACATTATTTTTATTTTATGTACGTTACGCGTACTCTTACGCGTGTATGGTTACGCTGCAATCTCGGTCAAATGACGAAACAACCGTGCTTTCATTTTTATTTTTTTATCCGCTTTTCGGGTGTTTTGCACTGATGATGGTAACTTTTTATCGAAATACGTATTTGCTTAAAATAAAAGTAAATTTTTGTGGATTTGGGTTTTTATTTATTTAAATATTTTTTAAATTTTTATATAGTAACAAAAATATTACGTACAATAATTATATCCGTATATAGATCGAATATAATATTATGTTTTCTGTACGTCTCCATCCCGTCATCGGCACATCCGTTTCCGGACGTTATCAGATTTTCTGAGTTCGTTATTATATTGTCATACATTTATTATTATTCTTTTTTTGTGCCTCCTCAATAACAAAACAATATATTGCGTTGTGCCGATTTTTATCTCGCGTACAAAGGTGGGACGCGTGTGTGCAGAACACGTTATTAAAAATATATTATATTATATAATATTACACTGTGGCGTTGTGTTTTTGGCGAGTTTTTTTTTAATTTTCGTTGACAATTATTATTATTATCATTATTTTTTACAACGTACAATAATAATGTTATATATACAATTATACGACCACGGCGTTGGTTTGAGATTAATAACATGTTAGTAACCGAAACCGAAAAAAACAGGTGCCAGGTGGTGGTTTAATTTTATATCCAATATGATTTCCTTTCTCGTTTCCAAAATGTTATCATAATCGTTATTTTTTCCTACACTACGCACTCTCGCATCCTTTGGTTTCACGTTTGTTTACAACCTGCCACGAGCACCTGTTTTAAAAATAACGTATTATAGTAACAATTGTACCTATAATAATTTATATCATATATTATTATTCTACCGAGCATAATAATATATAGAATATTATATAGGTATCAACCAGAACATCGCGAGAACGAACATTATAATCGACGGGAAACTATTATTATTTTTTATTCAACTTGAAAAGTCCTACAACAGTTTTGTGTAGAAATTATGAAAATAAAATATTAAAATTAATAAATCAACCAATAAATTAAGTGCGTACATGCGAGACATACTAAATAATATATTATATTATTCTTGAAATTATTGTAATTCTATGGAATTTAAGACGAATAATAATGTAATAGAATGGTAAACACAAACAAACCAACAAATTATTAACGAAAACATACGCATGAATGCTCAAGTTATTATAAGTTTATAATATATGTTGACAATTTTTGACTTGCAGATAAACCTGTAGATGTCATGTTGATACTCGTAGATACGAAAATAAATTTCCTATATATGAGGTTAGGTTAGATACTCGTAGATTATGTCTTTTTTTTTTTTATTTAGAAACTAATATATTTTTATTTTTTTAATAACAATGTTATATATTTATATTATGTATATTATTTGGTATTTTCAAATACGTTTTTGTTTAACATAAAATTTAAGGTAATAATAATAATGTAATATATCATAACGTAATAAAATAAACATAATATTATCTTATAAAACATTTAATTTTAATTAATAAAAGAGTTCATAATAAATATATTGTAACCATATTTAGAATTCTATACAACTATAAGAAAAAATCATAAGTTTTAACAAGAAAGACCGGTATAAAAAAAAGTTAACGAAAATTCCATAATTTATTATTATGTTTTGAATTTCTGATTATATATTGCTTCAATGTTTTTTACTTAAAACATTATGATACATATAATATACTGTTTTTTCTTTATAACTTTATTTATTTTTAAAAATATATAATATAGAAGTGTAAACTGTTTTATTATTATTATTATTATTATTATTATTATTATTATTATTATTATTATTATTATTATTATGACTTAAACAGAATCTATTACTACAGTAATTTTACTAAAAACGCATAAAAAATTTGCATTTAAATGTATATAAATTTTTTTTTTTTCGATTTTCGGTAAAATAATATACTACTTTCTTTGTTAGGAAGAATGGAGGATATGTACAAATGTATAATGTACTATAATATATAATATAAATAATAATATTCAAATAATTATAAATTTTTTCGACCAACACGTAAATGTAATTGAAAAATATATATTATATATTTATGTGCGTATTGTAAAATTAACGAATTACTTGCTTTAATTTTATTTTTAAATAATTTCTAAATTGGAACACAATTTTATCCAAGCACATTGATTGAACTTTGAAATTTATTTATGCAGGATTTTTATAATATTTTCAATGATACAATAAACATTAAATATTATATATACGAGTACGCAGATATAATTGCAGGAACAACTATTGTTACTTGTATATTCAATATTTCAACAGGATGGAAAAATTTACATAGGCCATTACGGAACACAAACCCAATTGCGTACAATTAGTGTTATGTTATGTACTCTCATATTATATTTTGTGAGTAAATCAAAGAGTATATTATATAATATATACATTGTAATGTAACTACGAATAAAGTACTAAGATATATATGTCATTAACATAGAATGTAATATGTAAAATATGAATATATTATGCATTATTAATAGTTCACTTTTGTGTGTGTGTGTGTGTCAGTACAATGTTGTATTAAAATCTATGAATGTCTATTGATAAATGACAATGATAGGGGAAAAAATTGAATAATAATAATAATAATACCTACCTGTATACACAATAAACATGAATATGAATATATTTTTTTTAATTATTATGATGATTCATGGCAATAATAAATATATAATATAAATTCCACAGGACCAATATAAAATGTACCTATATAGATTTAATATTAAAATGGCAATTGATTTAAAATTTAAGCACTATATTATATACATTCATAATATGAAGGTATAGTCGACAGTCGTATACTCGTATACGTATAGTAAATGTACAATAAATGTGGTGAACTGGGTATTCTAGGTCCACGTTCAATGCACACAGATAAGTGTAGTCAGGAACAGGGGCGGTTCCAGGCGGGGGCAAGGGGCCACGGCCCCCTCCCAGGACCGTATTTAAAAAAAATGTATACTGTTAAAACAAAATTACATTATTACGTATAATTATGGTAGTAAAAATTTGTGTTTTTTTTGTTATAAAGTTATCCCATAATTTTGATTTGGCACCACCCCAACCAAGTCTCTGGAACCGCTCCTGGTCAGGAAGGAATCAAAATAACAATATTATAATGTAATAATCGCTGAATGACTATGACACTGACCATCGATGGGTCGCGGTCTCTTTTATATTATAATACTTTTCTAATATATCACCTATATATAAGATACCGCAAACCGCAATGTTTACTATGGTTAATGGTTATAGTCAGTGGCGGCTATCATACAAAATAATGGTGTATCGAAGCAGAATTTATTAAACCACCCACCCAATAATAATTTTTCAATCATTAATTAAAATATTTATATTATTATTATTACATTATACTTTATACATATTTACACCAAATATTTCATTAGCACCTAATTATAAAATTATTAAATTTAATAAAATTTCTATAAAATTTATTATTCAGTGACACTACACACCATAATATGATCACCCACCCAATTTTAAAGGTGTATCAATCAATACAACTTGAATATAGGATAGCCGCCACTGGTTATAGTAATATAATGTTAGGTTAAGCTAATTTTTCATCATTTACATTGTTTGCATAATTTTTATTGTATAATAAATTATTCATGTACTACATGTACAAAATATCTGTATACGAATCACCATGTTATCTATATTTTTAAACATGTTAATAGTAAAAACTGAAATAAGCAAATTATTTTATTGTATTTTCTTTAAAACTTGATTAGTATAATATAATGAATGATGATTGATGAGTGTACATTAATTATTAAAGACTGAACGGTATTGTAGTAAAAACTAAGAGTATAGATAATTTTAATCAAATTTCAATTCAAAATGTGTAACGAAAAAGAGAAAATTTCATAAGTCGATAGTCGATTTGCTCTTAATTATTGAATCCACAAAAAAAGGAGAAATGAAATCACAGGAAAAACATGCCGATCGTCTTTAGGTCATTAGACTTATCTTTCATAAGAAATAATAAATCAACGACGAAATATGCAAGACGGACGTATGATATATTTTTATTAATGTAATCATTTGAAATAATTTATTCGAAAATTCCAGATAGGTCACGCTGGCATCCGTAATTTGAAAAATGCACTTAAAACCGGTACCAAATTTTGTTATATAAATTGTATACTTTTATAAGCAATTTGTACAAATTTGTAATCACAAAATTTTGCTCAGTATAGTAAAATCAATTATTTTGTTTCGTTACAAATTTAAATTACGTAATAATACATTATAGATGCATCAGGTTCATCATAAACTGAATTTTGTTTAACGTATATGTTTTATGTTTATTATATATTTATTATACAAATTAATTTTTAATTATTTAGTAATAAAATAATTATTTTAATTACCTACGTAATATTTTTAATATGTAAATAGTTTCATTTAATGAATTTTTATTAAATTTGTGATTGAACAAACTAAATTATAAATATTATAGCTAAATCAGTATTATAACTGAAATAGTTTGGTAGGTAATTTGACTGTTATAAATCATAAAAAATTAATAGAAAATTAATAGAAAATTAATAGAAAATAAATAATTAATACTCGTATTCTGACGCTAATATTGAATTTAAAATAGCAATAAAACTCTGGACAAAATAATTATTTGAAGTTTAGATTCTATTTCGAAAACGATTACGTATTTCCTACCTGGTCATAAATTTATCTTATTTTTATTTTTATACATAATTACATAAATAACCAATAATTTTATTTTTCTATAATGATTTTATTTAATTAATATTCTTGAAGTATTTTTCATTTAAATTGACTTTACTACACTTAGGAAAGGTGTACAAATTTCGGTATTGTGATTACAAATTTGTACAAATGATATGACAAATTTTGGTACAGGTTTTAAGTGCAATTTTCAAATTACGGATGACCTAGCTGAAAATTCCTTGGTCAAAGCGATGCGCACACAATAATATTGGTCTGTGTGTGATCCGATTGTATGGCAATATTATTACGATTATAAGGAAGCGTTTGGTCAACTGTTTAGGATTATTGTCGACTGTCGTAATCTTTAAATAATAATTTTTATATTTTATTTTATAAAAATCATGATCGTGCTCGCAATTGACTTTTGTATCATATTATTATGTTCATGCTTGCGATACATGGTTCCAATCGGCAATCATTACCGGAGTGAATATTCGGTTGGTCGATACGATAACAATAATAACAACAACAACAATAGTGAATAATAATAATAATAATAATAATAATAATAATAATAAAAAAATCAGAAACGTGGATGGTTTCCAACGTTGTCATTGTACTCAACAGTCTCGAAATATTCTCAATTGCTGTCACCGTTGAACACACGAACGAACATCAAGGTCATGTTTTGTACTTTCCTTTGTGTGCTCGCCGGGTCTAAACAGTGTGCGGAGTAGATGGGACGAAGCGAGGGAAAAAAAATTATGTACGTACGACCGAGGCCACGTCTACGCTCCTCCGTATCCCGTCACAATAGCCTCGTACATAATATTACGTCACCGTGGGCCCGGACTACGAATGGCAGCGTGAAATGTTCATTGTCGGGACAGCGACAAAGATAATACCAATATATAACATAATATAATGAAATTAAATTCAAGAAAAATACTGGGCCGATGTCGAAATGATCTAATAATAATTTATATTCCTATTACATAACGCGACAGAAACGAAATTGAATTTATTCGGCAGTTTCTGTTTTTATGATGGAATAAAAAATAACGTTAGACCTTCGTGTCGTTAGGCCGCCGTCCACGAAAAAATAACGATGATAATAAAATAATAATAATAGACGAAACGCACCATCGCATTAATTATAATTTTGTGTATCTTCTCGGACAGACGCGCGGAAACACCGACGGGCAAAATTAGCAGACGTGCCAAGGATAATATCGCCACCGTCGTCGTTTCAAATTGAATATTGCTTTCGCCATTGTTCCACATGTTATTATCGTGACCTGCCAGCGGCAACTATACCGGTGTGACGTCACGCGGTTGAGCTTTGTATACATTATACACATTTGTTGTTACGTCTTATGTTATTATTATTGTTTTATTATTGCACGGTAAAAAGACGGTAGGTATAGAAAATCGTTTCATTTATATTATTATTATTATTATTATTATTATTATTATTATTGTATTATTCTCATTTGCGTCTTCTCTTTTTAGTTATCGGTGTATTGGATAAAAAGAAAAAATATATTCATTATTAGTAACAATAATTATTATTATTAATACACATTTGTCGACAAGTGATAATTATTATAATATAATTATTAATTATCAAACAATAAGAGGAGGATCAAAGTGAAAAAACTTCGTTACGTCACGGCCGAGTCCTGCCAAGGGAAAGACGAATGACGACGACGTTCGCATCGCATTCGTAATATCCCCAAGTGCGAATAGCTCTGTCGAAAGAGGTTCCCGCGGGCGGTGACGTGAGCGGCTGCGGCAGTCACGGCGAGACCTTGACAACGTCCGTCAATGAACCTGCTGCAGAGCCTCTCGCTTGCTAACACACACACACTTATTATAAAATATGTCCTTCAACGTTTCCCACACCCGTTAGCCAACGTTGTTTATAATAACAATTAATAATTGATATTTTCAGCAGGACCAAGAAATAACGATAATAATATTTATAAAACATAACGAAAGCACGTACACGGTACATAATGATTGAGTTGTGAGATTTCTGGATAAATTCTCTTAGAGCTTAGAACCAAAAGATAAAAGTAAATGTATTACGTTATGCATTTTTTCATAATCTTAAATTCATAACATATTTCTCATAACGTTTCTACAATATTTGATCTATAAAGGCACATTTAATCAAATTTTTGCGTGTGCTGTAATATGTATTCACACAACTATTCAAAGGTATCAAAAATATTATGGGACTCCAAAGATCCTAATCATTATTAGTATTTTATGAGTAAACCTAGTTATTATTTGAATTTATTAACATATTTCAACGCATATGCAGAGCGCAAAAATACAACACAAAATAAAATAATAAAAAATATACTACATTTTTTTATGAACGAGTGCGTAAAATTCAAAATACAATACACAAAAAAAATTGTTGAAATGTATTCACTCTACTACTCTAGTATAGATGGCAACATCAAATTTGTATGTAATTTAAAAATATTGAAAACAATATTATTACTTCTTGATAAAAATAATCAATTAAATGAATTATAAATTTACAGAATTAGAACACAAATTAAATTCTATATAATTAAATGCTATAATTTTTTTTCTATAAGGAGAATATTCGTTTTAAAATTTGTTTTCGAGCTACGAGTTCTTCATAAGCCTACAGTGCTTACAGCCTACAGCATTCATTAATTTCCTACATAGTTTTATCTCGTTGTTAAGAATTTTTTGAATGAGAAACATGAGTATTCTTAATTCTTCAAAATACAATATAATGAAATTTACGCAGAATTCAAATAGCAAAGTTTATTTTATATAAATTGTATTTTTTATAATATCACTTTGTTTGAAATTTTATGAGGTAAAGCTTACCGCAGCAAAAATTCATTATTCTAAAACAAATTGAGCAATGTTATTGTTATATATTTTAGTATTATAAGTATAATCGGACTTGGTCACTGCGAACTAACCTAAAGAAACTAAAGAAAGTATAGAGGGATGGCATTATCCCATCTGCCCCTACCTATTCGACCACTGATTATAATTCAAAAAAATTAAAATATTTTATTAACATTTCACTGTTAACATTTACAGTGTATAATATAATAGAAATAATTTCCAGGAAGTATAATGAAACATTGATTTATTGGTTATTACAGGATGTGGTACGAAACGTCGACAATCATATCGACAGTCGACATGTAAATATGAAAAATAATTTATATTAAAATTCACTGAAATAAACAAATATATTAATTAATACGAGGTTCGTAGGTACATAATAATTATAATTTACAAATATTTATAACGACATATTGTATGCAATGTCCCGTAAAAAATTTAAAACTGTAATGTTTCCGCGATTTTAAAGAACATTACGAATTTGTTCTTCACGAAGTTCAGTTTTTTTCTGAGATTCCTCACAAAGTACCGTTACTTATGTATTTTTTTGTTAAAAATGACTATTAAATAACAATGGGTTTGGTTAAATACAATTTATTATATTATCTTTATTCGCATTTCGCACTATGTAATATTAAAAAAAAGAGCTGATACTCCTGCCGCACAGGATACAGGTGTGCGAATCATAGCGTTTAATTTTAATTAGAATTTGAATGCAATGATAAACCATTGCATTCGTAAAAACGATTCTGAGCGAAGTTCAGTCAGATTATAATAATTTTCGTTTGAACTAAAAATATCAACTTAGAACAGCTATAAAAAAAAATTGAGATTAGGGATTTTTCTAATATTTTAGTATGATGTTATGTAATATGTAAGTATACTTAAGTAAAATTTTCAGACCCTAATACCAAAAATTGCCAATTTTATCAAA
>JAIUCT010000001.1:25918904-25942624 GCA_021307375.1 Tetraneura akinire | reverse complement strand
TTTGATAAAATTGGCAATTTTTGGTATTAGGGTCTGAAAATTTTACTGAAGTATACTTACATATTACATAACATCATACTAAAATATTAGAAAAATCCCTAATCTCAATTTTTTTTTATAGCTGTTTTAAGTTGATATTTTTAGTTCAAACGAAAATTATAATCTGACTGAACTTCGCTCAGAATTGTTTTTACGAATGCAATGGTTTATCATTGCATTCAAATTCTAATTAAAATTAAACGCTATGATTCGCACACCTGTATCCTGTGCGGCAGGAGTATCAGCTCACTTTTTTTTCTTTTCTATTTCGTATTTTAGACCAAATTTTTTTCTACGTCAATATAATTTTTAAAAAAAATGTTCAGTATTTTTTTTTATGTAATAATAAAAGTCCTGTGGCCCCCAACTTCGACACACCTTGGGGGCCCCGGGGCCTAGGCCTCGGTGGCCCCGGTCTAAATACGCCCCTGCCTGTCCAACATGTTCATACAAAAAAATATTGAAAAAATGATATCTAGTTTAAGGGTTAAATGAAATTTTTAGAAAAGATTTAAGTGAATTTTCATATATACTCGTATTATACGAGTATCTTATTACGAGTACAAATATAATATAATACGAGAGAAGAATATAATATACCTTTATTATAAGGCCATAATAATATAGTCACAAAAAACATTTGTATGTTCTTACGTATGTTTCTTTCTATAGGTACGTCGTACGTTATATTAATTTACATTATTACGAAATTATGTCCGACTATATAAATACAACATAACATCATCCTTAAATAATAATCAAATAGTAAAATTATATATTTTGCACGGGAATATACCAATAAGTATAAACGCCGTTCGTCAATGTTTGAACATATTAACGGTAATCATTAGGTATAATATTTTATAGCAAGTATGGGTATATTAATAATTTATCGTGAATTTTAATAGCTCGTCGCGAAGAGCTAGCGGCGCGACGGTCCTCGTTTGGTCAGACAGCGGGTGTAGGTGAGGTAGAAAAGTGGAAAACGGTAACGGCTACCGTCGCCGTAACGATAAATCGACATCGTTGCCCGCACAGCTATTATAACTAAACACGTGTGTGCGGGCAGGACGAACAAAGATGGGATAGACCGGACGAACAGCAACGGGTTGACCGGGCGGATCGGCGGAGAAAGACGTGGCGCGGAATGATTTACGACGCTGTAGCGAACCGGAGGACCTTGGGATGGACGTTATTATGCGTGTACGTGCGACGAGCGGTAACGGACGAAATCGTCTGGGAATGCTGTCGGGACCGGTTTTTTTCCTTTCCATTCCACAATAGCAACGATACACGACGTCGTTGCACTCGCGCTTCGACCGCTCACCCGTCCCGCGTTGCTTGGTCTTCCGCGGGACGGAGGAATGCACCCGCGTGTCCATGTAAACGTGGTGCACGACGTAGTATGCAGAGAGCGCGTGCGCACGTAGATATAAATATAATATATATAATTTTAATTTATCGCCCACCGCTTCGTCATAATTTCGTAATAACATAAAAAGGTTTATTTTTTGCCTCGCGTCCAGACTTTCCAACAGGTTATTACGGCGGAAAAAAAAACCATTATATTATTGTCACGTTAATATTATTGTTATAACTAGGGAACGGATTTGAATGCAAATTGCATTTTTTTCTGAATGTTCGAAAACATTGCTTTCCAAGCAGAAAGTTCATTTCATACATCAAGGAATTAAAAAATGTAATTTTTATTTTGCATTTTTTGGCATTTTAAGACTTTATTACATTTTTAGAGCATTTTTTGACATTTTTAGTGCATTTTATATGTTTTTAAGTCATTTTTATATAGGAATGGATAAAATTTGATAAAAATGTATAAACATTCGTTCTAAAAAAATAAAAATAAATATTTATTATGTTTTTACCGATCAGGATAAACCCAGACGAAATTATTGTTGACACGTGTAGTCACATATAAGTTACAACATATTATTACACGCAATTAAGTACCTAAAGATGAGATAAGATATACCTATTAATTTTTATTTTTATTGTATTTAAATATTTTCTATCAGATAAGTTTTACATAATTATGTTTTTTATAAGTTTTAAGTTCAAAATTGTGTTTTTATTGAATTTAAATACATTTTTAAAGTTTTTTGGGGCATTTTTTTAGTGCATTTTTTTGATATTAAAGCATTTTTTAAGGCATTAAGTCGTATTTTTTTAGGACATTTTTCTTATGTTTTATTGCATTAAAGTCCGTTCCCTAGTTATAACCTTGAGAATCGTAATAATATTTAGTATAGACGTATTATAGTAAAGTAGTAACTAATAGTAGTTAACCAGTCACTAGTCTGGTCTCGATATATGGTATATCGTATTATCGTAAATTGTCAAGGATTTCATATTAAACAGAGAAGAATAGATCGATGAACGCTATATTATCTCCAAAGAGCGGCTAGATTGTGTTTTTGTATCTTATTACTTTTTCTGTTTAATGTTTATATATTATATATTTACAGTTTTTCACTTTTAATGTTTGCTGAATGCCGATAACGCGGTCGCATTTTAGTTGCGTCACGACCGGATGCGCTAGGATGGTGACGGGAATTCATCAGCGGTTTGCATCAAAATATTCATAATATAATTACATCAGCACCGTTATGCTGAAAGCACAACGGTCTATGTGGATTGAGTTCAGTACTTCAGTTAATGATTTCACTGTTAATGTGTTGTACATAATATTTAACAATTTAAATAAAATACATGTTTTTTCTAGTTCGAAATTCCAATATTGACCTAGACCTGCATGGTTATGAGAAAATACCATAAACCAAATATTAACTGGGCTTATAGAGAGATCAAATATCAACAATTCAACATAATATAATAGCGAGAGGAATAGCTAACAAAGTAACAACTACACCATTATTATGTTTATGTACATGTACATCATTTCTACTATAAGAAGTGTATAATGTAGTTTGTTCTCTTATACTTATAGGTCATGGAGATAATCTTTAAAGTCTTTACTCTTTGGCTCTCTCACTAGATGCTGGTATTTCAAAATATATAGCGTTTAATGTAGATTACGTATAGTACAAATCTTTATACGAATATATAAAAAATAAGGTTGCATTAGGTTATTATAGTATCGTCGAAATAAAGAGAGAAAGTCATAGAAGAAACCAGAGAAAAAACTATGATATGTTTTATTACTACTTCATTGTTGTACTACAATGTAATATTATACTATCAAAAATATAATATTATATGATCACACAATGTAGCTTATATTACGAAAAATATGAAAGAAAATTAAAATAAATAACATATTAGTGACTGCAAGTTTAATTAAAAATGAGACATCACAAAAAATATGACTTTTCGTATTAATTTAATGATAATCAGAATAAAAAAAAAAGTCAATAGCACTATAACTTCTTATACGACTTGCTTAATCTATTCAGTGTTTATAAAATTAATAGGTATATAATTAAAATAAATACGAAAAACACGGCATTTAATACAATATTTTTATAATATATAAAATTATTTCATTCAAATTCTAAACTGTGAAACTAATAAGAAATTAATGTTTCTTGAAAAATTTATTTCATAATAGAAAGTCATCATTCAGGTACGTGACTACTGACCGCATATTTACCATATACAAATATTTAAATTATATATTTATAAAACAAAAAAAAAAAAAGATTGTTCAATACGTGTAAACATATTTAATCACGTGACTTCAAAGAGGCAAGAGCAGATAAAAAATTACATATTATAACCACGTAAAGATTATTGGAATGGTATATACTGTATAAACTATAAAATACGTTTTCCTGCGATTAATCGTAACGGCCCAGACGTGACGTTAGTAGAATCGTTCATATTTAACCTTCGACATTTTTTAGTACTCTATTATTTCTTTAATGCGGTATACTATTAATAATCGTTGTCAATTTTCTGAGTATTATTCAAAAAATTTAAAAATGAATATTACATTGTATTTTGTAAAATGTTTTTTTGAAGTGAAATTATTAAATTCCATTATTATACTTATCATAAACGTAATATATGTGTAGGTAATTTATATTGGAAAATTAACCATTTTTTTACGATTTCGTATGGAATAATTGTACAAAACTAGCGGCGGGTTTGACGGTTTTTATATCACATATTCGCAAAACAACTACAGGAATGTTAATCAATCATGATGTAAATACATGATATTATATTGATGCAAAATAATTCATTATCCATTATTTGACTACTTCGAGTACTCGTATATATTATAATCGTCAATATCACATATTAATGATATGAAGATAGAAAAAAAATTGAAATTTCAGACTTGTTCCGGCTTGTTTGTTCGTAATTATCCATACATTCTTCTTCGCAAACCTAAGACACGAGTGGGGTTGCCTGGACGTGGTCGATTGAACGAATCACATGACGACGGAGAGTGCAAAATTTCCGGTCAAGAGTTTTTAATGTGTGCCCGTGGAACCATGACGACGACATGGTTCACGGACGACCTCCAAAAAAAAAAAAATGATAGAATTATTTATTTCACTCATCCGTGACGGTAGAATGCATCGTGCATACGGTACACCGACATTGTCAATACTCTGATTATTTAAGAGGATGTCAGCGCGACTATTTTAATAAATGGAAACATAGATTTTTAAAATCTGTTTTACTCCGAAATTATTGTATTTAGCGTTGAATTACCTATTATGAAAAAGAATAAGAAGAATATTTTCTAGGTCGTGACATATCCGTTTTAAAAAATATCAATTTTTTATTAATATACAGCCATTTTAAATTCATGAAAAAATGAATTTTTTAATCCTTAATATCTACTATTGCAATTGTTTAATCCAAAAATCGATATGTCAGGAAATAGATAATATTGTAATCTTTATTTTTTATTTTTGCAGTTTTTTTCTAAAATCATTCTAAACCTTTGTTTTGACCATTTTTCGTAAACATGTTTTTTGTTGTCGAATTAGATTTTTCATTCGTAAGGTGCTGCTGCCTACGGACGGCGACGACGTCAACGATTATTTCTCCCACTATTGCCACAATCGGTCGATTCGGTCGCGACGCCTTTGCTATACTTTCGCGCGCTTTTTCGGTGTTATTAATTTATTATTTTCGCACCATAAAATAAAAATAGGTACCAGTGCCGGTTATTTAAACTGGATGAGGTCCGGGGTACGTCGGCAGCTAACCGTCACTTTTCTGTGTCGCGAACTATAATAGCTTTTTCATTATTGTCATTATCTATTATTTATAATAATAGAAAATGGAAATATTTTTAATTTGCCGTAGTGTATAGTGGAATATTACGTATTATAATTTACTAATATAAAATTGAATAAATGAACTTCTAAAAATTTGACGAGCACTAGACGGTCATAATAATTATACCTAATTATTTATATTCAATATGGTCATTATCATATTGTGTGTAGTGTGTGATACTTATTAGTTACTCTTACTACACTTATATTATTATGCATTTTTTTAAACCTCTTTTCTAAATAGGTACTTATGATTTATATAAGTATATTTGTATTATTTTTGAGTGATATATTATTTTAGTAATATTCTTATTTCTATAAGAGTAAAATTCAGGCAATTTCATACATAGTGATCGGTGGCGGTCGATTTGATGTTATTGTGTTAGTGTGTGTTTCCCAAAATAATATTACTCACGCGCACGCACAAGTAAATGAGTTTATATTATTCTTGCCTTTGCTATGCTTTCGCGCGCTTTATCGACTTTATTGATTTACTGTTTTTGCGCCATAAAATAAAAATAGTAAAATTATAATAAATCGAAATATAGCAAATGAATAGCATATTAGCATTGGCGTTACTTTGCCAGTTGGCGTACTATTACGATTAACGGTGTGAATGATTCGTTATTTCGCGTCATATTCACGAACAGTATTATTTTTACAAGTGTAGATTATAAATACTATTTTATACTTATAAAGTGCATTATAAGTTATAAGTTTTTTTTTAATTCTGAAGACATTTTTACTACCCGAAATAATGCTCCGATTATCACGAATAGGGTATGTTTCCGGTAGCAAAGTGGATCTAGTTGGTACTTTATTTAGGTCATTTTTCGAATTGATCAAAATTGACCCTAAGCGGTAGAAAAAACTTCGAAAAAATGACGAAAAAACAGCATTTTTCACGAAAAATGAAATTTTCACGAATTCAATATTTTTATTTCACGATATCTCGGGAAATTTTTAAGATAGAGACTTGAAAAATTTTTTGGGTGTTAACATAGCTATTATATATATGTGGTAAAATTTTGGAACCATTATGTTAATTTTTCTACAAAATATTGGACTTTGAATATTTCGTAAAATTCTCGTTTTTACGTATATAATGTTTGATAAAATTTGCAATTTTGGGTATTTAGGTCTGAAAATTTTACTGAAGTATACTTACATATTACTTAACATCATACTAAAATATTATAAAAATCCCAAGTCACAAATAAGACACTATATATTGTGGTAAAATTTTGGAACAGTTTGGTTAATTTTTCTACAAAATATAGAATTACTATGTGGAGGATAAAAGGACGTGTAGTATTTGACTTTTGACATGTCATTGTATCAATACCATATTTTTATAAATGTAACCTAATTATTAAAATAATGATGTACATAAACATTTAGTTGAATTTTCAACATTTTTTACTGTCTATGTATTAAGCTACACCTAGCTAAAAAAGTACTCGTAGAAAAGCAATTCTCTGTATAGAAATATTAAGATCTATTATGCGAGTAGCAAGAGCACCCTGGTAACATATAGATTATAGACATGAAACGAGAGATTCAAGTTTTTAGTATTTGTTTTTATAGTATATACCACGATGTAGTGAAGATAAGGTGGTTCCACTCCGACCAAATTAGTGGGTCTAAAAATTACGGCATTTTAGTAGTACAATTTTATCACCCAGGCAGCGCCACCATTCGACCGGAGGCCGACTTTTATATGAAATTAATAGGGATTTTTTTACATTTTTTTATTTATTATTATTTTATAATTCATAATAATTAAAAAATATTATGTTTCTATCATATTTATTGCTATATTATATGTTATTTAATTTGTGTTCAAAAATATAGATTAAATTTTATTTTAAAAACCACAATATACGTTTATGTATCACATTATAATATGTATTATTATTTAAATTCCTATTTCTTAAAAGACGTTTTGGTTAAACGATGATTATCCTTGTATAACCATTTATACAATAATATACGCATTATAATATTTATAGTACGTAATATAATATAATAATTATAATATTAGGTACATTATGTACAGTACAAGAAAAAAATTGTGCTCAAATAGTACCTACTTCTCTTATCATAATGTACAAAATGCATTTTCAGTTTATTGATTTAAACTAATTGACTTAATGTAGAAAATTTAGTTTAATTCAAGGAAATTTTTTCATTTAGTACTAAAACTAATACCTTTATGGCTTTATTCATTATATTTATCTCAGAATTCATTAACCCTTTCACCATGTATAAAGTATAATAATAAATAATCAATATTGGATTAATATTTTACATTTGCAGCACGCAAAAGGGCTGAAGGGCTAAAATAATGAAGTCAATAATTATCTTGGACAAAGAGTAGTTCAGATTTCAGAATAAATTTAATATACTTAATTATGATAGCCATGTACAAGTGCTAATATTTACTTAAATACCGTTAAAAAACACATTTTACATAATTTAAAAATTAATACAATAATTACTTATTACTTAATAAAATTATACTAATAATAAAAATTACAAATAAAGAATAATTAATTTAAAAAATAATTAAAAACGTTCATCGTGACATATCTTCAGTATAGAAATATAGGCCTCCGGGCGAATGGTGGCGCCTCCTGGATAGCGAATTTGAACTACCAAAATGCCTAAAAAAATAGACCCGCAATTTTTACTGATAAGAGGTCGAGTGGAAGGGTCTGTCTATACGCAGTCGATTAGAGCACCACAGCTGTTATCATTTTGTTGTTATCAAAAAAAAAAAAAAAATGTTATAAATATTATATTATCACTCATGTCAAATATTATTCTTGTATATTTATAATGTATATACAATTATACAAGTATTTTGTCTTTTACTGGAAGTCATGTTACAATGAAACAAATGATTAAAAAAAAACTCACATAAACAATACAAAAAAAAATTAAGTTTAGCATTAAATTTGGTAATAATAATTAAAGTCAAGTTGTACTTAATAAAAAAAAAAAAAATACAAATAATAATAAATTTCATCTAAGTTTCTTTTTTTTTGTGTGATTTTGATATATCTAACTTACCTTAAATCAACTAATACAATAATAGCTTTACTTCAACTATGATGTATAACAAATTATATTCCTAATAATATTATATTAATATCATACAATGCTTTTAGGATGAGTTTGCAACTGTACTGATTACTTATGTAAAATTGTAAATACTTAACAATAAATATTATTAAATAATAAAAAGGTCTATTTTTATTCAATAAATTCATGTTTTTTAATCCAAAAAATTAGTAATTAGCATAAAATAATGAACTATCATATTGGTATTTTTTTTTTGTTTATGTGAGTTTTTTTTAATCATTTGTTTCATTGTAACATGACTTCCAGTAAAACACAAAATACTTGTATAATTGTATATACATTCTAAATATACAAGAATAATATTTGACATGAGTGATAAAATAATATTTATAACATTTTAGATTCTGAGCGAAGCGAAGAATGTATTGGTTTTTTTTTTTTTTTTGATAACAACAAATTGATAACAGCTGTGGTGCTCTAATCGACTGCGTATAGACAGACCCCGAGTGGAATCACCTTATCTTCTCTACATCGTGGTATATACTTTATTATGATAATGAATTATTTTTATCACTTATCAGCCTGAACATAGAATAGGTAAGGTATAAGGTACGTTAATAAGTATAGAATGAGTGAACAACCAAGATGGAATACGTAAGAATAAATACGTTATAATAATATTATACTAGGTAATATTTTTATTTTGAAATATAATATAAGTAAGTAAAACTTGTCATGTTATAATAATAATAATAATAATAATAATAATAATAATAAAAAAGTTCCAAATTTTTGAAAAATAATCAAAACATTGGTCATTGATTCCCAACGTAAGTCATCGTAAATATTTTATATACATCTTTTTATGCTTTACAAATATACTTCTATAACATGCGATTTTCATTATATACACACACTTCTATTAGTTTTATTTTAAATATTATTTATTAAAATGTACATATGATGTCAAAAAAATAGTTCTTCAGATTATATTATAATACTACCTACTACCTAGTAGTCACTACTAAATAAATTGGAAAAGAAAGATCGCCTTTTGTGGGCAACGATTTTCATTACCTAATTATATTCCAAATTAGTAGCGAATTGCGATGTGAATTTCCGATTTTAGCCGCCCGGTATGACGCACTAGGTTGTTTATTATAAATTTATAAAAATAAACACTAAGAACTCCTGTTTTCCTCGCACCACTGTGGTTATACCAATCTATCTGGCAACGACTAGGTCTGTACTTTGTACCTACTTTACTAACATAACGTTCTAAACACTACAAAGGTTCATGAAACAATAAAACGCGCTCTCGATTTGATATGTAACAACGCTCATTATTAGCTGAGCTATGTGCGATTGTCCCGTGCTTGCGCCGCCACAAAAGTATCGAAAGCGCATTCTATGATGCGTTGCATGCGTTCACGTTTCGGTGTGGCAGCCTCTTAATATAATATGTTTTTTTAATTAACTACTGCACAAATTGTACAGATATAACGAAGATAGTTAGAATGTCATAGGTACATAATCAAAAGTCTTTACGCCTTACGGAGTATGCACTGAGCAATCTTGAGTGACCAGCATGGCAATATGATTTCCATATTCTATATATAAACATTTGGGTAGAGTTTTTCTCTTTGAAGTTACTTGAAGAAAAAACATTATAAACTCTCGTCATCACACATAATAGGAGGGCTAAATAAAGGATATGAATGGAATAAGTCCAATCATGAAAGCATTGTTTTTAAAACTCAATGTAAATACTAAATAGTCAGTGTGGGATACCGAAATCAAAAATAAATAAATTTCTTTTTATTGCTTTGTTAATTTGTTGTTAACTTCTTATACATATCCATAAATAATAAAACTTATAATTTATGTGTTAATATTATATAAATATTATATTAATATACAGACAAGTCCGATTGTAAAATATTAAAAGTTAAATGTTTATAATCATTATAACCACTTCTTTTATTTGATAATCACCAGTATATTATTAGTATCTACTATAGTTACTATATAGACGAATATATTATATAGTTTATTATAATACATGATTATTAATACAATAAATGTATCAGTGCTCGAATTTGGGGGTGCGCAGGGGGACGGAGCTCCTCTACTTTTTTTTCTTTTTTTTTGCGCACCCCAACTAATTTTTTTTACTGGAACGGGGGGACGGTGGAAAATACACCTGTAATAATTTTTCTTAAAATGTAGATTTAAATTGTTGTCAATTTTACTATTTAAAATATTTTTTAATCAAAATTGTTTATACTTTATTTATATATTATATTTCATCATAACATGATAATATCAGTTATCACATAATAATATAATATAATATGAATTCTATAATATTATATTTATTATTATTATTCATCATCATCACTATTAATAATGATGAATTTTGTTATTTATTTAAAATGTTTAGGGCCACATAAATTTGGGAGAACATTAATTCGCAATCACATACATGGATTATATTTGAAATTTATGTTTGTAGGTAAATTGAAGTTTTTTTTTAAAATATCATCTTTGTCGTTGTGGGGAGGGCAAAGCCCCCCCCCAGATTTGTGTTAACAATTTTGCACTTGGAACGCAGTTTTCTAATTGTTAGGTTGAGCTCCTCTATTAATTTTTTCCCAATTCGAGCACTGAAATGTATAAGAAACAAGATGATAAAGTAATATAAAAACACAACTGTTGCCTAGACGTCATTGTGTTGCGTCGTTGACATGGTAACACTGCGAACTGTGAAGGCACCACCGTTAACCGCGTCAATATTCGTGTAAAAATATTACTACTTCAAAATACTTATTACACATCGTATAAATATATACATACATAATATTATAAATATAGTTATATAGATTTTAATGTATACGGGAAACATAGGTACGTACGGAAAAATACAAAATAAATCAATCATGATCGCATGGCAGCGCGACGGGTTATCGCCATGGATACGGATGCGCGTGCGCATAGCGGTCCCGCGTTTACTGATGCATAACGTACGAGACCCACATCGATTGCGCGAACGAGTACGCGTGCCCGCGGCGGCAGCTACTTCGTGCGTCACCAGCCCTTGAACTCCATTCTTACACGTACATTATTATTATTATTATTATTATTATCGTTACGGCTACCCGCCCATCCATCACTCCTCGGAAGAGAACCCACACCGACTCATTGTCTGGTGCCGATGGTGCGCGCTTTCGCGAAAGGCAGAGCGGCAAATAGAGACCAAAATACGTAATACGGGTAACCTTTTATTTTTTTATTTTTTCAAACTCGAACGATTTTTTTCACCTGCTCGTCGTCGTCGTAACTACAACTATTTATTGTATAAACTATATACATTATAATAGCTATACTATGATGTATAATACGAACTGTAAACTGTAACCACTTACCGTTATAGTGTTATGGTATAAGAACAATATTATACTGTACCGTCACAACAATATAACTATAATGAAACAAATATGTTGAAGAAATATATATTATAATGTTTTGTTTTGATATTTCGTATAAAATATAAAATCTCCATTCGCTGTACAGTGGTATAACTAAATAATTTTAATAATTATTACGTTATTATGTCCTATCCGTACTTACATTGAATTACATTAAGCGGGTTCGAGACGACAACTGTGTCGAACGTGAACTCGAGATGCATAACTGTGCTAATAGCTAATATTGTGTGCGAGTTTGAGGGCATGAATTTAACGGTTTAAATGATTTTATAAACTATTTTAACCGATAAATAACGGTAAAACATAAATTATTAGGTATTGTAAAAAGTAAAATGAAAATTATCTTCGAAAAGAGCTTAGAGCTTAAATTTTGAAATATGTTAATAAACAGCACAAAAAAAAAATCATATCAAATGGATCTTGTAGACTATGTTTATATTAATCTTATTTAATTCAATGTAGACAATAAAAAAAAAAAAATAATGATAAATTGTTACGTATTCGTTTTTTGAAGTCAGATGAACAGTCGAACAGATGCTATAAAGTCTTTTAATTCTAACTGGTTTATTTTATAAATAATTATTATTTAACGCCGACGTGACTTTATTTTCATTGCTTACACTATTTAGAATTTACTACTAACTAATAATTATATATTATATTAAATAATTGTAAATGAACAATAAAATGATTGTTAGTAAATAGTGAGTATACTGTAATATGAATATTCAAAAAGTTTTCAAAATATGATATGTGTAGAAAGATTCATATTATATTATTATGCAAATAGTGTTACTTTAATTAATAATTTATGGTATAAATATTTTAATATCAAACGCCAACAATCTCAATACTCTCGAATTTTCGATTAGGAATAAACAAGATTGCTCAAACATTCAATATTGTGTACCTGCCCATCGTAGTAACGTACTATCGTAGTAACGGGAAATGTAATAAGAATGTTATTTATTATTTATTACAAAGCGAATCTAACTCACACTGTTGTTACACGACCTACATCAATAATATGAAATGTTCCATATTACATGGTAATGCACAGACACTTCATAGTAAATATATATATAATATATATATATATATATATATATCTATTTAAATAAATATAATATTGATTATATATTGATAATATAGATTATGTACGTATTGTGTCGTATTTAATTAATTATTGAAGGAATTTTGTTTAATCGAACAGGGGTTATCAATTTATTGCAAAATGAAAATGTAGTTACAAAAGTGAACTGACTTCTCAAAACTAACTAACATCAACGATAGTTATGTAACTAGTAATGAAATAAATAAATAATAATAATAATGATTAGGGTAATAATAATTAAAAGGTAACTAATATCTAATTATAAAATTCAGGATTATGATCAGACACGATCAATATGTTTATATTAATTTATCAAAAATTCAAAAACATATAATATATTAATATAATGTAATTATCATAATATACTGGCTACTATATAGTATCATTGATTATAGATTAGTCTAGTCTATCAACTCTAGTAGTAGACAGTAGTACTAAAGAATGATTATGATTTCATTTGAAAGTGTTTCCATCATAATTGATTTATTCTAGTCAATTGTATAAAATGTGGTATAACATAGTAATGAGGTATATGGGGTAATAAATTATTTAGTTGTGTTAAAACTAAAATTATTTCAAATTAAAGTTAAATTTTAATTATATTTTATTGAACTACCAACTACGTTATTATATAGTTTTATAGTTATATATAACTTATTAACTTACAACTATATAAATTATGAAGTGATCAAATTTGCATGTTACAAATACATTAGAAATAACATTCAAAATGATATATGTATTTCTCACTGTTTTTGTAATACAAAATTTTAATCACCCAGAAACCCATATATACTCCATAGTAGCTCAAATATAATTATAGGAAAAAGTGACGAACAAATATCGATTAGTTGTGATTATAGTTGGATCTTGAGTAAATCTTTTAAAAATTTGATTCAACTGTATCTTTCCGTGTTAAATCCGTTAAAATTACATGTACCTTTAAGTATAACTATATACATGTATTATATATCCATAAAGTTTAAAATATTAAAAGATATTTTGTGTTTATTTAAAAAAAATTAGTTTTTAAAATTTTTCTACATGCTATTTTAATTTTAGAACCTTAATGTATAATAGATAATAATAGATAATATTAGTAAAATATCTTATAAAATAGTATAATTTATTTTTTAAACCATATGTCGCAATGTATGGTCAGTTAATACTTTATGTCTTTATTAGTTTATTACTTATTTATGACATAATAATTATTATGTTATTTTCGTTTTTTAATTGCAATATTCATATTATTGGCATTTGATATAATGTAGTCATTTTCTTTTCCCTTTTTTACTGTAATAGGTTGTAGCTTGTAGGTATCTATTTTAATAATCTATTTTAGTATCCTATTTTAAATCGTGTTTAATCACTAATAGAATATTTACTAGCAAGTTATATTACATTTTGTTTCCTTCTTTGTACACATAAGAATAATAAAACCGGTTCTTTCATACCTATATTTCGTGTTAGAAATTGCGTTTATCTGACCTCTCAAAACCTGTCCATTTTCAGTTGCCTTCATGACAACTATGCATGAATTAAAATTTATTTAGATATTTAATAGTATAATAACAAGGACATTGCAATAATATATTATAATATACATATACACACACATACACATCTTACTATCATAAGCTTGGAGTAGGTTCGTACAATCGTAGGATTTTGAGGAACTGCGTATCTAGGGGACGTACAAGGAAACTGCTCTATTGCAGTTTCATTACGTATTTTATAATACATTTGAACATTTGAATTTTTTTAGGGTATTTGAGACATAGGTTGAGGATTGAAAAGAAAAGTACATATTATATTATACCACTCGTATATACTATATAGGATTATAGGATATTTTAATAAATATTTTAGAATTTTATTAAAACTAAACTTTTTTTTATTATAAACTAATTTTATTGTAAATTTTATGTATATTTTTACTGATTTTGTTAGGACCACTCTACAATATTACATTTCTTATGCTATTTATATAAAAATATTAGAGAAAAATATATCTTTTTAATTATATAGAAAGACGGACTAAAGAGTATGTTATGTTTAAACGTAAGAGTAATATAGACACTAGACTACCAGAATCTAGAGATTAGAGTATATTATATACCTATAACACCTATATTCCATACCGTTATAGGTATAAAATCATAACTATAATTTGAAAAACAATTACTAGGTAGTAATTTTAAAATTTATATAATTTAGAAAAATAATTAATTTTTACTTATAAAACAGTAGAATTATAACTTTATATATATATATATATATATATTACATGCAATTCATTAAATAATGCATTGCAATTTAAAATACACATTATTATAAATACATTCAAGTAGTTATATAATAAATTAATAACACAAGTAGTATGTATATATTTAAGATTTTCTAAAAATGTATATTATTACTGAGTTAGTGAATTGTAAAAATGTAAATGTTTATAAAATTTATAGATACCTAGTACGTATATAATTTAACTCTGAATTATTTGTGAACTCATATAATATATTTTAATAGGATTTTGATAATATAACACTATGATTAGCTAACAAAGACTAAAAAAGCTACGTAGGGCTAAGTCATAAGCTATAACACAGCTGCATAAACGGTTACACACGACCGCATTCCATAGTGAGTAGTGACTCTGGTTTATGGTTGAGGTATATCATATTTTATATCGTATTTTATAGAACATAAACAGATCCTATCATCGTATAATAATAGTATATACTTTTTAAATATTTTAATTCAACTTTCAAACAAGTTTAATGATTTTTTATATTTTTTTTTAAATAAATTACTTGTTACTTATTATCTATACATATAATAAAATAAACATAAACCTATACCTACATTATATGATATTATAAATATTATATACGTATACCTATTTGAACTTTTTCGTATGATTGTATATGAATATACGGTATTAAATATATATATAATATATATATTGGTATATTGATTTATAGGAAAACTATTTTTATTTCGTAATATAAATTGTAAAAAAAAAAAAAAACATTAGAAAGTTTTAAAATTTCAAAAAATATTATTTTAATAATTGTGCCATTATGTTATTTTATATTATATTATAAAAAAGAACTGATACTCCTGCCGCAGTGATACAGGTATATACATAATGTTTAATTTTAATTAAAATTTGAATGCGATGATAAACCATTGCATTCGAAAAAACGATTCTGAGCGAAGTAGTCAGATAATGTTGGTATTGATTAAATTTTAAAAATGTTTATTACATATTTAAAACGCAAAATTGTATCACGTATACAGAGGTCTTTATAGATAAATATATTATAGTACATAAATGAACACCCTACACCCTATACAATTTTCAAGTCTCTAAGTTCAATATGAATGCTCAAAAAATCCTTGTCATCTAAATGCCCATATCTGACAGAACTTCGCTCAAAATTATTTTTTCGAATGCGAGGGTTATCATTGCATTCAAATTCTAATTAAAAGACTATGATTTTATATTATTGTGTTGTCAAATCAAAAAATATGTTACCATTCTACTTTCTATTATAAAAAAAATTACTACAATTAATAGTCACCACAATACTCCAATAAAATATATCTGTTCTATATTAAATATATATTATTAATATTATTTAATATTATATATTAAAATATTTGTAAACATCGATTTTCAATGTTTCGCACACATTTTATAAACATCCATGATACACTACCGATTTCTTACAGCTAAAAACTTGGAACATTGATATTAGATAGTAAAAAAATGAAAACTGCAAAACACAAAATAGTAAAATACCAAAAATAAAAGAAACGAGAATTGTACGAAATATTCAAAGTCCTATATTTTGTAGAAAAAATTAACGTAACGGTTCCAAAATTTTATCAAATATATATATATATATATATATAGCATCTATGTCAACACCCAATAATTTTCAAGTCTCTAACATCAAAATTGCCCGAGTTATTGTGAAATATTGTAATGGAATTTATAGAAATTTCAGTTTTCGTGAAAAATGTCAATTTTTCTATCACATATTGGGTCAATTCTGAAAAATTAGAAAAATGACCTAAATAAAGTACTAACTACATCCACTTTCCAACCGGAAACATATGTACTATTGTCTATTCGTGAAAATCCATGCATCATTTCGGGTAGTAAAAGTGTCTTCAGACATAAAAAAAAAAAAAGATAGATCATTGTAAAACCAATACATTCTTCGCTTCGTTCAGAATCAAATATAATTACAGTTTACTCCCGATTATCCGCTGTCTTCCACGGAATCGTCTACATACCTATATGTATACAAAAAAATATATACGTATTGTATCTTTCCATTATAAATCATTATAGGTTTAATTGGATGTGAATTTGTCATAGCCGATAACTCTAATTAAAAAAACTTCAATCACAAGTTAAAAAGAAGAGTTTTCAAACAAAAAAACAACAACTTGTAACTGATTTTTTTGCACATAAATAATTTATAATTTTTATTAATTTTTCATTATACATGTACATACATTCATTGTACATACATGCGTATCTTTTTTAATAATATGTAATAATAATTTTAAATTTCAATTTCCAATTTAGTTTGTATTATAAAATTTAATTTTGCGGATTATCCGCGGAATTCGTTTATCCGTGGATGTCCTGCCACCCTATTCCACGGATAATCGGGAGTAAACTGTATGTATTTTGTATATGAACCAAAATAAGTATTGATTAATTATACTTTATTTTCTATTTAAAATATACTTGTAATATTACCCTATTTTTATACGTTATACGTATTGGTATTACGTTAAATTATTTGTGTTTAGCAAACAGTAATTGATAAGCGTTACGTGATTTTTTTGTATAGTAATTTTTCTTAGTACTATCTATTTAAAAACATTATACCTACTCAAATGTTACATTAGGTACCTAATTCCTTAATTGTTTGCCAAATAAATGGCATTAAAATAATTTAAGTTCAATTCTTTAATGACTGGTGAAATATAATAATAAAACATGGTAAGTGTACTTGTGTACATATTATGTAAGTATTTCTATTTATTTTTAATAAAACGAGTTTTACAGTAACGCAAGGTAGGTAGTAAAAATTGTTTACTTTATAAAATTATTTTGGTTTTATGGAATCTTATTTATATGCCAACTATCAGGAAATATAAATAATAATTTTAATATTATAATTAGAAATAATATATATAATATTAGACATTACGTATAAGTATTATAAATTTATAATATATAATATATATATAAAATTGTATAGTTAAGTAATTCTTGTAATATCACTTACAAGTTATATGCTTATACATGTGTATATAAATTTAGATATGCATGTTTTATGTCATATAATTAATATTATTTAAATAATAAAATAATAATACCTATTAATAATCTCATAATAATTAATTTTTTTATGGACTTGTTAACTTGTATAATATAACAAAATTTAAAACTTTATTAAATTTAATTACAAATTTAAAATCATAGAAAACAAAATAAAATAAATTATATTTATAGTAACTACAGTTGGTTTATTTTTTGTATTATCTACAATAATTATCTCAATTTTTTTTATATACCTATCCATGCTTGTTTTAAATTTTGACAAATATCTTTAATAGTATAATATAATGACTAATGAACAATGAAATATTAGTAGCCAGTAGCTAGGTTAGGTATCTCTTAATTTCTAAATTTTTAATTTAAACATTAATTAGGTACTTGATTATAGATTTAGTCAAAATATATATTATCTTAAAGTATATATAATATATATATATATATATATATATATATATATATTATATTGTTTATAATAATCTACTTAACATTTTAGGTAATTAATAATTATTGTTGAAAATAATAATTTACTTTGAAATATTATTTGTAAATTATTATAAACTATTATTAGTTATATCGATCATGAACCAAAAGTAATAAAACAATAAAATTAATTAATTATCAATAATAAATAGGTATTTAAAATGATATTGATATACCTTCCTCAAATTAAAATTAAATCTTATGATACATTGATACCAATGTCTTTAAGTAATTTAAAATTATATATTATTTATAGTAGAGCATGTAAATAAAGTATAGGTATACAAGTACATAGTACATATGTTATTTAGATTCTGAGTATGTTTTTTTTTTTTTTTTTATGTATGAAAACACTTTTACTACCCGAAATAGTGCTCCGATTTTCACGAATAGCATATGTTTCCGGTTGGAAAGTGGACGTAGTTGGTACTTTATTTAGGTCATTTTTCAAATTTTTCAAAATTGACTTTAAGCGGTAGAAAAAACGACGAAAAAATGACATTTTTCACGAAAATTGAAATTTCGGCGAATTCTATTTCAATATTTTACGATAACTCAAGCAATTTTTAAGTTAGAAACATGAAATTTTTTGGGGGTTCACATAGCTATTATATATATGTGGTAAAATTTTTGAACCGTTTGGTTAATTTTTCTACACAATATAGAACTTTGAATATTTCTTAAAATTCTCGTTTTTACGTATATAATGTTTGATAAAATTGACAATTTTTGGTATTAAGATCTGAAAATTTTACTGAAGTATACTTACATATTACTTAACACCATACTAAAATATTAGAAAAATCCCTAGTCTCAATTTTTTTTTATGGCTGTTTTAAGTTGATATTTTTAGTTCAAACGAAAATTATAATCAGACTGAACTTCGCTCATAATCGTTTTTTCGAATGCAAGTTTATCATTGCATTCAAATTTTAATTAAAATCAAATGCTATGATTCGCACACCTGTATCCCATGCGGCAGGATTATCAGCTCTTTTTTATTTTTAAAATGTAATCTAAAATTTGAAATCTAATTGAATTTTTATTCTCATTTTCTTCTGCTTCTGCTTATAATTTTAGACATTTTGAAATCCTTAATATCTACTTACCTATCTAATATTTTAAAATATAGTGTTGGGTTTGTTATAGATATTAATATTACACATATAAAATAAATTCTAGCAACTAACGAATCACTTTCTTACAGAAAATTTTTTTAACTATATATAAATTATATATTTTATATTTAATAAAGTAATTAGAATGCTTAAAAAACGTGTCTTTTAGTTCTGTGGTAGTACGTAGAGTACCTACTAATTTTACAGACTTTAAACTTCAAACGTTGAAGGTAAATAATTATTTTTTTATTTCCATTAGGTGTAATAATATCAAATTTTAATGAAAACATTTATTTAAATTACCTATATAATATCATTAAGTTAACCTTAACATTAAATTGAAATATAAAATTATGTGCATATGAATTTAATAACAAACAATTAAATATTTTACATATTATAAGTTTTAAATTAATTTTCTATATATTCATAATTATTTAATATATAAATGATATTAAGCTTATAATAATTATTAATAATTAATATTTTATTTAAAAATTTTAATAAATTATTTATTTGATCTTAAGTGCATTTGTTTTATTCAATTTCACAGCGCGCCTCTTTAGCTCAGTGGTAGAGCACTGGTCTCGTAAACCAGGGGTCGTGAGTTCAAACCTCACAGGAGGCATACAATTTTTTGCAAATTTTTATAAAATTTGAATTTAGATTATCTATGCTAATTTTTTCATTTTTGAAAATCACGAGTTTTAGCTTAATAAAAATAACCATTTATATTAGTTCAATATGAATTGACGATTTTAAATTATGAATGATATTAAAAATAATAATGAAGTATGCAATAACGTTAATACATGTTAGGTATATATAGTTTTATTGTAAAAAAAAAATATATTCTGTATACTCGTACGTTGGTGTAATAAATGTATAATAATAAAGTTAAAAGTTGAAATTATTTTATAAATATAATGAATTATTGGTATTTATAAAATATAATATTAGTTATTACAATTAAATAACATATAGTTGTCCATGTGTATATTAAGTACCTATATTTTTATAATCTATATTTGAATTTTATGAAATTTAATTGATCGTAATTTATTCCATTAATAATATACAAACTTTATAATTCTTATCTATTTAGTATAACGAATTATTAATATAATACTCGTATAAATAATGGAGTTTTTAAATTATAAATTTTAAATAATTATACATAATAATGCAGTTAAGTTGTATTTTGTATATATATACGAGTATATTATAAGCAAACCATTTTTTACATTTCACTATACAAAATAAAGATATTTTAAAAAAAGTTATTAAAAACCTTATTTAATTATCAAAATACTAAATTTACACAATTATACACTGTAGCCTTGTGATCTGTAGTACTTTACAAACAATAGTTGAACAATGGAACACGACGTGATTTTCAATTTTAATTATTATTATTATTAATGTGTACTTACATCTATAATTATACTTTATACCAGTATATTATATTGAATTACTATTATAATTTATTATCGATGAAGAATCGAAAGTGTCAAATTTCGAAATGTAATATACATATAGGTCGGACATGGGTATACCTAATATCCGTGTGTACATCTTAAATCTTAATATTATTATGCATGTTTTTCAGACTACTTCAATGGTATTCAGGTTAGGCGAGTTTTTTGTAAGCAAAACATTGCCTGACATCAAGGTTGGTTGGTAGGTTAGTTTAGTTTTTTCTTTCGTTATCTTGTTTATGTGTACTACGTGTTGCCGTGTATATCTTATTTACTTGAGCGTTAACTGCATTTTAAACTAACTCAAACTTACTAACACTTGATGACTCATAATTTACAATATAATAATATATTCTAAACATATAATATGTCATTTCAGTGGGCAGGAATATAATGTAATTTATTCTATTACATCAACATTGCTAGTCCAATGTGAATGTATATAGACGTGAAAGATGATGTTGAATTGTTGAATAATATGTTAAATATATATATATACGTATATTATATTTTTTATTTACATTTATTTTTTATAAGACCTTGAATATGTTAGTTTATAGTACGGTTAATGAACTTTTAGAATCTCAAAGATGGGCATGGAAGGGGAAAATATATAAGATTTTTATTTTGTAATACAAAAAGATGCAGACCTTGAATTTACCGGAAACATATGCACACCGGAACATCATATTATCATAATAAACAAAATTATTATTGAAATAATGTAATTATATAATGTATAGTGTATACAGATATTGTTTTCGATGAAATGTCTATAGCATAAAGAACGAATAACGCCATAAAAAAATAAAACATGTTTTAGTCAACATTTCACATTTAGTTGTGATAATGTGACGTAGTTTGTTCAGATGGACCATATGTTTTTTCTTTTTTTATATTATATATTTTAATATGCGAATGAGAAAGTTTATAAACGCCAAACGGGGTTATCTTTTACTCAAGTACTAAAGTACTCATATTCGACTACTTTAGCAATAATTGACGAATTTATTCAGTTTAATGTAGCATAGTTTATATATTTATATAATTATACCAGTACTTAATAAATGATGTTGTTCTAATACTTCAATATTGAATATTATAAATATAGTTATAAATGTTTAAAAAAATTATAATATATTTTTATGTAATTTAATTTTATGTTATGACTTTATGAGCTATTATATAAATTAAACTAGACAAAGTAAGACTTTGACATAAAGAATTCTCTATGCTTTCAATTACTGAAGAAAATATATTTGAACCCCTCTTGGAAGTAGACACGAGTTATTATAGGTCTTGCATCATAATTCGTAACTATACCCGAGAGGTAGAAGCAGCTGATCAAAAAGGTGCCTGGTGCAAAGAACTATAAAAAATAAATACTCTTAACAATAAGTCCAAAGACATCTGCAATTTTTAAATTCACGCGTGTTTGTTAGAAAGAAAACACCGGTTACTATAGTTTACTACGTCATGATCACATTATCAGCAGACAAAAATACAGCCTATAATAGTATAATATGTACTTTTTACATTTTTCATAACATCAAGAACAAAATATATAATATACACCTTAATATTTAATATTATTAAATTATTAATAACCTATAAAGTTTAACTATTAAGGGGAAGGAGGAGAAATATTATGTACATACTAAACATGTACTAGTAGTTTATAATAGCCATATAAGTAAAATAATTATTTCATCGTTTTTTTAAATAATAATATTTAGTATAATAATTAATAGAATATAGATGATAGTGGTTACATTAAAAATATTAGCTACTCTTCAGAACAGATAGTAAACTAGTTATATTTCAATTTTCAATAAATAGTAAGTAAAAATAGATATAAATATTTTCAATAATGTTTACTTATTTACTTATGTAGTTGTATAAATACGAGTACATAATAATATTTATGAATTAAAAAATTATTTATTCCATGGTAACAGACAAAGGGAAAGACATCAAAATTATTTAATTATATACCTAATAATTAAATACCAATATACCAATATAGCTAATTATACCATAATTTAAGAGTTAAAAGTAGGAAATAACTACTAATACTACATAGAAAGTATTATCTAATCTTACCGGTTCGTAATTTTCAACATTGAATTGTTTAATGTAGAATTTTTCTTTTTAAATTCATAATTATTTGGAAGGTTATTTTTATTCAATGTTACTAGAAAAATACGTAATTATTAGATATAATAATAATAATAATAATAATAATAATAATAATAATAATAATAAT
>JAIUCT010000001.1:25830460-25918894 GCA_021307375.1 Tetraneura akinire | reverse complement strand
ATAATAATAATAATAATAATAATAATAATAATAATAATAATAATAATAATAATAAATAATAATAATTAATAATAATAATCAGTAGCGTAACTTCAAAATTTGGGCCCGGGTACATAAATAATTACAGGCCCCTTCCACTGTACAATAATATTAATGTTAAGATAAAAATATAAAAACCATAAATTGGACAAACACATTATAAATGTAACTGTTTTGCCGCTATAACGACGTTAAAACGATACGATTTTTATTCAACAAATTTATAATATACATATTAAAAATATATATATATATAAATATACAAATATAATATAAAGTTAAAAAAAATTTTGGGGCCCCTAAAACGTTTGGGCCCGGGTACAACCGTACCCTCTGAACCCCCTTATTTACGCCACTGATAATAATAATAATAATAATAATTTTCATGAAAAGCACATGTTTCCAGTTGGAAAATGGATGTGGTTGGTACTTTATTCAGGACATTTTTCGAATTTCCCAAAATTGACCCTAAGCGGTAGAAAAAATGACGAAAAAACGGAATTTTTCACGAAAACTAAAATTTATTGACGAATTTGATTTCAATATTTCACGATAACTCTGGTAATTTTGAAGTTAGTGACTTGAAATTTTTTTTGGGAGTTCATATAGGTACTATGTATATGTGATAAAATTTTGGAACCGTTACGTTCATTTTTCTACAAAATATAGGACTTTGAATATTTCGTAAAATTCTCGTTTTTTTTGTATATAATGTTTGATAAAATTAGCAATATTTGGTATTAAGGTCTGAAAATTTTACTGAAGTATATTTATATATTAATTAACATTAATTCAATATATTAGAAAAATCCCTAGTCTCAATTTTTTTTTATAGTTGTTTAAAGTTGATATTTTTAGTTTAAACGAAAATATTATGAAAAAAATGACGATAAAACGGCATTCACAAAAACATGGCTCTATGGGAGACGCGTGTGGTGTAGTCGGCGAAATATTCCCGAACGCTATCTCGGTGATGAGCACCGTAGCCAGGCATCGACAGCGGATGGGTGACCGCCGTTTTTTTTTTCGTTTTTTCTTTCTATGTCTGAATCATCATATTAAAGTATTAGAAAAAACCAGGGTCACATTTTTTGTTATAGCTGTTTAAAATTGATATTTTTATTTTTTTGTTTTTATGACTGAAGACACTTGTACTACCCGAAATAATGGTCCGATTTTCACGAATAGCATATGTTTCCGTTATGAAAGTGGATGTTCTTGGTACTTTATTTAGGTCATTTTTCGAATTTCTCAAAATTAATCCTATGCGTTAGAAAAAACGATGAAAAAATGACGAAAAAACGGCAATATATTAATCAATACCTACATTATCTGACTGAACTTCGCTCAGAATCGTTTTTTAGAGGATTATGGCCTTAGAAAATTCGAATCAATAGTCCCTCTTGGTAATATTGTATTCGTAAAGTTTATATAGTAAGATAATAAATAATAATAAAGAACAATATTATTTAAATACTTTAAAATTTGTTTAATAAAATAATTTAAACTGTCTTTTATGTACCAAAAATAGCAGACAATTTTATCTGCCGAAATAGCTCAGTTGGGAGAGCGTTAGACTGAAGATCTAAAGGTCCCTGGTTCGATCCCTGGTTTCGGCAAAGTTTTTTGACTGATTTTCCGAGTTCTTCAATAATTTAAAGTTTTTAAGTAATTAGGAAAAAAATGACACTTTACTTATACATAAATATAAAATATATAGTAGACAAATCTGCCAAAACCTACACTGTGGTTATTTTCTGTATTTGGAGACATATTCAAGATTCGGGTTGTCAAACAAATAAAGAAAATCATAATTTGGCTTATGAAATAAAAAAATTAAAAGCCATAGTATTTATTTCTGGTAATTCCGTCATAAATTATTTTGAACAGATAGTTAATTTTAATCTGATTTATTTATTTTGAAGAGACATGGAAAGGTAAATTCAACAGGAATAGGAAAAGAAAAAATCCGAAGTTTCAATTAATATTTAAAATCATTAATTCAATGAATATCCCAAAAAAAATAATTCGGTAGAGGGACTATAATGGATTTTCATTTATTTTATGTTGTTCATCTAAATATTTGGAATTTTATAAGCATTACAAAACGAGGAAAAACTAAATCATCTAAAAATTATTCACTAGTTTTAAACAGAATCTAATTGGAAACGAAAAAAATATAACACAGTTGAAAGAATAACCAAAAATCTGTCAAAAATTTCATGAATATATTATATAATATATTAATATAACATATTCACGAATATATTTCAAGAATATCACATAAAATTGTTTTAATTAATTTATATTTAATACATATTGTATAATCATTTTTTTCCATGTCATTCTACTAATTATAATTAACTTAAATGTTATATATATATGTTACGGGCAAAGTGGGAAATTCGGGCATTGTGCACAATGTCCGAACATTTTGGGCAATGTAAAAAATATATTTAAAAACAACAATATTGTCTGACTATTTTCAGGCAAAGTGTACTATGCCCAAACTCTTGTGGGCAATGTGTATTTTATGGAATATATTATAAAATTTGGTACTTATCAGTTATCGCGACTACCTAGCGAGACGTATTGAGACGTAATTTTTTTCGTGCATTTTCCTACATAATAAATCAATTTTGATTATTTTGTTGATAAACTTCAGATACAAAAAAAAATTTCATAGTTCTTTCCTTTTTTGCTTTGCGGCACTTTTCGTGAGGATGGGGATACGGATTAAAATATAGCTATTAAAATATACATCGTTTTTATCCAAAGAGATATTGTATTTGTATTAATTTATAATATGTAATTACTAATTACCTATGTAATAACCAACATAATAACATTTAAAATAACATATAAAATTATGTAAACCACTATATATTATTATAGTTCTATAAGCCAAATTTTTTGTGCTGTATTTAACAATTTTAAATCTGGCAACCATATATATACCAGTAATAATTAATAAAATAGTGCTTAAGTTTAATAGGTACATAAATAGTCATTTTTAAACATTTAATAATATATTTAGGTTTTAGGTATATATTATGATTTATTATCATTATAATATCGTATAAAACAGTGATGTGTGTATGAATAGAATAAGTTTTATTATTTTATACATCTTAGTTTTTTCTAGGTTGAATTTTAAAAAGCTTATATTAATATAAAACTTCCATAATTTTTTAACATGCATCAATGGTGTTAACTTAATAACTTAAATACATTATATGTGAATCTAAATGTAAATTATTATCAAATATAATACCTATTTTAAATAAAAAAACAAAAGAATAAATAAGGTATTTACATATTCTAAAATTTAATAAAACAAATATTATATTTTATAGATTTGTAAAAATGTATGAGAATATTGTTATAGTATCTAGGAAATTGTAAATTTTCTTTTATTAATAAATTATTTATGTTTACCTATTTTACCTATATTAAATAGGATAGTTAAAAATTTTTTTTTTTTTAATAAGAGACTTTTATACATTTAGCAATTGTAACTTTTGAAAATATACCTAACAATATTTATAATACATACATATAGGGACCGGTCCAATGTGTGATCTACCGATAAACGGCTGGTCCAATGTGTGATTAACTTGTGTTTGTTATGTATGCTACTTATAAGAGTATAATGTACTTATATTATAATATTGCTTGTTATATTCATACTGCAAATGTATTTTTAAATCTAATAAAAAACCATCAAATATTTGAGTTTGTATCGGGTGACATGACCGCCACCATTCTTCTTTAAGTTGGTGTTCTAATATTGGAGATTAGACACGAATGAATGCAAATGGTAACTGAATGTTTAAATGATATTATTTTTAAAAGTACAATACAGTCGCAAATTCCATATGCCATATCTTATCGTCATATCGATAATTATATAGGTATAGCCTCGGGTTTAGCACTATAGTCTAGTCTAAATATAAGTATTGATAGATCACACGTTCTACCTATAAAGCTTTATCGTAGATAGCAGTTTATTGGTAGATCACACATTGGACCGGTCCCTACATATATATATATATATATATATATATATATATATATATATATATATATATATATATATATAAAATGATAAAACATATTATTTTTAAAATTAGAGAAATTTATTAAATAATTATATTATAATTATAAATTATATAGAAATAAAATATTTTATGCAGTATTACATATTAGACAATGTCACAATGATTAAAAAAGTTAAATCTAAATGAAAAACTTAACTTGCTTCCAGAATATAGTATAGTTAATCATACTAATCATAATGCCAATAATAATAATTTTGAAATGAATTTGAATGAGGTTTTTAAGTTTTTAATAATGTGTTATTCTATTATGTATTTCATAAATTGAACTTTATATAATCGTATTTTTATTATATTTACCTTTACATTTCTTAATGTTTTTATTGCCAGTTGGTTGACACGATGAAATTTTGGTATTAATAGTATTTAGTTTATCATTTATAAGTTTCAAATCGTTATTCAATTTCTAAAATAAATTAAAAATTAACTATTTATCATTTCAAAAAGAAAATTATAAAATATAATTATACCTCTATAGGATCTGATTGTTGTTCATCAATTTCGTATGTTGACATGATTTACAATATTAATAAAATTATTTATTTTCTTTATATGTTTTCATTTGCTATATAAACTAAAAATCAAAACTAATAATTTGTATGTATCAATTCTCAACTATTAAGTTAAAATTAACATTAAGTAATTAAACAATTTAAAATTAAATAATCAATAAATGATTATTTTTTTTAACGTATTATTAGTTATTATATAGTTTAATAGTTTATTACTATTATAGGTACAATATACATTTACACAAAATTTGAAATATTGTAGAAATGGCGCTTATCTTTATATTGATAATGATAATGTAACATTTTGTGATCAGTGATTACCATGGCCCATCACCATGGTTGGAAGTTTGAATTACTCCATGACCGGTATTTTAAAAATTATCTAAAATCATTAGTACAGTAATTATATAGTATTTGATAATTCTTTTATAACTTATGGTATTTATTTAAATTACTATTACTTAATAATTAATACTCTACATTAATTTATATATTTTAAATGTTTAATTTTGAAATTAGAAAGAATTAAACTTATAATAATTTTCATGGATAGTGAAATATCATTTATTTTATTCCATGGTTATAGTTTTAATGGTTTACATTTTTTTGGGGTTATTATGAAATTGAATAAGCTCCTAAAACTGAAGACTAAACTACTGCTAACTGCAATAGTGCAATCTGCAAATACAAATGCTTAATCCAAATCCAAAGTTAACGATTACGAGTTAAGGTACTATAGTAGTATATTTTGTAACGGTCTATAATTCTATATAATATAATTATATATATCTTCTTTAAGTTTAAAAGTTAAATAATGAATACAAATTTATTGATATAATTATTACTTTCATTGTGTTTATAATTTGTATTATAATGTTTAAAATTTGTATACTCTTTTGGTAGTTAATAATTAATATATTTTTGTAGTTTTCGCTGTGAATAATTACTATTTTTTTTTACAATAACAGTAAGATAACAAGGTAAATATTAAATTGCATATTAATTACTATTTATATTATTCAAAGTATATGTGGTGTTTAAATTAATAATTATAATGGTTTTTTGATATAAGTGGTTTAGTTATACTATTTATGCAAAATACAAAAATAAATTAAAATACAGGTACTTTTATTTATATTATGTTTATTTCTTCAGTTGAATATATTTACTACTATCAAATACTTAGTTTAAATTAATATAATTAAATGGTGTAATAATAGTCATGACTGACGTAAAATTATGCAGTACCCTAGACCAGTATTTTATTTTCAGGTAATATTTTTTTATCATATTATTTATTTATCTCTTGTGCCTCAGATAGTACTGTTATAAAATATTCAATGACCTTTTTTGGTTATTGATAGGATGATAGAAAAATTTTAGATTTTTTTGTAATATACAATTTTTAGACATACCTAGGTACTAATTTATTTTATTAAACAAAATTACTTATAACAGTATACTTATATAGGTAAAAATATATTTAATTTAAAAATAAATTATAATTAAAATTGTTATTTACAATTTCATAATTTTAACAACATTATTCTTGATTGACACTCCACTTAAAATGGCGCTTTAGGTAACTGCTTTAGTCACCTTATCTTTATGCTAGCCTTGGTAATAGGATTAATACTGTACACTATTATAAATTTTTAACAGTACAAGCAGAGGCTCAGAACAAGAGATAAGTCAATAATAATAATGTGATAGTGTTTATATATAAATAATGAAACAAATTAATACTAAGTAATAAGATAGAATAAAATATAAGATACCAAGTAAATAATAATTTAGGGGTAATTAAAAGTGGGAGTCTTCATTTTCAAGGTGCATGTGACAATAAAGAGGAGAAATTATCAAATAGTATAAAGAAGATAAATTAACATGAAAATGGGAGGGAAGTGTTTCTATATGTTGAGGAGGAACTTTTAAACTTATTTGTAAAAGGAGCATGAGACAATAAATTGAATTATTTAATAATTTGGATAAAAATGATAAGCCAGTATTATGTTTCTGATCAGCAAGGCTATTTAGTAATAAAAATTTATGGACAGGGGAATAATCATAAAGAGATCAAGGGATCTTCAAAAAGTAAAAAACGAAATGTAGAAATTTGTGCTGAACTCTTTTAATCATGATGAAATCCGTGCATAATTGAGAGTTCCATAGAACAGAACCATATTTCTAGATAGGATGGACTAGATAACAGTTAGTAGAGTAACTTGAGTGATTGATCCAACTTAAAATCTGAGGCAATACGATAAATGAAACCAAGGATTTTAAATGCTGTACAAGTCTTTTGAATGTGGAATTTAGGGAACAGATTAAAAGAAAGATCAAAGCCAAGTTTGTAGTTAAATTAATTAGGTAGAAGAGGGGAATATTAATTTTAAAAAAGAAAAAAAAGATACACCATTGTAAATCCAATACATTCTTTATGAAAACTTAGAATTTAAAAATATATATTAATTGTTTTTAGGCAAATATTAATTAAATTTAGAATAATAATAAAAAAAGAAACTTATATTTATTGTGTTATATTTACTTTTGGTACTATACCTACTAAAAGTATTTTATAAAATTATAAGTAATACTTATATATTGTATTATATCTAGCAAAATTTAAATATGAAATGAAAAATATTAAGTAAATATGAGAATAAAATTAATATCTATTGAATACCTACTAAAAATATAAATAATTAGTACTTATGGGTTATCAGAAGAACCTTTATTTCTTATTCTTATTATACGATAAGCTTAAAATTTGCATGTTAAATATTTAAAAATAATTAAAATGTTTGTTTGTTCACAAATAGTATAAATTTAGATTAGGTCATTCAAAGTTATTATGATAAAATAATCACTGTTTAATCAGATAGGTAGTTGTGATAGGTAATCAATTTATGACACTGGCAGTATTCAATAGCACATAAGTAGTTGCAATAACTCATAAGTACCAAGTAATTTACAAAGTAAAATTATTATCTCCATTTTAAATATGAATTTAAAAAATAAGAAAATTGTCTCAATTCTCTTATATTTAAATGATTAATATAGAATATAGATCTTGATATAAAATGTTAAAAGGTTTCAAGGGTACATGCAGATTATAAATCAAGGGAGGAAAAGTTAAATATTACAAATTATATATAAACATAAGTGCAACTAGACCTATATTTTTGGGGGTGCTAAACCTACCTATATATTTTGTACATTTAACCTATCCTCCCCCACATATAAATTTCAAAGCTATTATTAATATTTTTTTAACAAAAATTAACATTATTAATTTTAATATTTACTAATATGTTACATTTGCCAATTAATAACTTGTCTTATACTCGAGAAAGTGCATTTACATAAATCACAGTTGATTGGTATTGAATTTTAAACAAATTAAGTAATACAAATTTTATAGGATCAAATCAAGTATTGGTGTTTGAATTTTTGGGCTAATTTTTAGTTTTGAAGTTCTAAAGTCCTTATTTGTGCCTATACCTTTAAAGAAATTTTTATATTTAATTTAAAAACATTTATTATATGATTTTTATAATAGTAATAGGCGAGGTAATAGATATGTTTTATAATAATTATTTTTTATTAAAACATCAATATGGTATACTACGAGTAAATATTTAATGAGTTATCTTTAATTAACTCAAATTTTAAATTATTTTATACGCTTTTTATATATGTAATTTTAAAATTATTTTCATTCTCAAACTCAAATCTAGAACTGTTAAAATATACTATTTTACTTTGGTAAAACCTTATAACATAGTTGTGTAGTTACTTGAACACTGGGTGCTACTCTCATATACGGACTACAAATGCATGCGGTCTACCATCACAAATGTAGGCCACATATCGTAGTAGAAAAAAATATAGATAAACTGCATTATAAACATGTACATCCATTAATTGGCCAGATAAAATGTTCTGATATATGTCATATCTTGTATTTTCCAACTATGTTTATTGTTATTATAAGATACCTACTTACAATTACTGTGCGACATCATAACGAATTTAATAAGTTTGTTAGTTACGTAACATTAAGTTGTTATTGTATAATAAAAATTTTGTTTATAATATTTACTTTAAGTGGTATTAAATAAATTATTTTTAAGGTAATGGTTACCGTTATTTTTCCCGAATCAAAATTCCCGAATGAATTTTTCCCGAATGTTGTTTTATCCGAAAACCCGAAATCTTTTTTCCCGAACGCCTTTTTCCCGAATCGAAATTACCGAATGATACATTTTCCGAAAGTCCGTAGACCCGAAACCTTTTTTACCGAACACCTTTTACCCGAATCGATTTTAAAATTAATAAATTATAGGTAATGCATATAAAAATAAAAATTATTTAATAAAATGTATAATAAATTAATAACATAATAAATACTATAGCGTTATCATTAAATATAAAAATCAATATAAAAATTTTTGACATTCCCAGTATGTTTTACCGTTGACTGGTAATTTAGAACGCAAGTAAATAAAACCACCACAAATTAATTTTGTTTCACCCAAAATTTTAATTTCAGCCATGATGGTAGAGTAAAATTAAATTAAAATAATTTTTATATGTATATAATTTACAATAAAACGCACTAGAAAGTATAACTGGAAGTATACGATGGTCGATAGCACTCGAATAACGTGACTCTACGATTTCAACGATTACGTTTTACTTGTATACAAGCGATAATAATAATATCACAAATATCATAAATATCGGTGTAAAATCCAAATCAGTTAAATGTTCAATATAAAGCAAAGATAGTAAATAGTACATAAATTATAGTAAATATAGGCATATGTCATTGTAACGACGTAAAGTCCGATAATGGCAAACATGCGATTTTACATGTGTCCGTTTATCGCACGGAAAAAATATTAGAATGTATAGCAATAGCTGTATTTTAGTTAAAGGTATAAAATATTATGTATAAAAAATACATACCTAGACACTATAGCTCATAGTTATAATAAAATTTTTTAATTTTAAAAAAAATTTATTTCGGGAAAAAGTCGTTCGGAATAATAGGTTTCGGGTTTTCAGATTTTCGGATAAAATATTAATCGGGAAAAGTACAATCGGGAATTTTGATTCGGGGAAAACGGCGGTTACCTAAGGTAATATAATATAACAAGTAATAATTATTTTAACTTTTTCATTGAAAATGGAATGTATATCCATGATTATTACCTATTTACTTCTGAACATATACAACAGTGAAACATAATTAATTTAACATAACTAAGTTATAATTTATAAAAATGAAATATTATATCACTTAACCAACATTGATTAATTTCTATAAATATCTCAATATACATATTTACTCAATATACATATCTCAAATGTTATTTTACTTTACTTATATCTAAATTATTAGTTTTTGATAAAGTTGTATTATGTATATATTTTAGATAATTATATTTTAATCTACCTCAATAAAAAAATCAAATGTTAAGTATTGTTTAAAAAGTTCACAATATAATAAAATTTCAGTTTGGAAATAATATAATATGGTAAGTTAAATAATGTGGTATTTAATATTATGTTATAATAAAATTTATAGTTGAAAATGTTCTGCAGTTTATAGTGGTAAAAAATATATTCCATTAGATAATTAATGTTATTTACTAAAAATAACAGTAATATCTGATATCGGTAAATAATATTATTTTCCGATATAACATCATTTACCATAGCATGTATATTATATATTAGGTATATTTATTTTAAATATAAATGCTAACAAAATATTAAAATATAAATTGATTATTTTAGTCATATTAAATATTTTCCAGAAAGGCCTATGATCCCTTCTTCTTCCTGCTGACATCCCTGATAGGCTTTAGCTGTCTTAAATACCTGTGTTATGTTTATTTAATACATGCATAAAATATTTATTTTATCATAATATATTATAATAGATCTTGCCCCTCTTGTTTATAATTTATAGATGCATGATTGGTATTCATTATCTAATTATTTCAACCAAAATAGAAAAAAGGTTAAATTTTTGTTTCTGCCAAATAATGTGGTATGTTAAATATAGTTGAACATATGTTTATAATAAATTATGTAAAACATTTTGTATTCACAAAAATCCAAAAATATTTTAATATCTAATTCATTCATTTAATTAATTATCAAATATATAATTGAAAAATGTATGATTTCTTTATTTTATAACTTTATAATCATGTGTTAAGTAATATATATATATATATATATATATATATATATATAAATATAATAAATATATAATATATATTAATAGTATATGCATATACATACATAATATAACATATTAAATCATATTTATTATAGAAGTTTTTAAGTTATTTGTTCTTCTCATAGGTTTAAGTTTGTAAATTGGTAGAAATGAAACTTTTTATAATTTTGGTAGAAATATTTGTTGGCAAAAGTAACCATATTAAGTTTTAAAAATTATATTTATAAATGTGAAATAAAGTTCTAAAATGTATGGATATTTATTTAATTATTAAAAGAATAATTTGTGTGGAGATTTAGCTGTAGTATTTAATTGTAATTAATTTCATTTAACAATTTTTTTACAAAATTAATTGATTTTCCTTAAGAAAGTATATTTTAATTTTGTTGGTTTTTTTAATTAAAAGTATTTAAAGAAATCTAATTATTAGTACTAATATATTTCCATTTTTGCAATTTACAGGTATTTTTCTTATTCATATTCTATGACCATGGATAATAAGGATATGATTGTGACTGATAATTCTGCTGTATCAGAAACAATTGAATCTGATGAGAATAATTCTGTAAAATTAGCTACTGACGAAATTAAAAAACCCGAAGATGTTACAGATGATTTACTTAAACAAGGCAACCAAGAACCAGCTATGACTTCTACACCAGATCTAGTTCAGCCTGAATCTGTTGAAGATACTGAGAATGTTGATCAATCAGAAAAATTAGAATTAGTAACAGAAAAAACATCTGAAGAAGTTAATAAAGTTAATGACCCAATACAAAATGAAAATACTACAATAGTAGTGAGTGAGCCAGTACAGTCTGGTATTCTAGTTGAACAATCTACACCAGTAACAGATCAATTAATTTCAACTGAAAATTTAATTGAATCTGCAGGTACAACACAAGTAAGTGTAATGGAATCAATTCAAGATCAAATTGTACCAGTTGGTCAAGAAAATTTAATTGAAGGGAGTCAACAACAAGTTATTTCTGTTACTGAATCAGTTTCAAATAATGATGTAAAACTTGAGAGTGAAGTGGATTTAGATCAGCAATCTGTTTTAAGTATGAAAGATTCAGAATTAAAAGATTTGGTAATGCGAGAATTATCTGAGTTTTTAACAGAAGAACCTTCACAAAATGTCGGAGCACCTCTTCTTGAAATTAAAACCAATTATGTAAAAAATGAAGAAGAACAAAAGAAAATTGAAAACCTTGAAAATACTTTAAGTGACACTAATAAAATAATTCAGAAAGAAAAAGTAAAATCAGAAAATGATATTGCTGATGCATTATCAACTTTAGCAACTGCTGCACTGAATCAAGCACCTCCTACTAATGGAAATATAGAAAATATACCCAAACAGCCTGTAATACAAGTCAAACAAGATGGACCAGCATGGTGTGATGTTGGTGTAATAAGAGGTACTACTTGTTCGGTAAAACAGTATTTTTCAGCATCTAGTACGGATGAACATGAAAATACAAATTTAGACCATCTACCAGATTATACAAATAAATTAAAAATTGATATTCAACCTGGTACAGCTTATAAACTTCGTATAGCTGCTATAAATGCATGTGGCCGAGGAGAATGGAGTGAAATAGCTGCATTTAAGACTTGTTTACCAGGTTATCCAGGTGCTCCATCTGCTATTAAAATTACAAAAGCACCAGACGGTGCCAGTTTAACTTGGGAAGCTCCTCCTACAAGTTCTGGTAAAATTTTAGAGTACTCAGTTTGTTTAGCTATTAAAAATTCAAAGGAGCTTAGTAGCTTACTACCTCAGAATCAGAAACCTTCTACAACAACTTTAAATTTTGTCCGAGTATACTGTGGACCTCATAATGCTGCTGTGGTTAGTCATGAATCACTTGGTGCAGCATTAATTGACAGAACTAATAAGCCTGCCATTATTTTTCGTATTGCTGCAAAGAATGAAAAAGGTTATGGTCCAGCTACGCAAGTTAGGTGGTTACAAGATAGCAATGTGCCTGGATCAAATAAGAATCCTTCATTAAAACGAGAAAAGAGCATTAATTTATTAACTGGAGTTCCTAAACGACCCAAAGTATAATGACATGTTTAGGGTATTTAAAATTTTATAATTTTAATAATTTACTGTTTTGATCATTTTAGTTGCTAATAATTAAAGTAATTGTCTTTGGATTTATTTAATATAATTAAACATTTCAATCTATGTGTAATCAAATTTTACAAAATAATAATTATTAGTGTATTAATGAAATCATTTTTTTTTTTTTTTTTTTTATGTAATCAAGTTATTGTATATAGTTATTATTACTAGGTAGGCAAGTTAGGTATTAAAAACTTATTATTCAATATATTGTATAAGTATATAATATATATACATGAAATAAAGGTATGTCATTTAATTTTTTACTACTAAGATAATTTAAAGTTTGAAATATTTATTTTAATTACATTATGTTCAGAATATATCTATCATGTAAATATTACATTATTAAATATAATATTAATCTATAATTTTACTGTACATCGTGTATTTTATCTATAATTAATTAGTTATTCGTTTACTTACCTTTCAATATTTTGTATGTAACATTTATTCAAAGAATAATTATGTGGTTAATTTTGATTAGAAAGTTAAACTTTTTATGATAAACTATAAATTATTATAGTTTATATAATAATATATAAATAATTGTGTTATCAATTGACATAAATGTATACACACATAATATATATTAATATTAATTATATTATATAAAAAAAAAAAATTAACAATTCCTATTTCACTCCTACAGTCATTTAGGTAAATCATTTACTAAAATATTAGCATAGCTTACTTTAAACTGTTCTAGATGTAAAGATTTTTAATATGAAATAAAACAAGGAAGGAAGAATAACATTAATTTTTATTTGTAGATAAATTATAATTCAAACTAATTCTGGAGTAATTTTTTCTTCATGTGTTAGTTAAAATAAACTCAACTACTATTACATAATGATTATAATCTTTTAAATATTTAATTAAAAATTTAATATAGTAAATAATATGTAGTAATATTTTTGTATAGATGATACGTTATGTGTCAGCTGAACGAAATCGTGAACCAATCTTATCATCTTTGAAAAAGATTCTTGATCCAACACGTGGAAATATGTTGGAAATATCTTCAGGTACAGGTCAACACGTATCATTTTTTGCATTGCATTTTCCGAATATTATTTTTCAACCAACTGAATATGATTCAAGTCTTTTAAAAAGTATAAATGCTTATATAAATAGTATGAATTTATCAAATGTACTGCCAGCGAAATACTTAGATGTATCTACTGAATACGATCAATGGTTAGATGGTGAATTAATAGAAAACAAATTTAATTATGTATTGAACATTAACATGATTCATATTTCTGAGTGGAAATGTACTGAAGGTAATAAAATATTAATTAATGTTAATGTTTATATGATAATATATGTCTGAATTTAATATTTATAAATGATATAGGTTTGTTTAGAGGTAGCTGCAATGTATTGAAGTCAAATGGTAAACTTTTGACATATGGTCCATATTCAGACAATAGCATTATAACTCCACAGAGCAATATCGATTTTAATCAAAGTTTAAGGTCACGTAATCCAGAATGGGGTTTAAGAGATATTACTTTAGAACTTGTACCAACTGCAACTAAATATGGGTTTTTATTAACTGAAAAAATAGAGATGCCTTCAAATAATAGTTTGTTGGTGTGGTCTAAATTAATTTAATTCACTTGTTAATTATTAATCATATTAAATATATGACTTAGGTATATTATAATAATTTATTTTGTACTAACTAATTAGTAGTTAATAATATAAAGGATTCTAAGAGATTCTAAGGTTACTTTTTGATAACATTAACAATTATTATGTTTATTATATTTTTCGCTGTGGCTATTTATTAAATAATTATATTGATAATAATTAACTATAGTATATTATATCTAAGTATATGTATAATTTTTTTAAATAACAAAAATTTATTTGAAGTGTTTGAATGTTTTTTGTGAATAGTATAAGTAGGTAAATACTTTTGTCATTAGTTATAATTTATAAATTATAATAATAAATAGGTAAAACACGTTATACATAGATACATTTTATAAATTACATTAGGTAGGTATATATAAAATTATATTAGGTATTAACTATTTAAGATGGCGTATTGTTTAGGCAATCTTTAGTACATTAATGTATAAGTGAATTAATTATATTGTAAAACAATGCAATTTTAAAGTAATCGGATTATAGCTTATAAATTACATTTATATTTGGTATTATATTATAATAATAATTAATGGATAAAATCCATGATTTCAAATTAAATAATTATTTATAATAATGTAAAAAATATCATTTATTTAATACCTAAATGTAAAAAATTTCTAAAAATCATCATTTTCATTAAATTAAGAGGTCGATTCATCAAAATTATCATACAATTGTATTATATACAGTTAAACTGGCTACTTTCAATTTTAGTAAACTTAAAAAACAAAATTATTTTCTTACAAGAATATTAAATTTAAAAAAAAAATGTTATAACTTATAAATAATATTATTATGGAAGTATCTAATCATTTAGAAAAAAACTGTATTCAAAAAACCTAATTGTTCACATAGATTTTACAATGTGTAAATAGATCTGGGACATACTGTATAATGTATATATCATATTCGTATATGAAATTTATTTATACAACTATAATATATTTATCGATAATATTTTTAGGTTCCAAATATGCTATGCTATCAATGAAAGTACTTGTCTCAATGATCTTTCGTAATTTTAAAATGTATACAGAATATAAATTAAGTGATATTAAATTCCACTACATGTGAACTCAATTAGATATAATTTGATGAATTGTAAATGAAAATGAATTAAATTATTTACTAATTTACTATATTATATTTTTATTATATGGTAGTTATATGGTAATGGTTTATATTTTTAATAAGTAATTTTATAAATAAAATTGATTACAATTCAGAATACATGGCATAAATTTATTTAGAATAAAAGAAAAATAATATTTCTTATAATTGTATATAAATAAATTTTTATTAAAAGGTATCATAGATTGCTAAAAAAATTTCACCATTATAACTTATATTACTCTTATGGCAAAAATCAATAAATTACAAGTAGATAATACCTTTTAAATATAAAAAAAGTGTTTTTTTTTTTTTAAGTTTTTATACTTCATATTTGAGAGAAAATATGGCATGGATTATTCTTAATCATGTATACGTATATTGTATATATATATAAACATGTATTATATTTATATATAGCTATATAGGAATAGCATATCGCATATGACTCCAATAAAGATGTGAATAAATAAATAAATAAATAAATGTGAAATACAAGTAGGTAGGTATTTATATATGCATGTAAAATATCTTGACAATGATGGGTGATTTTTTTCTAATCGTTCTTAAAGTTTATTATTATAGTTTTATACTTATTATTTAATCTAACGTATTGTTTTGTGTTTTTAAAATTAAATATTACACTTAAAGACTAGAAATTTTTATTGATTATAATCACATTCACCAGATTCACATACCTACCTATATTGTATAATAAGCAGTAAATTTTAAAGAATTGAAAGTTAAGGATACAATCATGTAATAAATTACCTCGTAAATTACAAAGTATAAAATATGAAAATATTAGGGTATACAGAATATAGCATATAATGCTGTTAAATATTTCATATTCTAATATTCATTAATATACTCGTATAATATAATAATAATTAGATAATATTTTTTACTGAAAACATACTCTATTTCATATTTGTGATAATCGGACCAAAAAATTGACCTACAATTTATATTAAAAATACGATATTAAATTATTCATTATTTATTGACAATTTTGAAGGCACGTAAAGAAAAATTGTAACTATAGAGTTTGATATTTTATACGAATATAGTAGAAGTGAATTCACTTAATCTGTGTATGAAATTAATAGAGTTTTTTTTACATATTTTTACTACCTAATTATAATAACTTATAATACAATAATTAAAGCATATTATGATTCTGTCATAACTATTATTTTATTGCTATATTATATATGTAATTTAATTTGTTTATAAAAGTATAGATTAAATTTTATTTAAATTTATATGCACCTATTATTAATATCAATTCGAAAAGACGTTTTGGTCAAATGATGACTATCCCCACATGGCTTACATAGGTAACCATTTATAGAATAGGTACCTATTATACATAATACGCATGATAAATATTATAATATGTTTATAATATTACAAAATTATGTACAAAAAAGAAATTGAGCTCAGCTAGAAGGTAGGTACCTACTTTTCTTTACCTAATGGTTAATGTACGCAAATACATTTTCAGTTTACTGGTTTTAACTAGAAAACTTTGTTTAATTCATGGAAATTTATAGGTATACTGATTAAAATATTAAATAAACAGCTAAATAATTAGGTACTTTATCTAATAACATGCATCGATGAATGTAGTAGGTAGGTACCTATGTAGATCAATTGGATTCATTGACAATTGCTCTATACGCTCTACTAAAGTTTTATGTTTTGTTTTTTTTTTAATTCTATTACTCCGAAATAGAAATTACGAGCATTTATAATAATGAGTAATTAATATTGGAATACTATTTCACATTATAGTAGAATGCAAAAGAGCTAAAATAATGAAGTAAATAATTGTCCAGGACAAAGATTTGTTCATAATAAATTTAGGTAATATAATTAATTATGATAGTCATGTACAAGTGCTCATATTTACTTAAATACCGTTAAAAAACAAAAAATACCTACCTAATACCATTGATTATAAATTTTATTTATAATCAATGCTAATACCTATAGGTACTTACCTACTATAGTGCCTACTACCCACTTTTAATTTTTAAATTTGAAGTCGAAATTAATATAAAATATAATATGTATAATATGGTTATTATAATATTATTCAATTGTATTAAAAATTAAATAAACATTTATTAAGTATTTTGAGGTAAAAATATTAACTGGTGTAAATAATATGTTGAAATAAAAACTAAAAATCTTTAAAAATTTATGTAGCTAAGTAGATACCGGTACCTACCTATAAAATAATAATTTTGCAAATAATAACCTATAATTAATGTTATGAATAATTATAATGTAGGTAGTTAATAATAATTGTCGTATTTTGACATTATCAAAAATATAAATGCTTGGAAATACTAAGTAGGTAGGTACCTATTTTATATTTCTATTTTGTTGTGGTCTGGTTATTATTTATATAATATTATTATAATATAGGTATTATTAATTGTCTATATTTTACTATAAACGGTGCTATTAGATTAGGTTTGGAATTTATTCCACCTAAATCAAACATTGAGTATAATTAAATTATAATTACCTACATATATTATTAATATAGGTACATTATTATATTATTATAATGTAGGTTTTGAAAAAAAAAAAGAAAAGGTGTTTGATACCATAATTATATTTATAATGCTATACCGGTAGTCATCCCATGTTCTAGCGTAACCCGTTGTACGAGTATGATGTACGCCTTGAAATTTAGTTAGAAGGTGGTTAAGCCAGAGGAATTCAGAAATTGAAAATTGAAGTGGGTAGTTCGTAAATATTATTTTAGTGTTGATAATTTTTTTTATATTATAATATATAATATATAATAAATTATACTCATATAATATTTGTATTATAAACATAACTCTACATAAATAATAATAATAACATACCTATACATATAAAATGCGAGTAGTCATGTGACATTATTATAATATGCATTATAAATTATATTATTCTATAATATTGAAGACAAAAACTGGTTTTCGGATGAATATATAGGTACACCTACCTATATAATTGGATATTCACAATAAATAAATGTATTTCGTTGTGGTTATGAACTACCGGGAAATAAACTACTAGTTTTTAAGATTTTGCGCAGTGCAGATTATTATAATTATAATCTAAGACGTGATCGAAACTTCTGTAGTCAGACCCGTACTGGCTACTTTTAGAGGGCGCTGGAAAAAATTTATTTTTAGGGTGTCAGTATTATATTTGTAGGTATTGATATATGAGTTTATATATGAGTTGAGCCCATGATAGAAATGTACCTAAGTAAAAAAAATTTCAGTCGTTTGACCTTAGATTGAAATGAGAATTTTTTTAGGATGGTAGGGGGTAGTTATCTATTAACATACATTTGAACTATTTTTTTTAAAATTGTAATACAATACGTAGTACGCATGGTTAAATGTTGTTTCCATAATGAAACGCAAACGTATACTATTTGCGAAAAATGTTTTGACATGACTATAATATTATATATGAGTATAATATATAGGTACGTAAATGTTTGTACATGAAAACATAAGAACATTTTTTAAAATTTCGTTTCATACGATTTGACAATAATAATTGGTGCATTTAAAAGTTAATCATTAAAAGTTTAATTAATAAAAGTTAATTTTCATTTCATATTGTCATTGAATATTATGAAAGAACATAATATAGATGATATTATGAATATATTATGTCATTTTTTGAATTTCTCAAAATTGACTATAAGCGGTAGAATAAATGACGAAAAAACGGCATTTTTCACGAAAAATGAAATTTTGACGAATTCGATTTCTATATTTCTCGATAAATCGGGCAATTTTTAAGATAGAGACCTGAAAATTTTTTTGGGTGTTCACATAGCTACTATATATATGAGGTATAATTTTGGAACCGTTACGTTCATTTATCTACAAAATATTGGACATTGAATAATATATATAATTATATAATATATTCGAATAACCGATGAAAATACATGTTGTGATAACTAGTAGGTACTCGTACTACTGCCTACTGGTAGGGTCTCATGGCGTAGCGCGTGAGTACTTTAACTGAAATTTAAAACTTTATAAAATACAATAATTATTTACCTATACTAATATAATATTTATATCGTAATATTACGTGCTTATAATATTATAAATCATATAACACGTCATCCCGCTTTAGTGTGTATTTTTTACGTGACATCAAGTTAAGAATAATATTAGGTAATATTATGCGATTATATTTTATATACCTACGTATAAATATATAAGTGAGTATACGATAAAATGTATACCCTGGTATACGATAAAAATAACACGTGAAAAAAATATGTCTACTGTTCGTCAAACATACCTCCTGTACGCATAATTTGATATATTACGCGTTTCTACAATGATATACCTACCTCTACTCGTTTAATATAAATATTATCTAATATTATTATTGTATCACGGGTATTGCCAAATATGAATTATTATCGTCATAATCGACGTGTTACGCATATTATGTGACTTGAAAGCAGTTGTCTGCACGTACGCATCACATTAACAATACATATTAAATTATATATTATAAAACGTACTTACGTACTCGTATACGTTTTTTCGTCAGTTTTTCGCTACTCCTCGATTGATTTCATACCGTGTTGCATTCGTCTCTTCGGTTAAGTTTAAAAATGATTATATTATTATTATAACTGTATTTGATGACGAATAAAAAAAACTATCGTGTTATTTAATACACGGGTGACGTGTCAGTTATACAGGATTATTTTTGGTTTAATCAATACTTATATTGGGCGACTGAACTTGAAACTTGTTCGTTTTCTATAATCCGTTCCTAAATGTTTTTTTTTTTTTTTTTTTTTTTGTTTTATTGATCCCCGAATTTTCTCGAAAAGCCGAAATAACCGATTGTATTTTATTAGCACTTTAGCAGTGCCGGATTTCCAATTTAATTTCAGGACAATAATATAAAATTTGGAGTCCCGATCATAATAAAAATTGCGTATTTAAAATTATTATTACTTACGTGTAAAATAAACAATAAATTATGAATAGGAAGGAGGTATATTGATACTAATATTTTATAGTAACATAATAAATAATTCTTCGTGTATGTAAAAATAATATAGGTAATTTATATATTAGGTCCGTGGACCGGCGGTTGAGAACCACTGGTTTAAAGTATAAAAAGAAGAGCTGATACAGTGATACTGCTGTAGAAGGGATACAGATGTAAAGAGTATGGTATTAAATTTTGATTAAAATTTAAATACAATGATAAATCATCGCATTCGAAAATTCATTTTGAGCAAAATTCTGTCAGATGTGGGCATTTAGTAGAAAATTTAAGGATTATGGTCACTTAGATTGAACATAGAGACTTGGAAATGTTACTGGTGTTCATATATGTACTTCACATATTAAGTGATAACATTTTGGATCTCTTACGTTGAAATCTAAGTGTCTATAAATTAATATCTATGTGTTGTAAATTTTAATAAAAATGTAAACATATTAATTAATATTAATATTAGTATTATAATTTCTTTATATTAATATTTGATTGAACATTGTTCAGAATCGTCTTTTCGAATGCGAAGATTTATCATTGCATTCAAATTTTAATCAAAATTCAATACTGTCCTCTTTTTATATCTGTATCCCTTCCACGCAGCAGTATTATTAGCTATTCCTTTTATAATATTATCTGTTTTGCATTAAACATTATTTTATAAATTATAATGCCTAATTAATAATATTTCCCGATCATTTTCTAAATATTACATAATATTTAATATTATTCATGTTACCAATAAAATATATAATTAATTCATTTTTATATCGAATAAATTACTATAAAGTATTATACGTCTTAGTATCTTATTAATAGATTATTCATTCAATGAAACTAAACATAATTTACATTTTTAAGTTCTATTAATTATTCAATATTTAATTAAATTAAATTAATACAAACAGAATTAATTTAAATATATATATAGTATATTAAGTTATTATAAAAAGTTGTATTTTTATACAATTGTAGATTTATTCTGATTTCAATATTCTAACTAATTCATATACTCGTATTTGTCGCTTAAAATCTGCAGTATTCTCTACCGAAAAAATATCACATTTATCCATTAATGATACCTACCTAATCCAACTATTATTTCTGTTAGAAAACAATTTACATTTAATTATAGAATTAGAAGTTTATGTATAATACCTAAATATATTTCACATATACGAGGTATATAGAGTATAGAGTATATTATTATGTATATTTTTTTATTATTAATATAACATTTATGAAATATATGTATAACAATGCAGTACGAAACTGAAGCATTATTTTATTATTCGTATACTGGAGAAATAACACAAGTATTTTAAATATGTATATTGGATTATATTGAGAATTAACCCTTTATTACGTACACGTTCAATTTGAAAAAAAGGGAGTGACGTTCGCATGTTGTTCACAAAATATGAATCTGAACGTGTGAATGAACGACGTTCTTTGAAAACACTGATATTATATGTTTCTAATTCGAAAAAAAAAAACAATCTACAATTTATGAATATTTGTATACATTTGTTTTTAGTTTAAAGATAAATATTCTAATTGAATTCAAAATTTTAATATAAAGATATTTCTAACTTGTTATTTAAAAGTAATATATTCTTTACTTCTTCCCAAAATATCATATTGAACTCATATACAGTATCATAGTTATTATATATTATACAAATTAACCCTTATCGGTTAGTGGTCTTTATTATATAGCCATCCTCTAGCAAGAAGGGAAATTATGATACAATAATTATTTTGATCTAAAAATGTTGCTTAGCATTAGTAGAATTCTAATCCATATTAAAATTTGAAATTATAAAAAAAAAAATTCCCGTTCACTGTCATTTCACAAGTAACACATAATACTCGTATATATATATGTATGCCACTATGGCACTATTCCACTAACAAGTAAAGCGTTAATAATTAAGCGTTTTAATGTGGATGAATTTTTTGATTTAATTAAATTAAAAGTAAAAATAATGACAAATAGGTATATATTTTTAAATTATTATGTTGATATCAGTATCGTAATATAAGAAACATTTAAAAATGATTTTATATTTGAAAAGTAATAATTGACAAGATATCCTATTAGGCTGTTTACATACTCGTATGGCAATAGTTAAAACAATATTTAATTTATTGTATCAAATATATTATAATTTTATGATATAATGTATAAATATAATAATGTAATATAAATATATTGTGATGAAATTTACTTTAAACTATTAATGATATTTTATAAGCTGTCCATAAAACTATTGTAGGTTGTAAAATAGCGCAAAACATTTTTATTTAATTTATTATAATACATTTTGTCTTCGAATATACCTTAATGATACTGAATATTAATATATACTTATATAATATTATATTAATATAGTATCCAATTAATATAGTGATCACTGATCACATGGTATATATTAATTGAATTCCTTTGTGTCGAATAGGTAATTAAGTATTAAAAGTTGATTTTATTTCTCATTTTTATTATAATATAAAAAAAAAAAAAAAAACATTATTATAGGACATAAAGTATAATGGTAAAAATGATCAATCAAAAAACCAGTACCTATATAATAATATGTATATAAAACAAATTATCAAACATGGTACATGGAATAACTTGTATTATGCAAGGTCAAACAATTATGGATGTCTGAAAAATATGCAAATATATTAAATTATTATCCGTATCAAAAATCATATTCATCAAGTGGAATTTAAAAAGCATAATACCTTATAAGTCAGTTTTAAGAATAGAAATAAAATACGTATAAATTCTTTCTAGAATATCCCATTTGTTTTTACTATGCAATTTTATATTATAATGTTGTTTAATTTTAATCCGTTACTTTAATTTATGGGAAATATACAAAAACTATTATTTTTTAATGTATTTAAATATATTATTTTATTATACAGGTATATCAACGACGGAAAGATTTGGTGTGTTATACTATAATAAGTACTTATTTAGTCATTTTGTATTATATTTTTATTGAATATTACATTCTTACATTACAACACCACGAGTTATTAACAGGGATGATCTTAAAAAAATATCGTGGGGAGTGTTACCATAAATTTGCCGACTAAAAATTTACAAAAAAATATTTATTTTTACGAGTTCTAAATTATTTAATAACTTTAATGTTTTAAACCCAAAAATTTTATAATAAATATAAATAAATAATTTTGATTTTAATGTTTAAAAATTCCGACTGGGTGGGAGGGGTTGGGTGTGACACCCACCCATAACCACCATCGGATCGTCACTGGTTATTAACTGTATAATATAACTAATTTTTGTATAATATGTGTATTCAAAAATTATTTTATTTTAAAAATCGTGAAAATTACACTACAATTTACCAAGTTTGAACTGGATTACTCAATTACTTTCTATGTGGCAACAGAATGCCAGTATTGCAGACCACATTGTTCAAAGGGGGCAAGGGCGTACAAACGATTTTTTTATAGGGGAATCGTAAAATTAAACTTTTGTTTGATTTTGTGTAGGCAAATAAATATATTTATTTAATATAATATAAATATAAATTAATTAAAATTAAATTTTTTAATTAAATCAATAAGTGTTATAAATTATAATAATATATTATATTAATATTTCATAGTAATATATTTATTTTGTGCCAATTCATCTATTTTTTTTTTTTTTTTTATCTAAATTCAAGCAAAAAATTTTGTTATTTTCAACGTAATAAATTTTTATGAATACTTATTACCAGGGATAGGATTTTATAGCATATGCATATTTTTTATAAGATGTTTAAAAAATAGCAGAATAAGATTGAAATGTGTTTCGTGATACAGAGAAGCAGAATACAAAATTTTTATTTGCATATTTTTGCATATTTTGTAATATTTTAGATTTTTGTGCTATTTTTTACTATTATGTGATATTATAGCATTTTTACTTGTTTCTTAACGAAAATTTATTAATTTATCATATTTTAAAAATTGAAGATTCAATAATCATGTTTTAAATTATTATGGAACTATCTATGGATTCGTGGCACATTAATAATATTTTATTGTATTCAGAAATGTATGAATTCGGAAACGGATTACGGGATTCACTGCGTGGTATTCCAGCACTGACATAATAATATAAAAACAATATTTATTTTTATTTTATTACCTATTTTATTTTATTCAAATTTGTGTATATTATGTGAATAAAACCATTTTATATTTAAATTTTAATGTACTTATATCAGTATAATTATTTAATAAAACTATTTTTTTTTTTTTTTTGCATATTTAGAAATTTTTAATGCATATTTTAAGCGCATATTTCATGATAAATAAGGGAATATAATAGCCCATATTTATATAATTTTAAGTGCTATAAAATCCTATTCCTGATTATTACTTACACCTTATAGGCTTATACTAAGAAAAAATAATGTAAAAATGAATATAAAACGAATAGCGATTGCCGATTAGATATCCTGTAAATACTTTAATTGAATTGAAAATAATTAATAACCAAGATAATAATTTTTAAAATATAGATTTTCTATGGTGCTATCACAGATCTCTATGAAACAGGAAAAATGACATTTTTCAAGAAAGCTTAAATTTCGATGAATTTAATTTCAATATTTCACGATAATTCAGGCAATATTGAACTGAGAAACTTAAATGTTCATATAGATATTATATTTTATATATATACGTGATACAATTTTGGATGATTTCGTATATTATTTGTAAAAATATAACACTGAATAATTCCTAAAATTATCGTTTTTATGTCTTCCCCATATGATGTTTGATAAAATTGGCTTTTAAGGTCTGAAAATTTTACTGAAATATACTAACGTATTACTTAACAATTTAACATGGTACTGAAATAATAGAAAAATTCCAAGGCTCAATTTTTTTATAGCTGATTAAAGTTGAAATTTTTAGTGTAATTGAATATCTAAGAATACATTATACTATGTATTAGTTTTCCAATGATGTGTGATTTTTTTTGTTTTTATTCAGAAGACACTTTTACTACCCGAAATAATGCTCCAATTTTCACGAATAGCATAAGTTTACAGTAGAAAATTGGATGTAGTTTGTACTTTATAAGTTCATTTTTTTAATTTCTTAAAAGTAACCCAATGCGACAGAAAAACGACGAAAAAATGATGAAAAAACGGCATGTTTTACGAAAACTGAAATTTCGATGAATTCATGAATTCGATTTCAATATTTCTCAATAACTCGGGGAATTTTCAAGTTAGAGACTTGAAAATTTTATTGGAAGTTTACATAGGGATTATATATATATATATGTGGTTTGGAATTATTACATTAATTTTTCTACCAAATATTGGACTTTGAATATTTCGTAAAATTCTTGTTTTGTGTACACATGTACACATGTTTGATAAAATTGTCAATTTTGGGTATTATAATGTCTAAAATTTTTACTGAAGTATACTTATACATATTACTTCACATGATGTTAAAATATTAGAAAAATCTCAACTATCGATTTTTTTTATGGTTGTTTAAAGTTGATATTTTTAGTTTATTCTTATTATTATTTCTTAATACTGTTACAATAAAAATTAATATAAAATCTAAAAAATTTGGAAAATTTTTGAAAATTTCATTGAAGAATACTGATTTACATCTTAACGAATATCCAAATTATTAGGAAAATCTCAAGTCTCAATTCTTTTTTTATAGTTATTTAAATTTGAAATTTAAGTAAAATCACTATTTAAAGTATTAATATGGATTTTTACTAGGTATTATATTTCAATATTTTACAATAATGATAAATAAAATTGACTAATTTTTTTATGATATTGGCATTTAGGTGAAATTGAATTTTATGAGCAATTATATTGAACTTAGAGTCTTGAAAATTTTATTTATTAATATTATATATTATGTATTATATGTGTTCCTATATGTTCCCAATATGTGTGATTGCAGCACTGTACATATTACTTAACTCAGTTCCAAATAATTGTAAATATTATACATTTACGATTTTTTTTTTATATCTATTTAAAGTATAAAAAGAAGAGCTGATACTGCTGTGGAAGGGATACAGTTGTTTAGAGGACAGTGTTGAATTTTGATTAATATATAATTGAATGAAATAATAAATTTTTACATTCAAAAACGATTCTGATCGATGTACTGTCAGATTTGGCCATTTAGGTTAGATACTCATTTGGGCGTTTTATGAGCATTTATATTGAACGTAGGACTGTATGAATGTAAAAATTTTAATCAATAAATATATTATCTTATGAATTTAGCATAAAATCGTATTTCCGAATGTAATTATCATTACACATCAGAATTCAATACTTTCCTCTTTAGACCTGTATCTCTTCACAGCAGTATCAGAACTTTTTTTATAGAACACTGCACACCTTTTCAAAACTATTAATATTATTAATTATATATATATGTATGTATATAATAGATATAAAGTAAATAATATAATAGTAATTGGTATTAATAACACAATATAATATTTACTACAATTTTAGTATTTTATATTGTCATAAAATTTCAATAATATTGTTCTAATTTCATATGTATTAAATTCAAACATTTATATAATAGATAGGTAGATTTTAGTTTTCCCCACTTTTCGATTCTGTAGGTGTCTTTGAAAAAAAATTTACCTATATAAAAGATATAATGTAATATAAGAAGTATATTATTAATAAATAAATTGTAAAATTGTATAAAATACAATATACAATATGTAAAAAAAAAAAGTCTTTTATAATACCGTTATTCAATATTAGGTATATAAAAATAATACTTAACCAATAAATTATATTAAATATCTGCTTAATAATTGTTTATAATACATAAATATTAATCAATCAAAGATAATTAATATTTTTTGCACGTAAATATATACTGCGCATGACACTGTTATTATGTATTATATAATGTTGCAACTTGCAAAATATACGATTAAATAGGTATTTTGTTTGATTTCTCTGTAGAATCAACGATATGAATATTAAACGTATAAATAAAAACGCATGGCAGCAATATCGTTCATATTGTATCTGATATTCAATTAACACAGTTAACTTCAGCAGTATTGTGTTTAGTGATAATATTTAATTTTTATAAAAATAAATTAAACAAGTGTTGTTCAATCATAATTTTATTTTTTTATACAATTCACTTTTTTTTTTTTTTATTATTGTTAGGTACTTACTAGTGTTATTGTGAATTAGCGTGAAATATTGTTGCTTAACTATTTTTTTTTTCTTAAGAATTATTTAATAAACCGATAGTGTTCATTGAAGTGTATAGCATTCATTTAATTTAATAAGGTATGTATTATTAGAAAAAAAAGAGAACAATACATACATTTGCCATTATTTTCTTAAAGGTAAATATTGTGATTAAATGAATAAAGCATGTCTTATACTGCACGTTTGTCTAGTATAGGAAAATATTTTTACTGTTAATATTTGATTTTTAAAAATAATTAATGTATAATATTTAGTAGGTATATAGAAGTTACATATATTTTAATTTAAAATATTTTAGTAACGAAGTTCAAAATTTAATAATTATAATTTATTTTTAATAATACATATGGTTTAAAAGTTTAAACTATATTTTATTTTCTGAATGGATCTTATTTTAGATTTTGATCGAAGCGAAAATGTATTGGTTTTACTTTTACAATGATGTGTTTTTACTCCCCGAAATAATCCTACGATTTTCACGAATAGACGTTAGTACCTATATATATGTTTCCGATTGAAAAGTGGATGTAGTTGGTATTTTATTAGGTCATTTTTCGAATTCCTCAAAATTAACCATACACCATAGAAAAATCTACCAAAATATGACAATAAAAACGGTATTTTTCACGAAAACTGAAATTTTTACGAATTAGAGTTCAATATATCACGATAACTCAGGAAATATTGAACTTAGAAACATGAAACATTTATGAAGTGTTCACATAGGTACTATATAAACTATAAAGGTACTGTGTATACCAGTGGCGTAGCTAGGATTTTATTTCGGGGGGGGGGGCTGGAATATTATGTATTATTATATTATATATAAATTTTTCAAAGTTTAAATTTTAAAATTTAATTTCCACTATTAGGTATATGGTATATCGAAGTTAGAAACTTTCAACAAAGTATCATAGATAGCCAGATAGGTATAGATTAGATAATCATAGGTAGCATTGATATTGAACATTATTTGGTTCTATACACGGTTTAAGATATCTTATATCTTAAACCGTGGTTCTATATCAGTGTATCAGTTTTCATTTTATCGATAATATTAAATAAAAACAGATGTTCATTAACGTGAGATCATGTAAAATCGTGCAATGATCACGGAGATAGATAATAATATACTATAAACATAAAGCGTGACAAAATTTTGTTTTGTTATGCTATATTCTATATACTATATTTTTCTTATCTATCTCGATGGCCATGATATAAAATATTGTATTGTAGACACTAAGCATTGAGATAAATATAAGATAACAATGTATAATTATTTTATATTTTATTTTGTATATTATTTTATATCGAAGATAACTATTATTAAATTTAATTGAATATTAATTAATTTATAATATAGAATACATTATACAATAAATACAGAATATGAATATCATAAATATTATTCAATCCAAACGTTTTTAAAAAACATAATTTTTAAAATTCCAGAAATTTCGGGGGGCTGCAGCCCCATCAGCCCCCCTGGCTACGCCACTGGTGTATACCTGTATGTGATCAAATTTTGGAACTGTTTCATTCATTTTTTTTATAAAATAAAGTACTTTGATTATTTCCTAAAATTTATTCTCGTTTATATCTATTATAATATTTGATAAAATTGGGTTTTAATGTCTGAAAATTGTACTGAAGTATACTCACAGATTACTTACCATAATATCAAAATATTATGATAATCTCAGTATTCTCAATTTATTTTATAGCTGTTGAAAGTTGATATTTTTAGTATAGGTAATGGAATATCTAAGAATCCATACAAGTTATATATTTTTATTATTATTTCTCAATAGGTACTTTTACAATAATGATTAATAAAAAAAACAAAAATTTTTGAAAATTTCATTGAAGCATACTTACATATTGGTTAACATAATTCCAAAATATTAGAAAAATCACAAATAAATGAAGAAGATATAGGTGTCAATAGGATAGTATTAAATTTGTTTAACATTTGAATACAATGATAAATTATTACATTCGGCAATAAGATTTTTAGAGAAGTTCATCAGTTAATACATGTTTTTTTTTAAAATTTTAGTTTCTAAGCGAAGCGAAGCATAAGCGTTTTACAATGATGTGTCATGTGTGTCTTTTTTTTTTATGTCTGAAAACAATTTTACTACCCGAAATAATACTCCGATTTTCACGAATAGCATATGATTCCCATTGGAAAGTGAATGTAGTTGGTACATTATTTAAGTCAATTTTAGATTTTTTAAAAATTGACCCTAAGCGGTAGAAAAAACGACGAAAAAACAACATTTTTCACGAAAACTGAAATTTCGACGAATTCGATTTCAATATTTCATGAAAACTTGGGTAATTTTGAAGTTAGAGACTTAAAATTTTATTGGGAGTTAAAAATTTTACTGAAGTATACTGACATATTGCTTAACATGATATCTAAATATTAGAAAAATCCCAACGCTCAATTTCTTTTCCAACATATTACTATGATATATAGTTCACAAAATATTTAATTTTAATTTTCAATTTAAATAAACCAAAATTGTAATTAGGTACATTAAAGAATTTTTCCCTAATAAAAATTTGATTATTTAATTTTTTTCATGATATCATGATGATGATTTTAGGATTTTTATCTTCTTACTGAAGTAATTTTTTATTTTAATTTTTTTAAATTTTTTTTTAATTTATTATAATATTATTATTGAATGCAAAATTAATTTTATCAATTTATAATAATTCATTACTATAAATACCTAGATATTAGCATCTAAATATTCAATATTAAATTTGGTATTTTTTTTCTACAAGTACTGGTTTTTTTTAATAATTTAAAATTTTACTTCAAAAATAAATATATAATATTATTTAATATGGTCTTAGAGACGTTTACATTTAAAAAGTGTAAGAATTGTAGATTTGTATAACTCAATGATGACCTATACAATACTTAATACTATTCTATCTATTTCTATTATTTGATTAGAAAATAGATTCCCTTTATATAAGAAGTGTTTTGAAAATGAGATTGAAACCTTAAATAAAAAAATTGTTGTAGTTGTGAATATTATATAGTAGGGAAGAAAATAATTTCGGCTCAATTAATAGACAATTAATTAAATAATTAATATATGAATAACTTATTTCATGTTATTTTTACAAGAAAGGATAGACTACCACCCTGTTATTTACATTCAAGATAATATATATTAATATAAAAAATAATGATATAGGCAAATTAAATATTTCAAACTATTTTCAAGTCCATATTATGTTTTACTGAATTCAAATTTATGTTTTATTATAATAAATATTAAATGATTGTAATGGATATTTAAATGCATTTTCTTGTACCTATATTAAAATATTTAATTGAATTGTATAAATAATATTATTAATATGTTATATATACATATATATTATACCTATAGGTAACTGTTTAGCCAGAAACAGTAAAGTAAATAAATATTTAGTATAATTATCAAAAGTTATACCTACGTGATAATTACAAAAATGTTCATAGAAAATATAACAAATAGGTAAAGTCAATATTATATGTGTATCAATTATTATCATTATTTACACTTCTATTAATATAAAACCAATACATTCTTCGTTTTGATCAAAATTTAAATATAAAATTAGCATAATACCGTTAAAATCAGGGGCATAATTTAAAAATTTTTAATAAGCATATCATTATGCAGGTCACAAAATATTTTAAATAATTTTACCGGAGAGTGGGAATTATGTATAATAGGTAATATATAATTGGATTTCCATACAATTACAATAAATATAGGTATATTAAAAACAATACAAATGAAATAAGAAGCCACATCTGACCATTTATATTTTGTAAATAAATAATTAATTCCATTGTTAATACAATACATTACATTATGCTAAAATTAATTACACGTTAAAAATATAATTGTTATAAATTTATTATTATTAATATTAAATGTATAATTACCATAAATAATAATCAAGTAACCTAGATCAGTATTATTGTAGAATATAATTAAGCAATAACTTTAAACAATACTAGTAATAATAGGTAGGTATAGCCGCATATGGCATAAGACACGTTTATTTAAATTGGGTATTCATGTATGATTATATGAATTAATGCATTACTATTTATAAATAATAATTATTTACAATTAAAATTTAATATTTATGATGTGCCCACACTAGTACAATTAATATAATAATATATGCATATATTATAGTAGTGAATTAAATAAGAATTTAAAATTAAAAAATTAATTAATATGAAAAGAAATACATTAAGTGCCACTTGGAGAAAATCAAATATGAGAGGTGAATTTATTATTTGATGAAATGGAAGATTTCTGAAAATTAAATTATAGGTACTATTTATATGTATTAAGGAAATAAAAAAATATAGTAAAGTATTGAGTATAGTAGAGATATGTGAAATAAACTTTGTAATCATGAATGTATATCACAAAGTATAATATAATGAATGATGTGATATGATGGAATATTTATAATTATATCATTTTTGACATGAATAATGAATTGATAAACATCATAAGACTAATTTATAAGATATAAAATATTTCTATTTTATTGCCATTAGATATGACTCAATATTTAGTGTAGTAATAAATAATTATAATTTATTTAAATATAATAGTTTATTATTTCATTAAATGTGTTTAATTAAATATACTAGTTTTTGATAAAAAAATTAAAACTGTCAATAAAACTAATGTAATGTGAACAGGAAAAATACAAAACTTGTTTTACATGTAATGAACAACTGTAAAAAAATAAGTCCTTTTTATAAATCTATATAAAAATATTTTTATTTGTAAGATCATTACATCACGAACAAATTAATATAGGTATTATATAACAAAATTACAGTGAACAGAATTTCTAAAAATTACTAACTTAATGAAATGTATATATGATTCACCAAAATTATGATACAATATACTCTATATCAGCGGTTCTCATTCTTTTAGATGTGCAGACGAATTAGTTTGTAAAAAAAAAATATTTGAGGCCCACTAATGACTAACAACATGCCAAAATATATGTATATAATATACCTATACGTATGGGTACACGTGTAATATGCAAACTGTTTAAAAATTGTCTAATCGTTCATCGTTATAATAATAATAATTTTGATTGTCTTATAGATTTTATTATGGAGATTAATTTAAAGTCAACTAGTGGATTTCGATTAGAAAAATCTGAATTAATTATATACGTCGTAATTACGTTTGTTGTTGTGTTGTGGTGTCATTATAAGTGGAACCGTAGATATTTTGACAAACTCGCTGCCAGGTTGCCTGGACCTCCGTCGTACCCGATAATTGGCAATGGACTAACCTTTTTGGGTACTCCCCAACGTAAGAAGAAAAATCGAGTAATATTATTAAGGGAAATTGTAAACATTCCTTTTGTCTTTCAGAGATTATGGAGCAAATAATTCAATTGACAGTGGATTATGGCCCTGAACCATTTAAATTATGGATCGGCTCATCTCTTTGTGTAGCAATCATCAAACCAGAAGATTTGCAGGTATATTATATTTTTATTCATTCAGTAATAACGAATAATTTAATACTCAAAACTATTAAACATATTAATACTTAAAACTAGAATTAATTTAATTTAGAAGGATGAACATTAAAATTTAGTCAAACATCGATATTGGTATAAATACTATTTTATAATACGTGTCTCATTATGACATTACCTACCTATAATATATTCTAATATATTCTAATCAATTATAAAAAAGAGCTGATAGGCACCTGCCCCATGGGATACAGGTGTGCGAATCACAGTGTTAAATTTTGAATTGTCTTCTAGATAATTGTCAGAAAACCGCCACTGAAAAATATAATATTTGGTAGTTAGAAATTGTATGTACAATTAGGTTAAGATAGGATAATTACAATAGGATAGGATGCGATAACATCTAAATTTATAATAATATAAATTAAAGGATCAAAATAATATATGGTAGCTAAATTTATTATGGGTTGGCAGTTTGAGAAAATTTATTAAAATACTAACTTTAATTAAGGGCGTACTGGCGTGTATATGGAATTAAAATTTATCTAAATTATTAAAATTATAATAAAAATAAAATAATAAAAGTATCTATTAGAGTACAAGAACTCTTAATGTATTTTAAAATAAAATAATAACGGCGTAAAACATTTCTAATCATCATACCACTTATTTTTTTATTATTTTAAAATATTTTAGCATTTCAGCAATTTATAATAATATTTTTTGTTTTAACTATTGATATTATTATATATTATGAATATAGCTGCTAGAGATAACTGTGATATTATAGTATTATGCTAGTAGATCGTGTTTATTTTTAAATACCTAATTAAACAATTTATTTATAATAATTAATTTGCAAATATAATTAAATTTAACAAAACTTTTTTAGGTTGTGCTAAATAGTTCTAAAGCCCTAGAAAAAGACTCATTTTATAAGTTTTTTAAGAACACAGTAGGTGAAGGTTTATTTTCTGCTCCAGGTTAGTGTAATCATATTTTTAATTATTTGTAATTTATATGAAATAATTGTAAAATTATTGGTATTATTTATTGCCTAGTGTTATACTCGTAAGTACCTAATTTAATATTTAAAATATAAATATCACTAATATTAATAATAGAAAATATTTTATTATTAGATACCTATTAATTATTATTATTTATTTTGTAATTTGGTATACCTACAATATTTAAGCATAATATTATAATTAAATATTACAATTAAATTATTATTCTGTATATAAATATTATATTGTAAGTACATAACTTAAAAATATTTTTTTATTTATTTCATATTAAAATGGGAAGGGATAGAGGTGTAAAGAGAATAGTGTTGAATTTTGATTATAATTTGAATGCAATGATAAATTATTACATTCGTGGATTTTGAGCGAATTTCATCACTTCATCAGATATAATATATGTAACGATTAAAAATATTAAATTTATCAGTCTCCAAGTTCAATATAAATAATTTATCATAAATCCCCTAAATGAGTCAGCTAAAAACCCAAATCTGGCAGTACTTCTCTCAGAATCGTTTTTTGAATGTAATAAATTTTAATCAAAATTCAATACTATCATCATACACCTGTATGGCTCTATCCCTTCCACATCAGTATCCCTTCCCTTGTTTTTTATACTTTAAATTGCTATAAAAAAAAAAAAAAAAAAAAAACGTAAATGTAATAATTCACAATTAATTGGAACTGAATTAAGTAAAATGTATTTATTTATTTAACCTTCAATAAAATTTTCAATTTTTTTAAATAAATTTTGTCAATTTTATTCAACATTATTGTAAAATATTAAAATATAATAAGAAGAATCCATAAAAAAACTTTAAATATTGATTTTACTAAAATTTCAACTTTAAATACTTATAAAAAAAATTGAGACATGGGATTTTTCTAATATTTTGATATCATGTTAAGTTATATATGAGTATACTTCAGTAAAACCTTAAAGCAGGGCTTGCATTTGAAAAATTAATTTCGTTTATCGTTATTAATAATTTTAACGTTATATTATTTTTGTGTTAAACGTTATTGATTTATATAACGTTATTCTATTTTTTCGTTAAACGTTATTGATTTATATAACGTTATTTTATTATTTTGTTAAACGTTATCAGATATTTTTGCGTTATTTTTAATAACTAATCCTAGTTAAATATAATCTAATTTTTTGGGTTTTTTGTTAAAGGAAATAATTGCTGTATTTGAATAAAATAAATTAATAAACTTAAATTTGGTGCTTTAGTGCTTGGTGAGCACTGAGAATGACAATATTATTTATATATTACGTTAAAATACCTTACGACACACCACTAACAACAAAAGGATACAATACTAATAAAGTAACAACACAACACTACGAAGTTGGAAATGTAAAAGATAGAAAGAGCTTGTAATTATTTCGTTTACGTAAAAATAAAATAAAATAAAATAATAAGAATAACTCCCAATAATAATACCTATTACGTAATAATGGTATTAATAAGGGCGGAAATGATAAATTTTATTACCTACAGCAAAGAGCCAAAGAGCAGTATAAAAATTGCCCAATCTATAAATAAAATTACGTATATCCAAATCATAATAATTATAACTACAATATATATAATATTATAATATTCATGATTTTTATTTTAGTATTTTTCATAGAAACAATTTAATATTAATTATACACTTTCATATCTGGCAAACCATGTATATGGAATATTAACGTCAATAAAATACACAATAATTTATTAATATATTATGATTCTATTTTAGTACAAAAAGGTACTTTAAAAGACTAAAATTAAAATAAAACCTAATTAGTTTTATTTTTATTATGGTACTAAATATCCAAATAATAATGTAATAAACTAATAACGTATTAATATTTTTTCGTTATATTACGTTTAGTTATATACCGTTATAATTTTATTTCGTTTAATGTTTTGTTTTGTTTAATGATATCATACATTTTTCGTTTTTCGTTTTTCGTTTTAGTTACGTTTACACGTTTCAATCGTTTTAAACGTTATAATCATAACGTTATTATAACGTTTGCAAGCCCTGCCTTAAAGCCCAAAATTGCCAATTTTATCAAACATATATTATAAATAAAAACGATAATTGTATGTAATATTCATAGTCCTATATTTTGTAGAAAAATTAACGTAACAGTTCCACAATTTTATCACATATTTAAATTACCTATGTGAACACCCAAAAAAATTTCAAGTCTCTAACTTCCAAATTGTATGAGTTATCATGAAATATTGAAATCGAATTTTTCCTATCGCATAGGGTTAATTTTAAGAAATTCGAAAAATAACCTAAATAAAGTACCAACTACATCCAATTTTCAATCGAAAACATATTAGTCAAAATTTTGAGCATTATTTTGGGTAGTAAAAGTGTCTTCAGGTGTAAAAAAAAAAAAGACACATTGTATAACCAATAGAGTTTTCGCTTCGCTCGAAAAAATATTTTATTGATTTTCGAAAAAGTTTATTTTCTAGCAATACATGTTTTTATTAATCGTTATTTTTATAATAAAATAATAAAGAAACCAATGAATATTGTAATTGTAACTTGAATTATAAAAATGTAATTATATATATATAAAACAAATACACTTATTTATATTTTTAATTTATATGTTTTCATTTTGTTTAATATTTACAGTTGATAAATGGAAGGTACACCGTCGTATAATTGCTCCAGTTTTCAATGCCAATCTTTTAGATCAATTTTTTCCAATTTTTAACGAAAAAAATAAAATACTTGTAAAAAATTTAAAAAAGGAAATATGTAAAACGCAACCATTTGATCTTTGGGATTATATTTCTAAAACAGCTCTTGATATAATTTGTCGTAAGTATATAGTTATGCTATGCATATATCTATATTTTATATTAGGATAGTTAGGAATTATGACTGAACTAGTGGTTTGTGTTCAAATTTTGGAGCAGTTGTTCTTAAAAACATAAACCAAGATTCATTTATTTATTGTTTAAGTATTGATTTGTGGATAACAGGCGCGTATCCAGAAAAATATTATGGGGGGTTTCAAAAATTTTTAAACGATTTGCAATCATAATTAATGTTTATGAATTATGAACTAATAAAGCATTAAAATAAATTGTTCATTTAATATATAAAAGTAAAACAGTACCTACATATTTTCTTTATATATATATATATATATATATATTATAAAAACTCGGGTCAGGCAGTGGCGGATACTAGGAGGGGGGCGTTTTTATGCTATTTTTATATTATAATATGGGGCTGAAACTCACTAAATGCCAATATTTTTATTTTTATGATACCTACTTTTAATACAGTGCTTCTCAACCTGGGGACAATGACTGGGGGGTCTTGAAATATGTATTTAATTTAAAATATTTCCGATTATATTTAGTTATTACCTATATAAATATAACATTATAACGTATACATTATATTATAACCGACCATATGATTAATCATTATGTATTACATCGGGAAAGTTTATCTTATATTAGAGTTATTACTTTATTAGATTAATGATTAAAGTATAATTTAATTTGTTTTTGTTTATATATGACTAAGTTTTATACAACTATAATATTGTTAACTAACTTAGCGCCACCGGTAAGTATTCACCATTTATTGTTTATTAAGGGGCCTCTCTCTACCTATTCCCAATATTTTTGTTAAAAACTACCTAAACGCTTGAGTGCTTGACAATATTACTTGTAGAGTGTAGTAACTGTGATCGAATTTCAATTCTGAAAGAAGATTAGAATTGAGAAATAAGTGTTCTAGAGATCGTACGTCGTACTTTTGTCAATTTTTGTTTTCTACTCGTATAAAATTAAAAAAATGATTGAATATTGTAAAAAAATACATTTATAAAAATACAACTAATAAATTATAAATTTAATTATGTTAAAAAGTACTTCGTACGATCTCTTGTAAATTTATAACTGAATCTAAATATTTATTCAAAATTGAAATCTGATCATTTCAACTACATGTTTTTTGTCAAGAAAAACTGCTAAATTGTTCAGTTTTTTTTTCATATATTTCTCCTTGTGTTATCAACGACTTGTGCATGCGCGTACTACCTTTTTATTTTGTATAATATACTACGCTATGCGGGACTGTACTACACACACACTAATATTCATTTACACAATGACAACACTAATGTGGGTATTTTATGAAAATTGCCTAAATTGAACTCCTTAATAAATGGCAGTAGAGACTAGAGAGGCCCCCTAAGTTTATTAACTTCAGATTTATTTAGTTGTATAGGTGAAATAATGCAAATATTTAGCCTCCAGTAAATTACAGGTTAGACAGAAATAAAGGTTTTTGAAATTTTTGAAAATTCGCCCCTCTTGGGTGGCTTCTGGATCCGCTATTGGGTCATGGGGAGGGGGGTCTAACCCACTAAATACGCCACTGGTGGATAATATATTTAAATAAATAAAAACCCAAATCCTCAAAAAAATTACTTTTATTTAAGCAAATACGTATTTCGATAACAAAGTTTCATCATCAGTGCAAAACACAGACAATTCATTATTAATCTTTAAACGTTGTTTGTACTAGTTTTATTAGAAAGAAGTAAAACAATGAAAAAATAAGTATTTATATATTACATTCATAATAATGATCCCTAAAAGTGTATGTCTATGCAAAAAATCAATGAGTCTTTTTTGATCGATTATACTTTATAATTATATAATTTTGAGTTATATAAATAATGATTATGTAAATTGTAAAAAATTCACAAAATCCAACTAAAGATTTTAATAAATTGTGATGATAAAAATTATTACACATTTAAATCATAACTAAATTAATGCTAATGGAAGAAAAATATTATAAAATATCGAATTATTTGGTTGTATAATCTATTATTTATTTAAATTAAAATGTTGAATTGAGTTAAGTAAAGTATTATTATATATTATATAATTTATATAAAATTTATATTTATAGAAACTGCATTAGGTTATAATCTTGACACACAATCAAATGTTGAGTCTGAATTCGCTATTGCATTGACAAAGTAATAAAATAAAATTCATAAATAATGATAAAAGTTTAAATAATTTTATTTTTTTTATAGAGTATCTGAATTAGATGCTATGAGGATTTATAAACCGTGGTTGCATCCAGATATAGTATTTTCAATTTATGGCAAATTTACTGGAATTAATCAAGTGTACAAATCGTTGCATAAGCTTCCAAATCAGGTATATTGATTAAAAGTTTATCAATTAAAAAAAAAGATATTTTATTTTTAACCATTCGGATAAATATTTTATGTGTAGGTGATTAAAGAAATGAAAGAATCATATGCACAGAAAAAAAAAGAAAGAATGTTAAATACTATGAACGATGACCCTTATGAACCTCGTAAGTAATTAGGATATGATAACATAATTTTAATATTATATTATAGTAGATATAAATATATTTCTCGTATACGTATACTGTTTAGAAAAAAAATTTAAAGTATTTTTGGATACGTTATTGGAACTGAAAGAGGCTGGTGCAAACTTTTCTGATGATGAACTCAAGGACGAAGTGGTGACCATGATGATTGGAGTAATTTCTTTTTAAACATATCACTTACGAGTATAATATAGAATTATAGATAATGTTTATGTAATTATTTTTTATTGATTTTAGGGTAGTGAAACAAGTGCTATTACACTCTGTTTCTGTCTTTTATTGTTAGCTATTCATCCAGATATTCAAGTAAGAAATTTTATTTATATACCTAACCTATATCTATTATATATTAATGTGAAATTATCATAACACAGTAAATACTAATTAAAATACTATTAAAAATGTATATACTATTGAATTATTGATATATATTATATTTAGGTATATAAAGATTAAATATTGATTTCCTTTAAATGTTATTATTTACATAGAATGAGTTTCTAATTTTTATGCTAATTTATTTTTCTCTTTATTAATCTGATATTTTATATCAATTTTTTGGAATCCAGCATTTTTGTAGAGTAAATTTTGTATTACGAAGACAGAATATAGCCGTGGAAATGTTGATAATATTCATGAAATGGTAGTGTTTCTATTGTATTTATATTTTAATGTAATAATAAATTTACATATTATAAAATAAATTTTTGTCAAGATCAGATAATTATGAAAAACAGAAAAAAAAGACATGCATCATTGTAAAACTAATATATTTTTCGCTTCGTTCAAAATCTAAAATATATAAAATAAATATTGAATCTTGAGAGTCTTAAATATTTTGGAACTGAAAATCAATATGTACTTACGCAATATATAGTAATGCATCAATACAATTTTAGAAGATAAAACTCAAAATTGTTACTTATATAAAATATTATTGAGAAAGATGAAAATTTTACAAAATAATTAAAGTTTAAATATCATAAAATATCATCGTAACTGATCCTAAATTGTTTTAAAGTTTAAAAAATTACAATTTATAAAGTTTTTTAGAGCTAAAGAAAAAAAGCAAGAGAATGTGTGGAAGACATACAAGTATAAAGAGGATAGTATTCAATTTTGATTAACATTTGATATTTGAATGCAATGATATCATTACAATCGTGAAAACGATTTTGAGAGAAGTTTATCAGATAATATTATGTACAGATTAAAATTTTTACATTTATCAGTCTCTACGTTCAATATAAATAATTTATCATAAAACTCCTAAATGAGTCACCTAAATACCAAAATCTGACAGTACTTCGCTTAGAATCGTTTTTCGAATGTTAATCAAAATTTAACATTAACCTCTTTACACCTGTGTATCCCTTCCACACCAGGGATCTTCCCTTGCTTTTTATACTTTAAACAGATAACAAAAAAATCGTAAATGTAATAATTCACAAATTATTTGAAATGAGTTAAGTAGAATGTATTTGATTTCAATAAAATTTAAAACGATTTTTGTCAATTTTATTTATCATTATTGTAAAATATTGAAATATAATAATAAAAATCCATATAAATACTTTAAATATTAATTTTACTGAAATTTCAACTATAACCCATATAAAAGAAATTGATACTTAAATTTTTCTAATATTTTTCAAACACATTAAGTATATCTTATATCAGTATGCTTCAATAAAATTTTCAAAACTTTTCCAAATTTTTTGAGATTTTTATTAATTTTTATTGTAATAGTATTGTGAAATAATAAGAAGAATACTTGTATGGATTCAAAAGTTTTCGTTTAAACAAAAAATAAAAATTTTAAATAGCTATAAAAGAAATTGAGACTTGAGAATTTTATAATATGTTGGGAACATGTTAAGTAATATATGAGGATGCTGTAACAAAATTATTAGACCTTAATAGTTAATATCCAATATGGCCAATTTTATATGAACATTATAGAGCTAAAACGAGAATTTTAGGAAACATCAATATTATATTTTCTTAAATAATAAACGTAACCGTTCGAAAATTTTACCATGGATATACAGTACCTATTTAACATCCAATTAAATTTTTAAGTCTCTAATTAAAATTTTTTTTCAAATTCGCCTGTCGTCTTATAGTAACGGGTTTGTCCCGTTACAATACTCATATATTACTTAACTTGATATCAAAATATTAGAAAAATTCAAAGTCTAAATTTTTTTTTATAGATGTTTAAAATTGAAATTTCAGTAAATTCAATATTTAAAGTATTTATATAGATTCTTCTTATTATATTTCAATATTTTACAATAATGTTAAATAAAATTGAAAATTTTTTTGAAAATTGTATTTAACTCAGTTTCAATTAATTGTGAATTATTACATTTACGATTAATTTTTTTATAGCTATTTAAATTATAAAAAATAATGGGAAGGGTTACCGGTGTGGAGAGAATACAGGTGTAAAGAGGATACCTAGTGTTGAATTTTGATTGCAATTTGAATGCAATGATAAATCACAACATTCGAAAAATGATTCTGAGCGAAGTACTGTCAGATTTGGATATTTAGGTGACTCATTTAGGGGTTTTATGATAAATTATTTATATGGAACGTAACCTAACTTAACCTAACCTAACCTAGAGACTGATAAATGTAAAAATTTTAATCGGTACATATATTATGATTATCTGATGAACTTCGCTCAAAATCGTTTTCACGAATATGACGAATGATTTTTCATTGCATTCAAATTTAAATCAAAATTTAACACTATCCTCTTTACACCTGTATATTTTCCCTTTCTTTTAGAATTGTTTTATTTGAAAAATGATGATTTATTACTAATTTAATTTATCATATACTATATAACATTATTCTTTCACATCTGTTTTCGTCTTTTTTTAAAAAAAATTAAAAAAATATAATTACTTATTATGTAAGTCTTATTAATGAAGAATGTTGTTCATTAATCATTAGAAATATAAATTGAGAGTGAGTGAATGAGGGAAAGAGGATAGAGGAATATGTTATTTTTTAGAGTATGTGGATGATACTTATTTTTGTGTATAAAAAATATTATAATGTTAATTTAATTCATATTGTCTATTGCTTACATTTTAGGATAAGGTTTACGATGAAATTTATGAAGTATTAGGTGATAGCGATGAAATAATTACCATCGAAGAAATGTCTAAGCTTGTATACATGGAGCAAGTGATAAAAGAAACACTTCGAATGTTCCCAGTCGGACCGTTGATACTTAGAAAAGTCCAAGATGATATTAAACTTGGTGAGAAATATTTTAGAACAGTTTCATTATAAATTACAATTAGGTACTAATGTTGAGTTTTACTTTTTAGTATCTAAAGGCTATGTCTTACCAAAGGGTACAACGTGTGTTATATGCCCTATAGGTACTCATCATATTCCAGAATTATATCCGAATTCTTGGACATTCAATCCAGATAACTTTAGCCAGGAAAATGTTTCTAAGCGGCATAAATTTAGTCTTATAGCATTTAGTGGTGGTCCGAGAGGTTGTATAGGTGAGATAAGCACATTTAACTCATATATTTAAATACTTAATATGTATTAAATTATTATTTCTAGGATCTAAGTACGCTATGCTTTCAATGAAAGTCCTCTTATCGATGGTCCTACGAAACTACAAATTAAATACCGAAATTAAATTAGGTGATATAAAATTAAAAATAGATTTATTAATGAGAAGTGTTAATGGTTACCCAGTAACAATTGAAATAAGAGACAGAAGACCTACGTGGATGCGTAAAAGCAATCATAATAATAAATTATAATTTTTATCATAGATGTATAAGGCGATGATGCTATATTTTTTTATAATCTGAAGTTATAATTATTTGTTGAAATAATTTTTTTTTTAATATACTTGTATTAATATACCTAGTAGTTATGATTTTTAACTTTAAATAAAATTATCGTTTTATGTATAGCATTTTGTTGATGTATATCTATAAATTAATTTATAATATTTATAAATAAATAAAATATATATATTTTGAAATATATACGAGAATATCTTAGAATATTTCTCTTTAACATTATTACTTTGAATGGTATATAATTATATAAATATAATTGCTAATTATCTACAGTATATAAACATTACAAAGATAAAATTATAGTACCTAGTAATATATATCATGACTAATGACAAAAATAAATAGGTAGGTATAAGTCGACTTTATCATAATATTATTAATTACTTAGGCAGAGGCGGAACTACATTTATATACAAAGGTGGGATTTTCCGTGGGCCTCGTCGTAGAAGGGACCTCGCCGTATATTTGCAAAAAGACAATATTGTTTTTGCACTGAATGGTTATTATTGAAATTATAAAATTTATAGGTAGTATAATAATAAATTATATTATTTGGGTGTAGCCTTACTTTATAAATTACTGTAAATTATATAACAAAACAAAAATAGAAAATACAATATTAATACTTGTATAATAATAAACAATACATTAATATTTGTAATTCAATATTTCGATAATAGAATATGTACTAGTACTTGTTTCCGGTTCAAATGTTATTTATAATTATTACCGCCCTATGTAGGATTGTAGATACGTTCCCGTGGCCCTGTAACAATACGACTCCTACCAATTGTTTCAATGTACGGAGACGGAGATGACTAGGTACGTGCGCCGAACTTTAGTCATGCAGTGGCGGAGTGTATCATCGAGTATTATTATTTAGTAGTAATTATTTTCTCAGTGTTTCGTATTTTCGTAACATTTGGCAGCAGATAGGCGTATTGACGTGATAATTGCATCGACGGATCATAAGGTAGAATTATACTAATGTTTGAAAGTTTGAATGTTTATAATAAATTAGTTAAAGAATATTTTTAATCAATTTTGATATTTTAATTTTTACCTCTACAGTGCATAATTAATAAAAAAAAACATTTAGCAACAAACCGATATTATTTTATTATTTACCTATGTATTTTCTTTAAATGGTTTTTTATTTATGCACATTTTAAATAATTTTCTACATCCCAAATATCAAAAATAATATTATAAATTTATTAAATCCATAATACTTTTGTTAAATTATTCTATTATTATATTATGTTATGTTTACATTTTAATTTTGTGTCATTTATTTTTTACTCCTTAAGTTTAAGGGTTTGTTGTATACTAATTATTCTACGTATAATAAATATAATATAGCGTTATTATAATATTAACTATTAAGTATTATATTAATATATTATACGTATATTTATGTTAAATTTAATATTTAATGCAGTGTAAAGATTGATATAACACCTTCGTAACCTCGTAGGTTTATTTAAACATTTTATTTTTATTTCTATATTTAGAATTTTTAGAATTCATATTTACAAAGCAAGGGAAAAGATAATCCTGCCGCAGAGATACAGGTGTGCAAATCATAGTGTTTAATTTCAATTAGAATTTGAATGCAATGATAAACCATTGCATTCGAAAAAACGATTCTGAACAAAGTTCAGTCAGATAATGTAGTTATTGATAATATTTTGACATTCGATATTTCATTAAATTATAAATATCAATTTTAAACAACTATAAAAAAAATTGAGAGGAGAGATTTTTCTAATATTTAATATGATGTTAGGTAATATGTAGCATGTAGGTATACTTTAATAAAATTTTCAGACACTAATCCCCAAAATTGCCAATTTTATTAAACATTAAATACATAAAAACGAGAATTTTACGAAATATTTAAAGTCCTATATTTTGTAGAAAAATTAACCTAACGGTTCCAAAATTTTAACACATATATTATACAGTATATATGTGAACTCCCAATGAAATTTTCAAGTCTTTCAAGTAAAAATTGCCTGAGTTATCGTGAAATATTGAAATCGAATTCGTCGAAAAAATTTCCAATATTAGTATTATACAACTATTCATTAGGGCCAATAAAAATTTTACCCACGGGTCTCAAAGATTGTAGTTCCGCCACTGTACTTAGGTAATTCATATTTTGAGTGAAGCAAAGAATGTATTGGTTTTACAACTAAGGCCCTCCGCACACTACGCGATTCATACGCGACGCAATAGAAATGCAACAAGTGCCACACGTGCAATTTGAGCGATTGAGGTCCACCAACACGAAACGATATTCAGTCGATCGTACAGTGTTAATCGCGAAACTTGTTTTAAAAAAAAAATTGAAACAATCATCTATATAAATAAAAATTGATAAAATTACATGCAACACGCGCGATACGATACCCATTCGATCAGCACTGCTAGTCGCACGTATCGCTCGCGTCGCAATCGTATCGTTATCAAATTGCGTTGTTAGTGAATTCCCATTCACTTTGCTTGGAAATCGCGCGTGGCAAATATCGTGTAGTGTGCGGAGGGCCTAAGTGTGATATTTTTGACGTCATCATTTGTAATTATTTTTTAGTATATCGTGTATTGTAATATTATCAATAATTATTAATATTTATCAATATTATGTTCCCTTTGTAATAATATAGAGAATTCGACGTGGAAAATTAATCTAAGAAAAAGCAAGGGAAGGGATACAAATATAAATAGGATAGTGTTTAATTTTGATTAACATTTGAATACAATGATAAATCATTAGTCATTATACTTGTATTCGAAAGTACAATTTTAGTTCATCAGACAGCATTAGGTATTGATTAAATTTTTTGCATTTATCTGTCTACATGTTCAATATAATATAATTATTATGTACCCATGAAACCACTAAATTAGTCATCTAAATACCCAAATTTGACAGTACTTCGCCAGAATTTTTTTTCGAATGTATTAATTTATCAATGCATTCAAATTTTAAACAAAATTCAACAATATCCTCTTTACGCCTATATCCCGTTAACAGGATGCCTTGTTTACGATCTGCTAAAAAATGCTAAAAAAAATAAAAATAAAATAAAATAAAATTGTAAATGTAATATTGACAATTAATGGCAACCAAGTTAAGTAAAATGTATTTGAGCTTCAATTAATTTTTCAAATTTATTTGTCAATTTTATTTAACATTATTGAAAAATATTTAAATATAATAAGAAAAATCTATATAAATATTAAAATAATTATGCTACATTTCATTAACAATTAAAAATAAAAGATGAGTACCTATAGTGTATAATATATAATATCAGGGGCGTACACACAGGAAGGGATATGGAGGATAGATCACCCCATAACTTAATTCAAATATAAATCATACGATATAGTAATTACAAATTAAAATATTAAAGTAGGTACCTAGGATTTATAGTTTAAGTATTGACTTGTGGATAATATATTTAAATAAATAAAAACCCAAATCCACAAAAAATTTACTTTTATTTTAAGCAAATACGCAGTAATTGAGCTGTTGATTATAATCTGTGACAGCGACATAGATAATCTTAATTTAAAAATTATTATCTCAGTAATAATTACTAATAGTAATAATAAAATAGTTAATTCAATTGAAGTATTAACTTAACATAATATATAATCAGCTATCGCTATTCGTTTTATATTTATTTTCACATTAATAATTGTCTTAGTATAATGTGTAAGTATTCATAAAAAGGAAGGGAAGGGTCACTGGTATGAAAGGGAAACAGGTGTAAAGAGGATAGTGTTGAATTTTGATTACAATTTAAATACAATGATAAATCATTACATTCGAAAAACGATTCTGAACGAAGTTCATCAGATAATATATGTGAATTTTACTGAAATTTAAACTTTAAACACCTATAAAAAAAATTGAATGTTGAAATTTTCCTAATATTTTGGATATTATTCGTTAAGATATACGAGTATGTCAGTATGTTTCAATAAAATTTTCAGAAATATTCCAAATTTTTTAGATTTTCTATTAATTTTTATTGTAGAAGTATTGAGAAATAATAATAATAAGAATATTCGTATGGATTCTAAAATTCTCGTTTAAACTAAAAATATCAATTTTAAACAGTTATAAATAATTTGAGACTAGAGATTTTTCTAATATTTTGATATGATGTTAAGTAATATATAAACATACTTCAGGAAAACTTTCAAACCTTAATGCCAAAAATTGCCAATTTTATCAAACATACATAAAAACGAGAATTTTACAAAATATTCAAAGTCATATATTTTGTAGAAAAATTAACGTAACGATTCCAAAATAATATCACATATATATTATATATAGTACCTATGTAAACACCTGATAAATTTTTCAAGTCTCTAACTATCAAATTTCCTGAGTTATCGTCAAATATTAAGATCGAATTCGTCGAAATTACAGTTTTCGTGAAAAATGCCGTTTTTCGTCATTTTTTCTACCGCCTAGGATCAAATTTGAGAAATTCGAGATTTGACCTAAATAAAGTACCAACTACATCCACTTTCCAATCGAAAACATATTCGTGTAAATCGGAGCATTATTTCGGGTGGATAGTAAAATTGTCATCAGACATAAAAAAAAAAAGATGAGCTGATACTCCTGCCGCACAGGATACAGGTGTGCGAATCATAGCGTTTAATTTTACTTAGAATTTGAATGGAATGATAAACCATTGCATTCGAAAAAACGATTCAGTTCAGTCAGATTATAATTTTCGATTGAACTAAAAATATCAACTTAAAACAGCTATAAAAAAAATTGAGATTAGGGATTTTTCCAATATTTTTGTATGATGTTAAGTAATATGTAAGTATACTTCAGTAAAATTTTCAGACCCTAATACGAAAAATTGCTAATTTTATCAAACATTATATACGTAAAAACGTGAATTTTACGAAATATTCAAAGTCCTATATTTTGGAGAAAAATTAATGTAACGGTTCCAAAATTATACCACATATATATAGTAGCTATGTAAACATCAAAAAAAAATTTCAAGTTTGTATCTTTAAAATTGCCTGAGTTATCGTGAAATATTGAAATCGAATTCGTCGAAATTTCATTTTTCGCGAAAAATGCCGTTTTTTCGTCATTTTTTTGCCGTTTTTTCTACCGCATAGGTTCAATTTTGAGAAATTCGAAAAATGACCTAAGCAAAGTACCAACTACATCCACTTTGCTACCGGAAACATACCTCAGGAAACATCCTCGACCTCGACGCAAAAGGGACGGAGAGAAAAGACGATGACGACGGATGCGGTCCTGGTACACGTGACATTTCAATGATCCAGTGCGGACTTGAATTTTCGAAACGAGACCGCGTCACCCATTTCGAGAACGTCGGAACGCGACAACGGCGTCATGAGATCCTGGTAGTTGATCGCGGTTATGTGACATAATATTTCAAAAACCGCGAGTCCAGAACAATAGACCGCTGCGGGAGACCGCGGACACACCACGCGCCTGCGCAGGCAAGCCAAAGACGGCTGCACGACCGCACGGACGGGACGACGTTATTGTTATACGCGTTATGTATTCTTTAGGGCCGTACTCGTATATTGTTATGATAATAATTTGTAGTTTGATATTTATTTCTACTTAGCGAGTTCATTTTTATACAAACATTAAATTTTTTAGATTCTGAGCGAAGCGAAGAATGTATTGGTTTTACAATGATGTGTGATTTTTTTTTGTTTTTTTTTTTTTTTTATTCTGAAGACATTTTTACTACCCGAAATAATGCTCCGATTATCACGAATAGGGTATGTTTCCGGTAGAAAAGTGGATCTAGTTGGTACTTTATTTAGGTCATTTTTTGAATTTCTCAAAATTGACCCTAAGCGGTGGAAAAAACTTGGAAAAAATGACGAAAAAGCGGCATTTTTCACGAAAAATGAAATTTTGACAAATTCAATTTCTATATTTCACGATAACTCAGGCAATTTTTAAGATAGCGACCTGAAAATTTTTTTGGGTGTTCACATAGCTAATATACATATGTGGTAAAATTTTGGAACCGTTATGTTAATTTTTCTACAAAATATTAGACTTTGAATATTTCGTAAAATTCACGTTTTTACGTATATAATGTTTGATAAAATTGGCAATTTTGGGTATTTTGGTCTGAAAATTTTACTCAAGTATACTTACATATTACTTAACATCATACTAAAATATTATAAAAATCCATTGTCAAAATTTTTTTTTATAGCCGTTTTAATTTGATATTTTTAGGAAAACGAAAATCTTAGAATCCATACATATAAATAAATATTCTGAAAACACTTTTACTACCCGAAATAACGCTTCGATTTTCACGAATAGCGAGTTTCAGATGTAAAAGTGGATGTAGATGGTACTTTATTTAGGTCATTTTTCGAATTTCTCAAAATTTACTATAAGCGGTAGAAAAAACTTCGAAAAAATGACGAAAAAACGGCATTTTTCACGAAAATGAAATTTTGACGAATTCAATTTCTATATTTCTCAATAACTCGGGCAATTTTTAAGATAGAGACTTGAAAATTTTTTTGGGTGCTCACATAGCTATTATATATATGTGGTAAAATTTTGGAACCGTTTTTTAAATTTTTCTACAAAATATTGGACATTGAATATTTCGTAAAATTCTCGTTTTTACGTATATAATGTTTGATAAAATTGTCAATTTTTGGTATTAAGGTCTGAAAATTTTATTGAAGTATACTTACATATTAATTAACATCATACTAAAATATTAGAAAAATCCCTAATCTAAATTTTTTTTTATAGCTGTTTTAAGTTGATATTTTTAGTTCAAACGAAAATTATAATCTGACTGAACTTCGCTCAGAATCGTTTTTTCGAATGCAATGGTTTATCATTGCATTCAAATTATAAATAAAATTAAACGCTATGGTTCGCACACCTGTATCCTGTGCGGCAGGAGTATCAGCTCTTTTTAAATGTTATATTATATTAAATATTATTGTTACAATATACCCTATTCGTGAAAATCGGAGCATTATTTCGGGTAGTATTTTTGTACACAGACATAACAAAAAAAAAAAAAAAACAAAAAAAAAACCACACATCATTGTAAAACCAATACATTCTACGTTTCGTTCAGAATCTAAAATTTATAATGCCGAAAATTATGAACTTTTTTTGTTTAAATTTAGCTAAAAAAAAATAGATGAATTTGCAAAAAAACAGAGAAAATTATATTTATAACAATGAAATTTTGTTATATTACTTGTTTTTAATGAAAAAATGTAATTTTAATTAATTTGTATTAATATTATATTAAATAATATATTTATATGCCTACACAAGGGGGTGGCTATAATACATGATATTATACATGAAGCATTTAAATGGACTTCTTTCAGTGTGACCAGATAAGAGAAATAAAAATTCTCGCATTTTCTAACGCATAGGGTCAATTTTGAAAAATTCGAAAAATGACCTAAATAAAGTACCTACCAACTACATCGACTTTCCTACCGGAAACATATGCTATTTGTGACAATCGGAGCATTATTTGGGGTAGTAAAAGTGTTTTCATAAAAAAAGAAAAAAAAGACATCATTGTAAAACCAATACATTCTTCGCTACGCTCAAAAGTCAGAAATCAGAATCTAAAATACAATTTATCCACTTATTTTTTCGTAATTTTTATCACTAAATTTATCATTATTCACAACACTACAATAATTTTTTTCGTAACAATAGCACTCGATAATTTTTTATTGACCGTGTGGTCACACTGCAAGAAGTCCATTTAAATGCTTCATTCAGTATATAGGAAAACTACGTATAATATAGTGTTATGGCCTCTCTATATATTCTTACTCTATGGCCTACACAAAATCAGTTTAATTTTACCTTCCTCCCACCATAAAAAAAACGTGTGTACGCAGTTCGGCCTTGATAATATATATTATTACTGCCTAAGAAGTTTTTGGGATTAAATTGTTTAAAATTTACAAATAAGAAAATATTATATGATATCAATTTGTTTAGAATAAAATAATAGAAGTAACGTATTTATTTGAAATTAAAATTAAAATTATTATTATTTATTTTTATAGTTTAGTATTTATTATTATAATATTATTAAGTATTATTATGATTAAACCATAATTATAAATTATAATTGGATATAAGCTAAAATAACCATGTAACCAATAAAGGAGGGCATCAAAAAAGGTTTTAAAAACAATAATTTGACCTTAAAATTTCGTATTATATTTTATATATACGAGTATATTATAAACGTTTGCCATACGAATAAAAATAATATGATTATATATTAAATTATATATAATTTATCAATTTCATTGTGTACAGCTGAGCGTTCATTTTCTGCTCTTCGACGTTTAAAAACATTTTTAAGGTCAACCATGACACAAACACGACTTAACGATCTTGCACGAAATTAGGCAAAATACTTTTGATATTTGGAAATAAATTAAGAATATAGTATATTAAACAACTTTTCCTTTAACTAGATACCTATTTTAATTCATTATTATATTTTTTTATGAAAATTGTATTATTGCTTATTTATATACAATTATTATTTGTTTGTCTTTTTTTTAGTTTTTAAAATTTACAAAAAAAAAGTCAAATAACCAGTTAATAAGTAATACTTTTTTGTTGTTTTTTTTTTGTGATTAAAAATTAATTAATTTTTGGAATTTAAGCACCCCATGTAAATTGGAAAACCCGGCGCCTATGTACCTATTTAAAAAAAAGCCTCTTGGGGTATTATCAATCATAACTGATTGTGTAATGGCGGCCAAATGATATAACATATAAGGCTAGAAATATGTAATGTTTATTATATTTTTAATTACCTTTATTTTTTAATTATGTTTAAAATCCGTAATTAAATCAATTTATTTATTATGAATTAATTTATTATTAATTAATTTATTATTAATTATTATTAATTAATTATGAATATATCAAAATTAGATATTATATTAAACATAATATATATATATGTATGATAACAATCAGGTAACACAAAATCATGTACAGTACATACGACTTACAAAATCTTTTTTTATACAAATTTTTTTAATTATAATACAAAAACAGATAATAAATATATTATAATAAATTATATAAATTCATAATTAAAATATTTATTTTGTTATACATTACATTAACCACTTTAAATTCGTTAACAATTAATACTATTTGTTTAAACCAGGAACACCACAATAGTTAATTGCATCCACGTCATAGTGAGTTCACGGTGTCTTATGTACCAGGTATATATCAGCTAATACAGCTAACCTAGCAAATTGAGGTATGATTTATATATACTATATATTATAATATATATATATTTATGTTAACCATAAATAATTTGTTTTTTGATACATAATATTATTGATATATTTTAACATTTTAAGTATCTAGTATGATAGGTATTAAAAAAATGTAAATTTACAAAACTGAATTGAACCCTATTTTAAATTTTAAAATCAATTCGGTGTTTTACTGACATGGTTCCACGAGATTTGATCTGGTAAATAATATCCGGCGACAAAGTAACTGGCATCAAAAATATCCTGTAATGCTACGATCTCCAAGGCGCGACATGTCGCGGCGACACGTTGTCGCCTACTGCTTTTTTAGAAATTGTATTATCTGGTCTGCAAGACGCTACAGGTCAGGGCGTCTCAACTTTGGGTCGTCGCGACCGACGACACTACTGCTCTCGGAGCAGTAGGCCAGCGACACATCACGACGACATAATGGGAAAAATGTTATTTTTGCATTCGGAAGACGAAATATTAGTACAGGAAGTAGAAAAAAATAACATTCTATATGATTTGTCGAATCCGAATTATCTATTAATCTCATCCTCATCTTCATCCATCAGTAGAAGGACTATAAGGGTTAAAATATTATTGTTATTAAAAATTAGTTTATCCATGTTATTAAAAATAATATATTAATAAAAAAATGAGCTGATACTCTTGCCGCACAGGATACAGGTGTACGAACCATAGCGTTAAATTTTAATTAGAATTTGAATGCAATGATAAACCATTGCATTCGAAGAAACGATTCTGAGCGAAGTTCAGTCAGATTATAATTTTCGTTTGAACTAAAAATATCAAATTAAAACAGCTATAAAAAAAAATTGAGATTAAGGATTTTTCTAATATTTTAGTATGATGTTTAGTAATATGTAACTATACTTCAGTAAAATTTTCAGACCAAAATACCCAAAATTGCCATTTTTATCAAACATTATATACGTAAAAACGAGAATTTTACGAAATATTCAAAGTCCAATATTTTGAAGAAAAATTAACATAACGGTTCCAAAATTTTACCACATATATATAATAGCTATGTGAACACCCAAATAAATTTTCAAGTCTCTATCTTAAAAATTGCCCGAGTTATCGAGAAATATATAAATTGAATTCGTCAAAATTTCATTTTTCGTGAAAAATGCTGTTTTTTCGTTATTTTTTCGAAGTTTTTTCTACCGCTTATAGTCAATTTTGAGAAATTCGATAAATGACCTAAATAAGGTACCAACTACATCCACTTTCCTACCGGAAACATACCCTGTTCGTGCAAATCGGAGCATTATTTCGGGTCGTAATTTTGTTTTCATACATAAAAAAAAAAAAAAAAAAAACAAAAAAACAAAAAAAAAAAAAATCACACATCATTGTAAAACCAATACATTCTTCGCTTCGCTCAGAATCTAAAATATATATTATAAATACCTTGCGTATTTGAACAGATACAAAACTGAACTGACAATATTACTGTATGTAACCTGGACGAAAATAATAATTTTATCATAGCGACACGTCACGGTCGTCGCCTTGGAGACCACGCTAAAATAAAATGATCGCCACGACCTAGGTACGGTCTCCAAGGCGCGACCGGTCGCCGCGAGTCCGCGACTGATGATAATTATCGGTCGCCGCGACCATTTTATTTTAGCGTGGTCTCCAAGGCGACGACCGCGATCCGCGACATGTCGCTATGATAAAATTATTATTTTCGTCCAGGTTACATACAGTAATATTGTCAGTTCAGTTTTGTATCTGTTCAAATACGCAAGTATTTATAATATATGAATCGCTAACTGCTGAAAGGGGACAAGTCCATTTTTATCAATTTTGATTTTATTATCATTTTTCATTAAGCACGCGTAAATACATCGTTTACTGCAGATAGGAGTCAAATCCGATTACCAAAACAATAAATATACTGTTTAAATTCTTGTTTACTATAGAAAGGGAACATGTCCATATTTGGTTTTTGATCATTCCTAAAAAATTAGGAAAAGTGGACAAGTGAAAATGAAGAATTCTGCAGTTAGCGATTCATATAATTTTAATACATTATTTTTAATAACATGGATAAACTAATTTATAATAACAATAATATTTTAACCCTTCTATTGATGGATGAAAATGAGGATGAGATTAATAGATAATTTGGATTCGACAAATCATATAGAATGTTATTTTTTTACGATAGTCAATAATATACGTTTAATACCCGACTAAATTCAAAATTACAATGAAATTTTTATTTGTCAAATTTAAAATTTTAAATTATACAAGTCATAGTTTTACGTTTTTTAGTTTTTACGTTAGAGGTTACGCCGTGTCCTACGTGAACGCAACAAATGTCATTTTCTCGTCGCTACACGACCAACGCGACGACTGAAATAATTAAATCTATAAAAATAGACGCAAAAATGCAGATAGGGCGACTGAAGGAATTTTTCGCATCGCTTCGAGATCAAACAAATGCAATATCTCTGGTTCTATGCAATATCTTTTTATAATATTTTTTTTAAAATTATTATTATCAGGGCTCATAACTTCTAGCATTTGCATATTTTTTTTTAGGGGTCCTAGAGGTACCTATGTGAGCTATAAATTTGTTTCAGATTACCAAGAAGCTACATACGAAATTGTATGTTGCATATTTTTGCATATTTCAGAGTATAAGTGCTATTTTGCTTTTTTCGCTTTTTTGGTTTATTTTTAGATTTTTGCATGATTTTTATAAAAAAAATTAGTACCTATCCTAAAAAATTTTTTCTTAAAAATAACAAGTAATTATAATCATATTAATTGTTCATATTAGTAATTAATTCGTGTTAATTAATTTTTCTTTTTATATAACATAAAATAATATCAGAAGAAACTATATATACCTATAATACGAGTTTAGGCGACGCGCGACGTAGCAAGAGTGTACGCCCGAAATATAATAATATATAATAATTTTTGTATACAAAAGTTTTTTTTTTGCATATTTTAGTATTTTTAGTGCATATTTAAGCGCTTATATCAATACTTTTTAGAGCTACAAGTTATGAGCCCTGATTATTATAGTCTGGCGCTACAATTATAGTATAGGTACATTCATTTTAGATTCTTAGAGAAGCAAAAAATGTATTGGTGTAAGTGACTCCGGCGCGCTCAACTCGCATAGTTAAAACCCGTCATTAATGTAATAATTAGTTTATAATATTAATTATTAATAAAATTAATATATTCATTTATCTCCTTCATCTTCTTGCATTTATCGATCGTCTGAAAGAAACTACAAACATAATTTTTAGATATACAGTCCACTACCGCAGCACTTTGCAAGAATGAAAAAAAAATTACATAAAAATTATAATTTATTATTTTTACTTTTCAGTAGTTATAGTTAATTAAACGACCTTATTTAGATTTAAAAATCAAATTAAATTTTCCAAAATTGTATCACGCATGTATAAGTACAATAAGTAGATATTTGAATATTCAAAAACATTTCATATCTTTATGATTTAAATACTTTATTAGTAAAATAAAATAAGTAAAATCAATTTTGTTAAAATTCAGATGTTTTATAATTATTTATAAACTCTTAAACCTCATACGATCGTATTATATAATTATAATCTTATTCGAACGTCCGTAATATTTGATCGAAAATTTTATAGTTATGTTACAACTTAAGTATAACAACAAACATTTTGTTGGAACAAAATATTTTATGTTATTATATCACCTATATTATGAAACGGTGCGTTTATATTATTTATATATCATTGAAAAACAATTATATTTATACTACAACTATTAATTATTATTCTTTCATTTCTATTTTTATTATAATGTATTTATCGGACATTTTTAACCAGGTTAATTTGAGTATAGGATATATTTTTGTACCGGATCTAGTGACGCGGATCATTTGCCCCATTTACTCGAACAAATACATTATTAATAAAATTAGATGTTGGGTACTTTCATAATTATTCATTATTAAATAATAAATTCATGTTCATTTATAATAATTATGTTATACTATAAAATAAATAAAAAGTTAATTAACTTTATAATTTATTTATGTATATAAATAAAACGAATAAATTTTGGAATTGTGAATCATTAAAGTATTTTTAGATTATATATATTTTTTTATTTATTGCATAATAATATAATATAAACTCAAATCACTATAGAATTGTATTTATTTAAACAAACATTTTACATCTACGATTTAAATTTCTATAATTTGTATAATTTATGTTAGTGTATTTTGAATATTTTGAAAATAATGATTAATAAAAAAAAACATTTTAAAAAAGTTTGAAAAATGTATTGAAACATCCTTACATATTGGTTAACGTAGGTACCTATTTCTAAAATATTAGAAAAAATTCAAGTCTCAAATTTTTTTTTATAGGTATTGTAAGTTGAAATTTTAGTTAAATTTTAGTTAAATCGATATTTATATTATTTTTATGGATTCTATTCTTATAATTTCTAAATATTTTACATAAATTTAAAGTTTCGAAATTTTTTTAAAATTTAATGGAAGCTTAAATACATATTGTTAGAACAGCTAGTTGTGAATATTTAAATTACAATTTTTATTTAAAATCAGTTTAATTTTTAAAGTATACAAAATATAAGGTTGTTACCACTATGGAAGGGATACAGGTGTACAGTAGCGTATTTACAGGGGGGTTTTTGGGTTCAAACCCCTCCCCCCCCAGAGAACTAAAAAAGCAACCATTTTAACATTTGTTTAAAATTTTCATAAATTTTCAGAAAAATAATATTATAATCTATATTATAATATTATTTTTCTGAAATATACTTTGTTTAAGGCTCTCAGATGCATGATTTATCGTTATCGCCGACCGATGTCAATTTATCTGACTCATGTACGTATTTTAATGTTAGTTTTAAGCTTAAGGGGCCTCTTTACTGCCAATATTTTTGTTAAAAACTACCTAAACGCTTGATAATATTACTTGTAGTAGCTGTGATCGGATTTCAATTCTGAAAAAAATATTAGAATTGAGAAATAAGTGTTCTAGATATCGTACGTTGTACTTTTGTCAATTTTCATTTTCTACTCAAATAAAAAAATGATTAAATATTGTAAAAAAATACGTTTTTAAAAATACAATTAATAAATTATAAATTTAATTATGTAAAAAAGTACTTCGTACGATCTCTTGTAGATTTGTAACTGAATCTAAATATTTTTTAAGAATTGAAATCCGATTATTTCAACTACATGTTTTTTTCCCAGGACCGTATTTAAAAAAATTGTATACTGTTAAAAACAAAATTACATTTTTACGTATAATTATGGTAGTAAAAATTTGTGTTTTTTTGTTATAAAGTTATCCTAAAATTTTGACTTGGCACCCCCCCCCCCCCCGACCAAGGCCCCTTAAGTTCACATTTCTTGTTATTTTGCTGTTGTCGTCATGCAAGTGTTGTTTATTCCAATATAAAATTAAGTCTTATTTTTAGAATTTTCAAACCCCCCACCCCAAAAAAAAACATTGAAAATACGCCACTGATGGGAACACTCCATCATTGATCGAACGTTTGAAATCTGAATAGTAGCCAGAGAAGATAAGATATTATTGATCTTAATTGGTACAATAAATCTACACAAAGCCCATCAGGACCATCAGATCAAACACCACGCAAAGGCAATAAACTATGAAAAACATCATGTACACTGAAAATTATATTATTAGGCAAAATAAATGACGAAATGTCTGAGTTACAATTGTTATTTATAATTGGATTGTTAGCATAAACAGATGAAAAATAAGTAGAGAACAAATTAAGAGTCTCTTGTTCTCATGTGAAATCAGCATCTACTCGTAGATATAATAGCTTTTTAGGAATGTCGTAATTACATTGGTTTTTATTCACAAATTTTCAGAAATTGTAGGGTTTATGTTTAAATTAATTTTCAATATCATTTACATGAGTAGGTACGATATGCATCTTTCTATACATATTTGAATTTAGCTCGGTGAATTGAAAATTCTTTATAACCAAGGGCATTTAAAGAAGATTTAAATTTAATGTGTGCTTGTTTTTTAAGAAGTAATATTTGTTTTAGTTCCTTTGTGTACCCTGGGGGGAAAGTAGATTTTCTATAATTGGCAATGAGGCACAAAGTCAAGTATAGATTTATGTAAAGCATCATAAAATGCATTTACGGCAGAATCTAAATCAAGGGGCAAAAATGTAGAAACCCAGTCAAAAGACGCAATAAATGAATACATATTATCTACATTTAAGAAAGTTATAAGATGATTGCAAGCGTTCACAATAAAGTGCATGCATATTAATGGTTAAAGATATACATAGTGCCGGAAGATACAACTCGATGGGCACAAGAGGCATCTAAAATCTATCAATCAAATCTAAAATCATCTATAATCAATCAAAAGCATCTAATTCTCTTCGAAATTTAGAATTTTCAGCTTTGAGCTCAACGATTAAAGCGGATACATTGACTAATTAATTTTTAAGTTCATTTTAATGGACGGATTGCGAATCAGAGAGACATTTATTAGAAGTTAGAATTTTCTTTTTAAATGACACTAACACATTCATTCGGTCTTCATTCGATGGATTTTCTGGTAATTTAATACCACCAGCACTGCGACTACAAGAGGTTTTAATTTTCAGATCGGGTTTAACCGAAGTATCTTGTTTAGTAGGCATGGTATATTAAAATACACTAGTAAAAATGATCGTAAATATTAATAACAACTTAGACACAACAATAGCTAGCGTTTAAGTCTCCAGAAAAAACAGCTGCCAATGAAAATACACGACGTATAAATTTAATAAAAATTTACTTAGTCATTTTAATAAATATTTCAAGTTTACAAAAATGCTAGGACACTTGAGCGCTTACGACGAATCAACTACAAACACTTGAACGTATTAATATAATTCTAAATACGAAATTAAAAATACATTAATATTAATTATAAAAACAATAATACAAAAATGACTATGTTCACAATAGACTGTAATCACTGTTTATTTAAAAAAATTATTAAAGGGTTTAATTATAATAATATTATAGTTATTATTAAAAACATCATTATATTTTTAAATTCTTTCATAGATATTAAATTTATTTCAGGTTGTATTAAATAATTCGTATGCTCTAGGAAAACCAATGTTTTACAATTTCTTCAAAGTTGCTGTTGGTGAAGGGTTATCAACAGCTCCAGGTTAGTAGGATATTAATAAATTAAGGAAATTAAATGGTAGAAATTAATAAAATTATTTATAATGTAGATGATCAAAACTGTATTTAAATTATACATATAATTGTATAAGAAATATAATATATTATTATTTAATATTTAATGATTACAGTTAATAAATGGAAAAAACATCGTCGCATTATAAATCCAGTTTTTAACTCTAAACTTTTAGAACAGTTTTTTCCAGTTTTCAACGAGAAAAGCATATTATTAATAAATAATCTTAAAAAGGAATTAGGAAAAAAACAACACTTTGATCTCTGGGACTATATATCACCAACGACTCTTGATATAATTTGTCGTGAGTTTAAATATTAAAATACATGATATAAATTGTAATCAAATTATTTGTTTCGTTAAAATGTTATCAAATATATTTCGCATAAAAGTCTTTTGGTCACAACTCACAATAATATTTTTTTGGTCGCATTACATTAACAATAATTAATAATATCATATGATATATTAGTTGATGGTAAATTTCGTCATACTAGAAAAAATTGAGTATTATATTCGAATATATATACACATACAATTGTAATAATTAATATAAATTTTTAATAACTAATTTATTAATAATAATACAAAAAAAAAGCAAGGGAAGGGATACAGGTGTGCAATCTTAGTGTTTAATTTTAATTATAATTTGAATGCAATGGCAAACCATTTCAATCGAAAAAACGATTCTGAGCGAAGTTCCGTCATATAATGCCGTTTTTTCGTCATTTTTTTACAATAATATTATTTTGGTTGCTATTAGTAACAATAATAATATTATTACTTTGGTTGCTATTAGTAACAATAATATTTATATTATCACTATGGTTACTATTATAAACAAATTTATCCGATGAATCAAATTCGTCGAAGGAAAAATGTCCTTTTTTTCGTTATTTTTTCGTCCTTTTTCTGTGTGACATGAGGTCAATTTTGGGAAATTCGAAAAATAACCTTTATAAAGTACAAACTACATCCAATTTGCAATCGAAAACATACAACATTCGTGAAAATCGGAGCATTATTTCGGGTAGTAAAAGTGTCTTCATACTTAAAAAAAAAAAAACAAAAAAAAAAAAAAAGACCCACATCATTGTAAAACCAATACATTCTTCGCTTCGCTCAGAATCTAAAATTGAAATAGTAAATTACATATATATTACATTTGATAAGAAAAACAAAAAAAATGAAATATATGTATAAAAACTGAAATTATAAATTATATATACCTAAAAATATGTAAAATTTTAAAAGTCTAGTAATAAATAATATGTAATTATTTTTACAATTATTATGTAAATATAATAATCTGTGTACATATATTATTTTAATAATAATTCAATATAAATAAATAAATAATAATTTATTATACCTAATTATATTACGTAATCAGAAATACTAGCATATTGTATTTATTGATATATGTATGTAAAAAATAAATATAATTAAATTCTAGACCAAAAATGTACAGGCGTGCAATATTTTATGCAACCAATTAACATACTTCCAATTTATTTGTAGAGACGGCAATGGGTTACAATCTTAATACGCTTTCAAATGAGACGTCCGAATTTACCGAATCATTGCTAAAGTAATAAATTGGAATTATTTTTACGCAGAAAATCCAATATGAATTTTTGTTAAATATTTTTTTAGATTATCCGAGTTAGGATCCACGAGAGTTTACAATCCTTTGTTGTATTTAGAATTTGTAAATTTTCTTTATGAAAAAATAACAGGATTAAATAAATATAACCAACGATTGCACATACTACCAAACCAAGTAAATCTATTATAATTTAAATACATAAAATATTATAATGTATTAAATAATCTATATTTTATGAATCGTTTAATTTATATAACATTTACAAACCATGTGAAATTTAAGGTGATTAAGGAAAAGAAAGAGTCATATGATAAAAACAAATTGGAAAATAAAGAGAATTCTATAAATGATACCAGTAATAATAGTACGTTATTTTGAATTATTAATATTCTTACTTTAAATAATTTGGATGTTCATTAACTATATTAATTTATGGTTTAGCAAAAGGATTAAAAATATTTTTAGATACGTTATTAGAATTGGAAAAATCCGGTATACGATTTTCTGATAAAGAACTAAAAGATGAGGTCATAACCATGATGATTGGTGTAAATATTTTTATTTATCTTTTGTATTACCAATATGTATACAATATAATATAATCGATTATATTAATATTAATTTTAATGGATTTCAGGGAAGCGATACTACTGCTATCACAGTTAGTTTTTGTCTTTTATTATTAGCTATACATCCAGATATTCAAGTAAGTACCATAATATTGTACTAATAATTTATACAAGTTTAATCTAATAGATATGAAATAGTACCTATAATATATTATGCTAAAGTAAAAATCTATTTTAATTTAAATGTTAAATTATAATATCATATAATGTAAACTGATATCTATAAAAAAGAAGTTTATTATTTAAAAATAAATAATTGTGTTGAATCTTAAAATGACGAGTTTACAATAAAAAATTAATTATAAGAAAACTTAATATGTTGATATTATGTAGGTACGTCTTAAATATTAACTCTAGCTGAAATTATATTTCTTTTTAGGATAAAGTTTATAATGAAATTTACTATACGTTAGGCGATGGCGATGAAACAATTACAATGGAAGACACTACAAAACTTGTTTATATGGATCAAGTATTGAAAGAAACACTTCGACTATATCCAATAGCACCGTTGATACTTAGAGAACTCCAAGATGATGTTAAAATTGGTAAGGTATTGATATAATTAATAACATCGTGAAATATTTTAATATATAATTTGTTTTAGTTACTGATAATATTACAATTCCAAAAGGAACAATTTGCAATATATTTGTGTTAAGCACACATCATCGTCCAGAATGGTATCCGAATCCTTGGGCATTTAATCCAGATAATTTCAAAACAGAAAATGTGGCTAAACGACATAAATATAGTTTCATAGCATTCAGTGGTGGACCTAGAGGTTGTATTGGTAAGATACAAAAATATAAATGTACTAATACTCATATTAATATATAATTATCAATAATATTTTTAGGTTCCAAATATGCTATGCTATCAATGAAAGTACTCGTCGCTATGATGCTGCGTAATTATAGATTGTACACAGATTATAAATTAAGTGATATTAAATTGAAAGTCGATTTAACAATCAGAAGTGTTGAGGGGTATCCCGTCAAAATCAGTCCAAGAGTCAGACAAACTACATGTGTACAGTATTAGACTTTTTGATGAATACTATATGAAAATATATTAAATTATTTACTATTTATTGTGAGGTATATGATATATATATATATATCTACTATTATAAATATATATATATATATATAATATATTAAGTAGCTTTACCAATTAAATTGTTTACAATTAAAAAAAATATATTATTATGACAAATATTTATTTAGAGTATAAATAGAAGAAGTATTTTTAAAATTTTATATTAATATACGTATATTAATCATTTTTTAGTAGTATCCTAATAAAATTTGGTTACTAAAATTTCATGAGGATAGGGCTACGTTCCAATGGACTTCGGCATACCTACCTTATACTTACCTCATAGACCTGATACTGGTGCGAATTGGCAGTGGTGTCGTGTGACCTAAAACCCTCGCTTCGCGAGACCATTGGAACAATAAACAGCGACCTTTTCCGTCAACATACGTTCCGGACAAAATACGGCTTTTGGTTTTTTAATACCGGGAAAATACGGTCCAAAAAAATACGTCCCGGGTTATATAGTTCAGAGCTATACTTATTTCTGTCATTATACGCTCCGGACAAATACCGTTTTTGATTTTCGGATTCCGGGCATACACGGTCCATAATAATAACACATGTAATTAATACAATCCGTAAATTATTTATTCGATTTATTATCCGGAATTTTACGGGCCACCATTAAGTTGACATTAACCTGTATAAATTATTTACGATTGCATCGGAATGATACTTATATCTTATATTAGATTTCAATAAATTCTATACATTAATTAAGATCTAACCGTTATTATAGATATTAACTAGTGAAAATATATAATATACAATATATAATATATAATATATAATATATAATATATAATATACGTATATACATTAACGAACATATTTAGATATTCTATTTAATAAGATATTTTAGGGATCGATGAAATACCGGCAGAACTATTGAAAAACAGTGGTGAGAAAGCAAAATACGCACTCTTGAAAATCATATCGAGCATGTACAAAACTGGCCAAATACCAAGTGATTTCACAAAATGTCTCATAATTCCAATCCCAAGCAAGAGCACAAACATGTGAACAATATCGAACCCTAAGTTTATTATCTCATGCATCTAAAGTGCTCACCCGCATCATCACGAGAAGAATAGAAACTAAAAGTGATGGAATGTTAACAGACGACCAATTTGGCTTTAGACGAGGTATGGGAACTCGAGAAACCATCTTATCATTAAGGCAAGTAATTGACAAGATGAACAGGAAAGGAAAAACTACTTTTATATCATTTGTAGACCTTGAAAAGGCCTTTGATAATGTGAGTTGGGACATAATGCTTGACTCCTTAAGGAAGATTGGAGCAAGTTATCGAGACAGAAGGATAATTCATAGTTTGTACAAGAACGAGATAGGATAAAATAAAAGGATAGTAATAAAAAATGGAGCAAGTGAAGAAGAGGCAAAAATTATGAAAGGTTATATTAAATAGGTTTCCCTATTTAATTTGTATATACAGGAGTTTATTAACAAGATTAAAGAGAAGGGTGGAGTCGGAATAAACATACACGGAGAGAAAATAGTCATGCTTAAATTCGCAGATGATATAGCTGTACTAGCAGAAAATGAAAACGATCTACAAAACACACTAAATATAATGAATGACACTATGAGAGCTGAGTTTAAAATGATAATAAATATTAAGAAAACAAAGATTTTAATAAGTAGTAGACGTGAAAAACAGAGACTAAGAACAACTATCCCTATGTGCATATGCAGGGTGATTCTACCTCTGAGAAGTCTTTAAAAGATTTTAAATAGAAGTACATATTTAAACTTCTATGCATTGTAACCGAGAATACCCAAATTAATAATATTATTTAGAAGTCCATTTGATTACACAGTGCAACATCTATGCGATTGTACATTAATTACTCCGCATAGTAGTTTAATAAATCGATGGTTTACTATTTACTTCATATAGAAATCCCATTTTGTATTTATTGTGAAGAATACGATTCTAAAACTATTTTTATCTTAAATTACCTATATGAAAAATATTGTTGTTGGTATATTATTAAATAATAAATATCATTGGTTCGTACTTTCGTAGGACGTAGCCTGTATTCCGTGTAGCGATTATTGTTCCATGGACAAAATTATTATGTCTTTTATTCACGAGTGTGTCGGTAAACAGGAACCTCGTTTTTTCCGTTTATTATTTTTCATTCGACAGAATTCAATGTACCTATTTATTACTGTCTATAGTATTCTAGTGTAGAAGATATTATAGAAGTGTTTGCGAAACTGCAAAGTGCGACAAATGTCAAATACGATTAGATATTAAAATGTCGTCTCAAAAACAGGTAATTATCTTTTTATTGTACTTTTTAATAACCAATATTGTTGCACAACCAATTGAAAAAATATTATTTTATAGAGCATTATTTGAATTTGTTTTTTTAAATTCCCGTCTAGGTAAAAATAAAAGATCTAGCTAGAGACCAAAACTAAATTTTATATATATAGTTTATACCTACCTCAAGTTTTATTATTCGTAGTCTTAATTTATTATTATTGCTTATTTATTAACGTTGATAATAATTTTTAAACAGAAATCGTGTGTTACTGTGTTAACATCTTAGTTATATTATTGATAGGTATCATTGTTTTTATAGGTAAAACATGTAAAATAAATAACAATAAATTACATTTATTTATACTATTTGAATAATTCCTATGTATTATAATTTATAATTATGTGTACTAGGTATACTATCTAATACTACTACTACCTACCTACTATATGTGATTTATAAATATTAATTAAATTTATTAATACTTTATTAGATATTGCATTGAAGACATTTAATGGAACAGAAGTTGAATTTGAAAACCACGTTAAAAATTATTTTAGACATGGCCAACAAAGACTGTCTCGTGAAAAGAAATAGAAATTGTATTTTTAGTATTTAAGTGAAAATAAAATGTATTAAAATTTATAGATTAGTATAAATATATAATAAAATGTTAAAACCATATATTTCTTCTATGAAAATGTTCTTATAATATATGGAGAAGGTGTGTTGATTACAATCAGTTCTGCTATGTAGGTATTCAACATTATAACAATGATTTAATTGTAGTTATAGTATCTAAGTTTACTATAACTAATTTTTCATATTTAAATGATAAATTAAAGTCTTTCTGGTCTACAAACAATTTTAGTTATGCTTTAATTTATAAATATACACAATATATTAATAATGTAACAATGAGAAGTAAAATAGACATTCTCAAAAAAATGTCTCAAAAACTTCACATTTAATACCCTAAGGGAGATCTATGCGACGTTTATGAGATTCCTATGAAAGTGTTTTGATACTGAAATAAGTGTTCTCCGTGAAGTCACTCTGAGATATCATATAGCAATATTTTGGGGATATCTCGTGCAGTAACTTCGCGAGATTGGGCGTTAAGCGTCCCAGAGATATCTCTAAGATTGATTTTAGGCACTAATATTTAACCTCTCATAACACAGCGAGAATATTATGTGACTTCTCAGAGATTTAAAATGCACATAGGTAATATAAGCATTCACTTCACACAACCCGGAAAAACTGAAGACTACGTATACAGGAAAAAATGTATATGCATTAGATAATATTATTAAATATTATGTTTTAAATTGTAAGGCCCGATGGCCGATGCACACTAACCACACGTTATCACACGTTGTATTAATCAACAAAGTACTACGCATGCAAGTTGGATTGCGGCAAAAACCGCACGTGTGCATCGGGCCTAATATAACATTTTATACATGCGGAATTTACATGTACCTTTTTTGACTAGGATATTTTTCCGGGCGGAATTTACCATAAATATTTTTATTACCTGCTCGCTTCGGGCGGAATTTACAATCGCCATTATATTTTATATATACGAGTATATAAACGTATGCCATACGAATAAAAATAATATGATTATATATTAAATTATATAAAATTTATCAATTTCATTGCGTACAGCTAAACGTTAATTTTCTGCTCTTCGACGTTTAAAAACATTTTTAAGGTCGACCATGACACAAACACGACTTAACGATCTTTCCTTCAATTAGGCAAAATACTTTTGATATTTGGAAATAAATTAAGAATATAGTATATTTAACAATTTTTCTTTTAACTAGGTACCTATTTTAATTCATTATTATATTTATTAAAATTAAATTTAAAATGTACAAAAAAAAAGTTAAATAACCAGTTAATAAGTAATACTTTTTTTGTTGTTTTTTTTTTTTTGGGATTAAATATTAATTACATAATTTTTGGAATGTAAGCACCCCATGAAAATTGTAAAACCCGGCGCCTATGTAACCTATTTAAAAAAAAATTCTCATTGGGGTAATATCAATCATAACTGATAGTGTAATGACGGACTAATGATATTATGCTAGAAATATGTTACGTTTATTATATTTTAATTACCTATCTTAATTTTTTTAATTATTTAGAAAATCTTTAATTAAATCAATTTATTAATAAATAATTTATTTATTATGAATTAATTTATTATTAATTATTATTAATTAATTATGAATATTTCAAAATTAGATATTATATTGAACATATTATATATATACTCGTATATATATGTATGATAACGATCTGGTGACACAATATAATGTACAGTACATACTATTTACACCATCTTTTTTTATACAATTTTTTTTAATTATAATACAAAAACAGATAATAAATATATTATAATAAATTATATAAATTCATAATTAAGATATTTATTTTGTTATACATTACATTTACCACTTTAAATTCGTTAACAATTAATACTATTTAATTAAGCCAGGAACACCACAATAGTTAATTGCATCCACGTCGTAGTGAGTTCACGGTGTCTTATGTACCAGGTATATACCAGCTAATACAGCTAACCTATCAAATCGAGGTATGATTTATATATACTATACATATATATTTATGTTAACAATAAATAATTTGTTTTTTGATACATAATATTATTGATATATTTTAACATTTTAATTATCTAGTATGATAGGTATAAATAAAAAAAGAACTGATACTCCTGCCGCAGGGATATAGGTGTGCATATCATAGTATTTAATTTTAATTATAATTATAATTTAAATGCAATGTTAAACCATTGCATTCGAAAAAACGATTCTGAGCGAAGTTCAGTCAGATAAAGTAGGTAATGATTAGGTAATATATTGCCGTTTTTTCGTCATTTTTTCATCGCTTTTTCTAACGCATAGGATCAATTTTTAAATTAAGTAAAGTGTTTGAACGTTTGAGGAATAATAATTTAAAAATACAACCGGATAAATGTGAGTTTTTAAAAAGAGAATGTGTTTACTTAGAGCATATAATAACTAAGCACGGAATTAAACCAGATAAAAATAAGATAAAAGCTGTATTGAACTTTCCAATACCAACCAATATAAAGGGTATAAAATCATTTTTGGGTTTATCGGGATATTATAGAAAATACGCATAGGATCAATTTTGAAAAATTCGAAAAATGACCTAGATAAAGTACCAAGAACATCCACTTTCCTACCGGAAACATATGCTATTTGTGGAAATCGGACCATTATTTCGGGTAGTACAAGTGTCTTCAGTCATAAAAACAAAAAAATATAAATATCAATTTTAAACAGCTATAAAAAAAAAATGTTACAATGGATTTTTTTAATATTTTAATATGATGATTCAGACATAGAAAAAAAAAAACGAAAAAAAAACGAAAAAAAAACGCAAAAAAAAACAAAAACGGCGGTCACCCATCCGCTGTCGATGCCTGGCTACGGTGCTCCACACCGAGATAGCGTTCGAGAATATTTCGCCGACTACACCACACGCGTCTCCCATAGAGCTACGTATTTGTGAATACCATTTTTTCGTCATTTTTTTCATAATATTTTCGTTAAAACTAAAAATATCAACTTTAAACAGCTATAAAAAAAAATTGAGACTAGGGATTTTTCTAATATTTTAAATTAATGTTAAGTAATATATAAATATATATATATTTTAGACTTCAGTAAAATTTTCAGACCTTAATACCAAATATTGCTAATTTTATCAAACATTATATACAAAAAATGAGAATTTTATGAAATATTCAAAGTCCTATAATTTGTAGAAAAATGAACGTAACGATTCCAAAATTTTATCAGATATACATATTACCCATATAAACTCCCAAAAAAATTTTCAAGTCTCTAACTTCAAAATTGCCCGAGTAATCGTGAAATATTGAAATCGAATTCGTCGAAATTTGAAAAATGCCGTTTTTTCGTCATTTTTTGGTCGTTTTTTCTGCCGCATAGGGTCAATTTTGAGAAAATCGAAAAATGACCTAAATAACGTACCAACTACATCCACTTTTCTACCGGAAACATATGCTATTCGTGATAATCTGAGCATTATTTCAAGTAGTAAAAGTGTCTTCATACTTAAAAAAAAAAAAAAAAAAAGACACACATCATTGTAAATCCAATACATTCTTCGCTTCGCTCAGAATCTAAAATATAAATTTACAAAACGGAATTGAACACTATTTTGAATTTTAAAATCAATTCAGTGTTTTACTGACATGATTCCACAACATTTCATCCGGTAAATAATATCCGGCATCAAAAATATCCTGTAACAACGATAACCTGCGATAATCAGTTTTCTGTTTTTAATGTTGAATACAACACGTTAACACATGTATGGTTTTATTAAACGTTTTTCCACATTATTAAAATATTTTTTTTAAAAATTTTGAAAATTTTAATATATACAATTTATGTATAGTATTCATTTATGTAGGTAGGTACTATATGTGTGATAAAATTTTGCGTTATAAATATTTAATAAAAAATGTCAATATTTTAAAAAATACCTACATTATAACAGATTACAGTCAGAACTGAACTTAGCTCAGAATCGTTTTTTCGAATGCAATGGTTTATCATTGCATTCATATTCTAATTAAAATTAAACACTATGGTTTGCACACCTGTATCCCATGCGGCAGGAGTGTCAGCTCTTTTTTTACTATGGTCATTAATCACATTTTAATTTTAGTATATAGCTGTGTGATAAGCTTATTAGTATATTATCTATAGGGCAATAATCGTAATGATTCCTTCAAATTCCGAAATTGTATCACGCATGTAAAAGTACAATAATTAGATATGTGAATATTCATAAACATTTCATATCTTTATGATTCATATAATTTAGTAGTAAAATAAAATAAGTAAAACCAATTTTGTTAAAATTCAGTTGTTTTATAATTATTTATGAACTCATAAACCTCATACGTATTATATAATTATAATCTTGTTCGACCGTCCGATATATTTGATCGAAAATTATGTAGTTATGTTACAACTTAAGTATAACAACAAATGAGAAGTTTTGATGGAATAAAATATTTTATGCATATAACTTGTCAAGAAATTAAAATAAAAATAAATGCATAATATATCTCTTTTTTTTAAATTATTATACTCTGGCGCTACAATTATAGTACATTTATTTTAGATTCTGAGAATGTATTGGTTTTACAATGATGTGTGTCTTTTTTCTTTATATCTGTAGACAAATTTACTAACCGAAATAATGCTCCAATTTTCATTAATGGCATATGTTTCCGTTTGAAAAGTGCATGTAGTTTGTACTTTATTTAGGTCATTTTTCGAATTTCTCAAAATTTATCCTAAGCGGTAGAAAAAACGGCATTTTTCAAGAAAACCGTTACGTTAATTTTTCGTAAAATTCTCTTTTTTATGAATAAAATGTTTGATAAAATTGGCTTTTTTGGCATTAAGGTCTGAACATTTTACTGAAGTATACCTATCAACATTTTACTGAAGCATATCTACATATTACTTAACATCATATAAAAATATAAAAAAAATTTCTAGTCTCAATTTTTATTTATAGGTTATAGCTGTGTAAAGTTGATATTTCAGTAAAATAAATAGTATTTAGTTATTTACATGAATTTTTCCTATGTATTATGTGTACTTGTATGGTTCCTATATGTGTAATAAAATTTTGCGTTGTAAATATTTCATATAATTATACATTCATTATAATTAATCAATACTCACGTTATCTGACTGAACTTCGCTCAGAGTCGTTTTTTCGATTGCAATGGTTTATCATTGCATTAAAATTCTAATTAAAATTAAACACTATGATTTGCACACATATATCCATGCCCGCAGGAGTAATAAAATATAAATAATAATTTGTATAACAAATTTCATTTATATATTTATTATATTATAAATTATTGTAATATATAAAAATAAAAAAATAAATTTAGGGGAATTCATAAAAGAAACGGATTATTGTCATTCACCAAATATTGCTCTGCAAGTCGAAGCTAAAAAGGAGGTTTTTTTTATGAAAGAATAAGCTTTTTATGAAAATAATGCTCAAGAAATATTATTAGTGAATATCTCAAATATGTGTCTGTTCCGCTAAGGACAATTACCTACAACTAAAGCGCAGTGGCGTATTTAGGATTTTGTCAAGGGGGATAAGAATTTATTAAGTGGTCACAAATTCGAATATTATTCTTTGACCCCCGCCCAACCATTAAAGTTACCATCAAATAATGTGCCAATTAATTTTTGTTACATTTATATCAGTCTCTACTCTCTATACGTTCAATATAAATAATTTTTCTGAAATTTCAACTTTAAACACCTATAAAAAAAAATGAGTCTTGAGATTTTCTTCATATTTTGAAAATTCGTAAAGACATATAATATCAGTATGCTTTAATAAAATTTTCAAAAATTTCCATATTTTTTAGCTTTTCTATTAATTTTTATTGTAAAAACTAAAAGTAATAAGAAATAATAAGAATAATATTCGTATAGATTGGAAGATTTCCGTTTAAACTAAAAATATCAACTTTAAACAGATATAATAAATTGAGAGATTGAGACTTTGGATTTTTCTAATAATTTGATATGATGTTAACTTATATGTTATATGTTATATGTAATGTGTAAACTGTAAACATATACATCAGTAAAATTTTCAGGTCATAATGTCAAAAATTGCCAATTTTATAAAACATTATATAAATAAAGGATAAAGATAACATTTTTTTGAAATATTCAAAAGCCTATATTTCGTAGAAAAATTAACGTAACGATTACAAAATATTACACCATATATATAATTTCTATGTGAATAACCACTAAAATTTTTAAGTCTCTAATTTCAAAATTGCCGGAGTTATCGTGAAATATTTAAATAGAATTTGTCGAAATTTCAGATTTCGTGAAAAATGCAGTTTTTTACGTTGTTTATTCTACCATTTAGAGTCAATTTTGAGAAATTCAAAAACCTAACCTAAATAAAGTACCAAATACATCCACTTTCCAACCGGAAACATACTCGTATGCTATTCATGAAAATCGGAACATTATTACGGGTAGTAAAAGTGTTTTCAGAAAAAAAATTAGAATCTAAAATAGTATTTAATATGATGGCGCTATAATTATTTACATATTTTACAGCCTATGGGGGAATTGATCCCCTTGATCACCCCGTAAATATGCCACTGTTGCAATTGGTAGGTAAAACCCCAAATATTTGAATGAAAAGTGTGTAATAAACTAATAAACTACGAATAACTATAACAATATAATATTTTGACTAAAAATACTTCTTTTAATTATTCAACTTCAATGTTAAAATGAAATATATCAATATTGTTATAATTGTATTCTGTAATTCTGTAATATTACATAATACCTACCATAAATATAAAATTAACAATTTAATAAATCGGTGAATATGTATAAAAAAAAAAAAAAAGGTCAAGGGGGGAATCTATCCCCCATATTCCCCCCCGTAAATACGCCACTGCTAAAGCGCTATCTAGAATAATTCAGAGAACACGAATAATAAAAGAAAGTCCACCGTAAATGGTTTGATCATTCTTGATTCATTCAAATTCACTAAAAAAATGAATTATTTCTAATTTACGATAATGAAAATAATTAAAATAGAATTATAATATTTTCTACTCAATTAAATTTGATTGAGCTTCTAAAATCCTCAATTGGTTACAATAATAATAATAATACATTATCATAAAAACGAATCCGTATTACCATTAGTTTACGTTTTAATGACTGATAGAACAAAAGATACATATACAGAAGTATTAAATCAATAATTATTGAAATGTAAGCCCGATTTTTATCCAATGTCAATAGAAATTTATTTTGAGCAACCATTTATTTCAGAATTTAATGACATTTTTCCTAATGCAAAAATTAATGAATGTTTTTTTCACTTTTGTCAGTGTGTCTGGCGTAAAATACAATCATTAGGATTACAAAAAATGTATCCTGAAAACTCAACATTTGCTGTTGAAGTATCATTTTGATTTTATATTATTTATTTATCATAGAAAAAGAATTATATATATTCTACAACTATTAATTATTATTCTTTCATTTCTATTTTTATTATAATGTTTTTTATCGGACATTTTTAGTTATATATTTTTAATACAAATTTAAAAATTTTAATCAACATACATGATACATACATATATTATTCGACTGAACTTCGCTTAGAATTGTTTTTCGAATGTAATAATTTATCGTTGCATTTAAATTTAATACGGAATTAACTCTATATTTTTTACACCTGTATAAACTTTCACAAAAGTATCAGCTCATCTTTTCAATCATAATTTTAATGTACCATTTAATATGCCTTTTATGATGGCCCGTAATGAGAATACGACATTATTAAAAGAAATCTGATTTGGTTTCTATTTCGATAGGTTTGAAAACAGAGAGAATATGGATGTAAGATACAAAACTAACAACATTAACAATTTTTCGTCAATTATAATATCAATGAATATTATAGCTTGTATTCAAATTATTCTTAAATTGTTATTAATATTTGAATATAGTTATAATAATAACATTTTTAAATAAATATTATACTATTCTAAGAATAAAAAATAATTTAATTTATTTTAGTTACCTAGTAGTTTACCCATATCAAGCCACTCTCTATCAGAAAATTAGTTTCAATCAATATTAGAATGGAGATCATTTTTTATTCATTCATTTTTATTCTTTCCGTGATATGGTGTCGATACAAGTGGAATCGTAGACATATTGAAAAATTTGCTGCTAAATTGAAGGGACCACCTGCTTATCCATTTATTGGAAATGCGCTAGAATTTCTTGGAACTCCTGAATGTAAGGAATATAGTACAATTATATGCAACAACAGACACAAGAATACATTATATTTAATTACCTATAATTTTATTTCAGGTAGATTCAATAAATTAGTACAATTAGACATTCAGTATGGTCCGACGCCATTTAAAATTTGGTTGGGTCCAATTTTTACGGTATTGCTTACTAAACCCGAAGACATACAAGTAATAATGACATAATTTAATAATTTTTATATATTATAATTTTATTCTAGTAAAATATAAATAAAATAAATGGTTTAATAATTAATATTTAATATTGTGATATAATGCGTATTGGTTTTTTACAATTACACTTACTAAACCTGAAGACATAGAAGTAATAATGATATAATTTAATAATTCTTATACATTTTGATCAGAATTTCTTGTTACAGCAAAGAAAATATTCTCTGAATATATTCGAAATAGAGAAAATTTTATTATAAAAAACTATTTAGTTTTATATAATCAAAATTATTTGTATGTTAAAAAATTGTAAATTTCCTTTAGGGGGGGGGGATTCATGGATCAACTATTGAAAATCAAATGGTAACCCTTATTTTGTATACATTCATTATATAATATTATTTTTGAAGTTTTTTATATTATTGTAATTTTATATAGTTCAATATAGGTATCATGGAATATTTTGCTTATTGACTCTCATGCGAGAACATAGGCAATAAAAATGTAAGCGTGCACATTATAGTTGGTGCCGCGCCGTGATGTCTGTAAGATTGAACCATATTTTAATATTATAACCCGTGCAATTTAAAAACTTCTATCACTCTCATATTAAGAATATGAATGTTTAAAAAAAAATTTTACCACTAAAATTTTTTTCAAAAATAATATTATTTAATGAATGTATAAAAAATAAGGGTTACCATTTGATTTTTAAAAGTTGATCCCTGAATACCCCCCATTAAGGGCATCTAAAATTTTTAACATATATATAATTTTAGATTATAAAAAACTAAATAGTTTTTTTTTTATAAAATTTTCTGTATTACGAATATTTACAGAGAAAATTGCTGTAACATAAAATTCTGATCACCTGTATATTATAGGTAATTTTATTATAGTAAAATACGAGTATAAATGATATAAATTGGTTAATAATTAATATTTAATAATTGTGATATAACACGTATAGGTTTTTTACAATAATTACACTTACTATAAACCCGAAGACATACAAGTATCAATGAAATAATAAAATAATTCTTATTTAATATTAATTAAATATTTGATTAATATAAATAATAATATAATCGTATTCACATTAACACTTTGGTTCTTGATGTTTTAATAGAAGAATGTCTAATACTAAATTCTTATCCAATATTATATATTTTAATGTATTAATATATATACGAGTATGTATATGAAATATTTAATATAGTAATTTTGTGATGTTAATTAACATAATATGAAAATTGTATTTTAATGAAATTTTTCAATGTTATTAAATTGTGTAAAATATGGTTTTTGGTGGCAGATGAATTAGTAAAATAATTACATTTTGTAATGTCTTGTATAACTGTATAAGTACTAATAGTCCCCCTAAAGGAAAGAGTGATGGACCAATGGACCATGAATACAGGGCCTAGCTATTTAAAGGGCCCGTGGACTCGTTATTTGTTTGTAATTTTTGAAATTTTAGTGCAAATAATTATTTATATTAAATAACATTATAAAATAATATTTTTTGGAAAACGAGTTGGTATATATATAAAATGTTGCAAAAATCCACAACGAGTCAAGTGTTATTTGCATTTTTATCAGTGGAGAATGAATTGGCTTCGACAATCAATTTTGACAACATTAATACCGAGTTAGATGATCTCAAAGCTCGTAAAATAAAATTTTTACTTAAAAAAAATTTAATTAAATGTAAATTTAAATATACATGTTTCTTCCTATTAGCTGATTTTCCCGCCGCAAGGATATAGGTGTAAAAATCATAGTATTTAATTCGAATTAGAATTTGAATGCAATGATTGTTCGCCGCCGGGCTAAGTATCGTAATATATACAAAATAATATCAATTTAAACTATAAACAGAATACATATTTATATTATATATTATATAATATATATATATATATATATATGAATAAAGAGCTGATACCATCACGTGTCCTGGATCACCGCTGCCGAACTTCTCCTTGTCGTTGAATGGACGTCAGGACTTCGAAGATGTTGCCGCCGACGTCACGAGTATGTATATTATGAAATTATACAGGTCGAAGCACTGTCATGAAAAGGTATACACGATACACGGATATATATGAATATATATTTAATAATGGACGAAGCCCACGTGTATGATAATTATACGACTTCGCGCACACGCGAATATGACGTATATAAATGTCAAATATACGGCTTATTAAAACACAAAGTATTATATTATATATTATACTTATAAAAAAATGTCGCGCTTTGGACACACACGGGAGACACTGATAGTAAAAAATTCGCTGACCCAGATCAACGCAAACACCACCGTGGACAACAACCAACACGGGAGTCGCGAACACGAGCACGGTCGAAATCGAACAACACGAACCCCGGCCACCAATATGGTCGAATGTTCGCATAAAAACGTCGGAGAGATATAGTTCGCCTGCTATAGCACCATGAAGTGGTCGCAACGTGGGAATTTTCTTGACGCCTATATGGTCTTGATTTAGTTTCCAACAATGATAAACCATTGTATTCGAAAAAAACGATTCTGAGCGAAGTTCAGTCAGATAATGTAGGTATTGATTAATATGTTACCGTTTTTTCGTAATTTTTTCTAACGCATAGGGTAAATTTTGAGAAATTCGAAAAACCACCAAAATAAAGTACCAAGAACATCCACTTTCCAACCAAAAACAGCATGTAGGTGCAAGTATAGTACATAAATGAACACCTTATACAATTTTGAAGTCTCTAACTTCAAAATTGCCCGAGATAAGGTCAAAAATTGAAATCGAATTCGTCGAAATTTCATTTTTCGTAAAAAATGTCATTTTTTCGTCATTTTTTTTACCGCATTGAAAAACTTTGAAAAATTCGAAAAATGACCTAAATAAAGTACCAACTACATTCAGTTTTCTAGTGAAAACCTTTACGATTCGTAAATATCGGAGCATTATTTATAGTCGAAAAAATATCATCATATATAAAAAAAAAAAGAAAAAACCACATATATACCAATTTATATTGCCAATTTTATAAAACTTTATATACATAAAAACGAGAACTTTACGAAATATTCAAAGTCCTACACTTTGTAGAAAAATTATACCAGAATTTTACCAAATATATATAGTAGCTATGTGAACACCCAAAAAAATTTTCAAGTTTTTATTTTCAAAATTGCCTTAGATATCGTGAAATATTGAAATCGAATTCGTCATAATATTAGTTTTCTTGATTTTTTCGTCGTTTTTTCTACCGCTTAGGGTCAACGATGAGAAATTCGAAAAATCACGCAAATCAATGTAAAACCTAACATTCATCGCTTCGCTCAGAATCTAAAATATGAAAAATTTATAAATTTGTTATGTGTTATATTGAATTTATATAAAAAACAATTATTACAGGGTTATTTAATTATAACAGTATTATAGTAATTATTGCTAAATATCAATACATTATTATATTTTTGAATTCTTTCATAGATATTAAATTTATTTCAGGTTGTATTAAATAATTCGTGTGCTCTAGGAAAACCAATGTTTTACAATTTCCTCAAAGTTATTCTTGGTGAAGGATTAGTTACAGCTCCAGGTTAGTAGGATATTAAACTAATATAGAATTACCTAAAATGAAAATGATCAAATCTGTATTTAAATTATACATACAATAATTGTGTAAGAAATATAATATACTATTATTTAATATTTAATGATTACAGTTAATAAATGGAAAAAACATCGTCGCATTATAAATCCAGTTTTTAACTCTAAACTTTTAGAACAGTTTTTTCCAGTTTTCAACGAGAAAAGCATACTATTAATAAGTAGTCTTAAAAAGGAATTAGGAAAACAACAACACTTTGATCTCTGGGAATATATATCACCAACGACTCTTGATATAATTTGTCGTGAGTTAAAATACATGATATAAATTGTAATCAAATTATTTGTTTCATTAAAATGTTATCTAATATGTTTCTCATAAAAATTTTTGATCACAATAATATTTTTTTGGTCGCATTACATATACAATATTCAATAATATCATATATTCATATGATACATTAGTTGATGGTTAATTTCGTCATACTAGAAAAAATTGAGCTTTATATTCGAATATACAGACACATACAATTGTTATAATTAATTTTAATTTTAGATTAATTTTAGATTCTGAGGCAAAGCGAAGAATGTATTGGTTTTACAATGTTGTGTGTTTTTTTTTTTTTTTTTATGTCTGTGTACAAAAATACTACCCGAAATAATGCTCCGATTTTCACGAATAGGGTATGTTTCCGGTAGCAAAGTGGATGTACTTGGTACTTTAAAAAATTGACAAAATTGACGCTAAGTGGTAGAAAAAATGGCGAAAAAATGGCGAAAAAATAACGAAAAAACGGCATTTTTCGCGAAAAATGAAATTTCGACGAATCCGATTTCTATATTTCACGATAACTCAGCCAATTTTTTAGATAGAGACCTGACATTTTTTTTGAATGTTCACATAGCTACTATATATATGTGGTATAATTTTGGAACCGTTACATTATTTTTCTCCAAAATATAGGACTTTGAATATTTCGTAAAATTCACGTTTTTACGTATATAATGTGTGATAAAATTAGCAATTTTTGGTATTAGGATCTGAAAATTTTACTGAAGTATACTTACATATTACTTAACATCATACTAAAATATTAGAAAAATCCCTAATCTCAATTTTTTTTTTATAGCTGTTTTAAGTTGATATTTTTAGTTCAAACGAAAATTATAATCTGACTGAACTTCGCTCAGAATCGTTTTTTCGAATGCAATGGTTTATCATTGCATTCAAATTCTAAGTAAAATTAAACACTATGATTCGCACACCTGTATCCTGTGCGGCAGGACTATCAAATTATCTTTTTTTGTTTTTAGTCAGTAGACAATTTTACTACCCGAAATAATGCTCCGGTTTTCAAGAATAGCATATTCCGGTTAGAAAGTGGATGTAGTTGGTAACTATTTTTTAATAATAGTAATACAAATAAATTGAAATAGTAAATTACATATATAATGCATAAAAAACAAAAAAAATGAAATACATGTATTAAAACTGAAATTATATATTATATATACCTAAAAACCTGTAAAATTTTAAAAGTCTAGTAATAAATAATAGGTACCTAATTATTTTTACAATTATTATGAAAATATAATATTCTGTGTATATATATATTATTTAAATAATAATTCAATATAAATAAATAAATAATAATTTATTATACATAATTATATTACGTAATTAGAAATAATCGCATATTGTATTTATTGATATATGTATGTAAAAAATAAATATCATTAAATCCTAGACCAAATATGTACTGTACAGGCATGTAATATATTGTGCAACCAATTAACATACTTCCAATTTATTTGTAGAGACGGCAATGGGTTACAATCTTAATACGCTTTCAAATGAGACGTCCGAATTTTCCGAATCATTGCAAAAGTAATAAATTAAAAAATAATTTTTTACGCATAATTCCAATATGATTTTTTGTTAAATATTTTTTTAGATTAAAAGAGTTAACAACCACGAGAGGTTACAATCCTTTTTTGTATTTAGAATTTGTAAATTTTCTCTATGAAAAAATAACAGGAGTAAATAAATATAACCAACGATTGCACATACTACCAAACCAAGTAAATCTGTTATAATTTAAATGCATAAAATATTATAATGGATTAAATAATTTATATTTTATGAATCGTTTAATTTATATAACATTTACAAACCATATGAAATTTAAGGTGATTAAGGAAAAGAAAGAGTCATATAATAAAAAAAAATTGGAAAATAAAGAGAATTCTATAAATGATACCCGTAATAATAGTACGATATTTTGACTTATTATTATTCTTACTTTATATAATTTGGTTGTTCATTAACTATATTAATTTATGGTTTAGCAAAAGGATTAAAAATATTTCTAGATACGTTACTAGAATTGGAAAAATCCGGTATACGATTTACTGATAAAGAACTAAAAGATGAAGTCATAACAATGATGAGTGCTGTAAACATTTTTATTTATTTTTTGTATTACCAATACGTATACAATATAATATAATATAATATATTATATTAATATTAATTTTAATGGATTTCAGGGAAGCGATACTACTGCTATCACAGTTAGTTTTTGTCTTTTATTATTAGCTATACATCCAGATATTCAAGTAAGTACCATAATATTGTACTAAAAATTTATACAAGTTTAATCTAATAGATATGAAGTAGCACCTATAACATATTATGCTAAAGTAATAATCTATTTTAATTCAAATGTTAAATTATAATTATAACAGTTCATTCTATAAAAAACTAGTTTATTATAATTAAAAAATAAATATTGCGTTCAATTTTAAAATAACGAGTTTACAATAAAAAATTAATTAATAAGAAAACTTAAAAATACGTTCATATTATGTAGGTACGTTTTTAATATTAACTATAGCTGTAATTTCTTTTTAGGATAAAGTTTATAACGAAATTTACTATACGTTAGGCGATGGCGATGAAACAATTACAATGGAAGACACTACAAAACTTGTTTATATGGAGCAAGTATTGAAAGAAACACTTCGACTATAACCAATAGCACCGTTGATATTTAGAGAACTCCAAGATGATGTTAAAATTGGTAAGGTATTGATATAATTAATAACATCGTGAAATATTTTAATATATAATTTGTTTTAGTTACTGATAATATTACAATTCCAAAAGGAACAATTTGCAATATATTTGTGTTAAGCACACATCATCGTCCAGAATGGTATCCGAATCCTTGGGCATTTAATCCAGATAATTTCAAAACAGAAAATGTGGCTAAACGACATAAATATAGTTTCATAGCATTCAGTGGTGGACCTAGAGGTTGTATTGGTAAGATACAAAAATATAAAATGTACTAATACTCATATTAATATATAATTATCAATAATATTTTTAGGTTTCAAATATGCTATGCTATCAATGAAAGTACTCGTCGCTATGGTGCTGCGTAATTATAGATTGTACACAGATTATAAATTAAATGATATTAAATTGAAAGTCGATATGTTAATGAGAAGTGTTGAGGGGTATCCCGTAAAAATCAGTCCAAGAGTCAGACAACCTACATGTGAACAGTATTAGACTTTTTGATAAAAACTATATGAAAATAAATTAAATTATTTACTATTAATTGTGAGGTATATGGTATATATATTTATTAAATGGTTTATTAAATTGTTTACAATTAAGAATATATTATATGATAAAAATTTATTTAGAATATAAAGAAAAGAAGTGTTTTTAAAATTGCAGAATAATATAAATTATATATGGTATATCGTAAATATTTATTAAATAGCTTTATCAATTGAATTGTTTACAAATAAAAAAAGTATTTTTAAAATTTTATAATAATATATTAATCATTTTTTATTAGTATCGTAATAAAATTTGAAAACAAAATGTTTTTTCTTGTCTTTCATCAGTTTAAGTATATATAATATTGGGGAAAATAATCATCAAGCTACAATTTATACTTCTTGTTTTTTGAATACTTAGTTTTTAGTTAATATCTTTTACGTAGGTATATAAATATATATATATATATATGTTAGCATTAATGTATGAAATTACGATAATATATAGAATAACTAGGTATTTTATGAATTAATGAGCAATTTTAGTTAAACTATAGAATTCTATAATATTAGAAAATTAATACTTTAACTAGTTATTTTGTATAATAACGAGATATTATATAAAATAACTACGGAAATTCAGTTAATATATAAAAATTCTAATATTTTTAAGACACAAAAGAAAATTTCATAGTTCTTTTCAAGTGGAAGGTACGCTCGCTACGCCTACCGGCTTCGTACACTTCCTTAAGCACCGCTTTGCGTCACTTTTCTTGAAGATAGAGCTACGCTCCAAGGGACTACGGCATACCTACCTAATACTTACCTCGTGGACCTGATACTGGTGCGAATTGGCAGTGGTTTCATGTGACCTAAAACCCTCGTTTCTCCAGACCATTGGATGTTTACCTATATATTCCGTTCATATAAAGTCCGGAAATATACAATAAACAGCGACCTTTTCCGTCAACATACGTCATACATATTAATTCCGGGAAAATACGGTCCAAAAAAATACGTCCCGGGTTATACAGTTCAGAACTATACTTATTTCTGTCATTATACGTTCCGGACAAATACCGTTTTTGATTTTTGGATTCCGGGCATACACAGTCCATAATAATAACACATGTAATTAATACAATCCGTAAATTATTTATTCGATTTATTATCCGGAATTTTACGGGCCACCATTAAGTTGACATTCACCTGTACAAATTATTTAAGATTGCAGCGGAATGATACTTATAACTTATATTAGATTTCAATAAATTCTATATATTAACTAGTGAAAGTATATAATATATACATTAAAGGACATACTTATATATTCTGTATAATAACTAGTTATTATATAGAATATCTTATTACATTAACGCTAACATATAATATACCTTATATACTTTATATATATATAATACCAAATTGTATTTAAAAACGTTTATAAATATTTTTTCATAATTCACCATGATCGGACACAGCGCTAGGGGAGGACTAATGGGACATATGTCCAGGCCCCGCGCTTAGTTTGGTTTTAATGAGCCTTTGATCGATATAAAATACTATTAAAACATAATAAAAATAATATATTAATATAATGTGTAGACATGTTACAAATTAATATATTATTATATGTTTACGTTTACTTATAATAATAATTATATCAACTTCAAGTCACCAGATCGTACGCATTTGGATTATTTATAATAATATAATAATATCTGTAATTAGAGTCATCTTCTCGAGTAACTTTTGTATAGTGCAACGTCAGTCTTATTACTGTGCCGCAGTGTTCGTAAATTAGTATTACGTTCACATGAGGTATAACCGTTTACAATATTAACGTTTGGTAATAACCCAATAGACACGATTTCTAACATGTAGCAGTGTATATAGTTCAGTAGTTAGAATAACATAATATGTAATTAACAAGGCTGGGCAAGTTAACAAAATTTTTTAACTCGTTAAGTTAAGTTATTTTTGAAATGTTTAAGTTAAATTAAAAGTTAAAAGTTACTTTTAATTTCAGTTAACTTAAAAAAGTTAAAAGTTACTTGAAAAAAAATAACTTAACTTAATTAAAAAGTTAAAAAAAAAGTTAATTTATTATATGTTTGATAAAAACTTTTTAAACAAAAAACCTACCTTATCCGCATTGGAGTTTAATGAATTGCAATTATAATGATTTTAAATAATAAAATTGAAATAGGTATATTAAATTAAAAATAAATATATATCATAGGTATGTACTGTATTAATATTTCATCCCACTTCATCAACTATATTTAATGAGAAACAAATCTATTTTATTACTACAAATTATATAAATATAATTATAAAATATAAAAATAATATAACGATAACTAAATATTAATTAATTATAAATATAAACCATTTATCTATACTTTGATAGAGTTGTCTGCTTTGTAATAAGCATATTTGGGTATGTAATATAATATGTATCAAGTATATTTTGTTGTTCGCTGAATTCCATTTCAAAATTTCCTATTTGTGATCAATATAATAAATGTATAAATATACTATACATTATTATATAGGTAGGTAATTAGGTATACATTATACCTAAATAATTATATACATATAATAAAACTATATAAAAAAATATAAATAGATAATAATCTCATATATATTATTTATTAATAAGAAACCATTCATTTTTAAAATGTTTGTCTGTAGATATTACTAAATTACTAAATTAGGTATCTCACAATGCGGGAATAGGTAATAATATAATATTAATGGAATAATGGGTACTGGGTAAGTACAATAATAATTATTGTCGATTAAAATTAAAATAATTTTATATTTATACTATAGTGTTCTACGAAAAGACTAGTTTTAAACTATGTAATTTTAGTAAATTGTATATAAAAATAATATAGGTAATAATATATATAAATGGTTATTTAATTTTAAATATTAGTGGGCACATAATAATAGAAAAACAGGAAATATAAAATTTATAATAAATTAATAACTGGAATTTTAAATTTTTGTACATTGAATAAAGATAGTATAACATTTTATTTTCTATAAAAGTAGATTATTAACTTAACGATAATAAAAGAAAAATTAACTAAAATATTACTCAGTTATTTACAAAAAATTTAACTCGTTAAGTTAAAAGTTAATAGTAAAAAAAAAGTAACTCGTTATATAACTTAGTTAAAAGTAACTTAACTTTTTAACTTAACTTTAACTTTTTAACTCGTTAACGCCCAGCCTTGGTAATTAATTTATATTCAATGATTTCTAAATTATTATGTGAAATTCATTTTAATAAAAAAAAATATAATTATACTCAGTTATTATTTTGTTATTATAAATAATTGTAATACTACCTATACATTTTGTATAATTTAGAAATAAATTTAAATATGCGTATTAATGATATAAATTTATTAATTATAGATAATTTTTTTATTTATTAGTTATAAAGCTTATACAATATGTTTGGCTTGTGTATTATCGTGAGATAAACTTGACTAGGTATAGAATAGGTATGTAATTGGTTTTTATTAACGAATACTGTCCAGTGTCGCGCAAAACCTAGCGCCGTCACTGATCGCGGACATTAAAATCGAAATAAACACAAGTACCATAATCATATATATGTGTATGAAAAAAAGTTGGAGTACTTCTCTGATATTAATAACAAACAATTTTAAATTAAGAATATAATATATTAAAAAAATTTTCTTTTAACAAAGTACCTATTTTAATTCATTTTAGATGTGTGTCTTTTTTTTTTTTTGTTTTTTTTTTTTAAGTATGAAGACACTTTTACTACCCGAAATAATGCTCCGATTATCACGAATAGCATATGTTTCCGGTAGCAAAGTGGATGTACTTGGTACTTTATTTAGGTCATTTTTCGATTTTCTCAAAATTGACCCTATGCGGCAGAAAAAACGACCAAAAAATGACGAAAAAACGGCATTTTTCAAATTTCGACGAATTCGATTTCAGTATTTCACGATAACTCGGGCAATTTTGAAGTTAGAGACTTGAAATTTTTTTTGGGAGTTTATATAGGTACTATGTATATGTGATAAAATTTTGGAACCGTTACGTTCATTTTTCTACAAAATATAGGACTTTGAATATTTCGTAAAATTCTCGTTTTTTTGTATATAATGTTTGATAAAATTAGCAATATTTGGTATTAAGGTCTGAAAATTTTACTGAAGAAAATTTATATATTAATTAACATTAATTTAAAATATTAGAAAAATCCCTAGTCTCAATTTTTTTTATAGCTGTTTAAAGTTGATATTTTTAGTTTTAACGAAAATATTATGAAAAAAATGACGAAAAAATGGTATTCACAAATACGTAGCTCTATGGGAGACGCGTGTGGTGTAGTCGGCGAAATATTCTCGAACGCTATCTCGGTGTTGAGCTCCGTCGCCAGGCATCGACAGCGGATGGGTGACCGCCGTTTTTTTTTTCGTTTTTTTTTTCTTACTATGTCTGAATCATCATATTAAAATATTAAAAAAATCCATGGTAACATTTTTTTTTATAGCTGTTTAAAATTAATATTTATATTTTTTTGTTTTTATGACTGAAGACACTTGTACTACACGAAATAATGGTCCGATTTTCACAAATAGCATATGTTTCCGGTAGGAAAGTGGATGTTCTTGGTACTTTATTTAGGTCATTTTTCGAATTTTTCAAAATTGATCCTGTACGTTAGAAAAAACGATGAAAAAATGACGAAAAAACGGCAATCTATTAATCAATACTTACATTATCTGACTGAACTTCGCTCAGAATCGTTTTTTCGAATGCAATGGTTTAACATTGCATTTAAATTATAATTATAATCAAATACTATGATATGCACACCTATATCCCTGCGGCAGGAGTATCAGTTCTTTTTTTTTATATTTATAAATATAATATTGTTGCTTATTTGTATACAATTATTAACAATTATTGTTGGTTTTTTTTTTAGTTGTTTAAATTTACAAAAAAAAGTCAAATTACCAGTTTAAAAGTGGTACTTTATTGTTGTTATTGTTTTTTTTTTTTTTTTGTGATTAAAAATTAATTATGTAATTTTAGGATTTTGAGCACCCCATGAAAATTGGAAAACTCGCCGTCTATATATCTATTTAAAAAAAGAAGTCTCATGTGGTAATATCAATCATAACTGATGTTTTAATGACGGCCTAATGATATTATGCTAGAATTATGTTATGTTTATTATATTCTTAATTATCTTTATTTTTTAGATTCTGAGCGAAGCGAAGAATGTATTGGTTTTACAATGATGTGTGATTATTTTTTGTTTTTTTTTTTTTTTTTTTTTATGAATGTGTACAAAAATACTACCCGAAATAATGCTCCGATTTCACGAATAGGGTATGTTTCGGGTAGCAAAGTGGACGTACTTGGTACTTTACTTAGGTCATTTTTTGAATTTCTCAAAATTGACGCTATGCGGTAGAAAAAACGGCGAAAAAATGACGAAAAAACTGCATTTTTCGCGAAAAATGAAATTTCGACGAATTCGATTTCTATATTTCTATATTTATTATTCTTCTATTAAACTATTACCGACAAATTTAAATCAGAGAAATTTTCTGTCAGATAATTGGTTACACTGTTATTAAGAAAAATAACAACAGTCCTTTTCTAGATTTTTAGTAACAACATAACATATCTCATTGATTACTACCTCAATACTGCCATACTGAGTCATGTCCTCGGAAAAAGCAAGTTTATTAAAATATTAACAACTTAAGATTTTAATATGATAACTATTAATTAATTGGTTT
>JAIUCT010000001.1:25802134-25830060 GCA_021307375.1 Tetraneura akinire | reverse complement strand
TTCTGAGCGAAGCGAAGAATGTATTGGTTTTACAATGATGTGTGATTATTTATTGTTTTTTTTGTTTTGTTTTTTTTTTTTTTATGTCTGTGTACAAAAATACTACCCGAAATAATGCTCCGATTTTCACGAATAGGATATGTTTCCGGTAGCAAAGTGGACGTACTTGGTACTTTACTTAGGTAATTTTTTGAATTTCTCAAAATTGACGCTATGCGGTAGAAAATACGAAAGTAAAACGGGTAGTAAGGTAAAACGGCGAAAAAATGACGAAAAAACTGCATTTTTCGCGAAAAATGAAATTTCGACGAATTCGATTTCTATATTTCACGATAACTCAGGCAATTTTCAAGATAGAGACGTGAAATTTTTTTTGGATGTTCACATAGCTACTATATATATGTGGTATAATTTTGGAACCGTTACATTAATTTTTCTCCAAAATATAGGACTTTGAATATTTCGTAAAATTCACGTTTTTACGTATATAATGTGTGATAAAATTGTCAATTTTAGGTATTTTAGTCTGAAAATTTTACTGAAGTATACTTACATATTACTTAACATCATACTAAAATATTAGAAAAATCCATTGTTAAAATTTTTTTTTATAGCCGTTTTAAGTTGATATTTTTAGGAAAACGAACATCTTAGAATCCATACGTATAAATATTCTGAAAACACTTTCACTACCCGAAATAACCCTTCCATTTTCACCAATAGCTAGTTTCAGATGTAAAAGTGGATGTAGATGGTACTTTATTTGCAAGCCCGTATCCAGGGGGGGTTTAGGGGTTCAACCCCCCCCCCGAAATTTTTAAAGTAGTTTTATATTTATAATATAACAGACTAACTACATATATAACTACGTATAATATAATCATTTATTTTTACTTCATAGATTAAAAAATTTTAACCCCCCCCCCCCGAAAATTGATCCTGAATACGTGCTTGTTTATTTGGGTCATTTTTCGAATTTCTCAAAATTGACTATAGGCGGTAGAAAAAACGAAATTTTGACGAATTCAATTTCTATATTTCACGATAACTCGGGCAATTTTTAAGTTAGAGACTTGAAAATTTTTTAGGGTGTTCACATAGCTATTATATATATGTGGTAAAATTTTGGAACCGTTTATAAATTTTTTTACTAAATATAGGACTTATAGCTTTTTTAAGTTGATATTTTTAGTTCAAACGAAAATTATAATCTAACTGAACTTCGCTCAGAATCGTTTTTTCGAATGCAATGGTTTATCATTGCATTCAAATTCTAAGTAAAATTAAACGCTTGTATCCTGTGCGGCAGGAGTATCAGCTCATCTTTTTTTTTTTTTTTAATTATGTAGAAAATCATTAATTTAATTAATTAATTTTAAAGAATTTTTAAAATAAATTCTAAGTTTTAACATCAATTATTAAATTACCGATTAGTTTTTATGGATATTTGTTGAGACTATAGTATTCCCCATATGACCGGTATTATGTTTTGTCTCATTTGGTAATTTTCTTAAATGTGAGGTACTGAGGTATAATTAATAATTATAAAATGTAAATACAATGAGAGTAAGAATGTGCTATTTAAAATATACGTCATATTATAGATTGAGTAATTTGTAAATTTATTGCTCTTGCACAGTACACTTTTTTACCCTTCGTGATTCTATAAGGATATTATATATCACAAAAAGAGTTACGACGAACCTCCATTAAGTGGTAGGCTCGTCACCAATGGCCAAGACACCAATTAGGGCCGGAGTACCATGGATTTTAAAATAAAATATAAATGATAGGGTTTAAATAAAATTACATAAAAATAGTTGTAAAAAAAAATAAATATATATATATTATTAATGAACGTATTGATAAATTTAATAATATGGAAAAAGCCCGAGAGCTAAAAAAACCATAGATATATGAAAGTATGTTTAAACAAAAAACAACACATTGATAATTGGCATCCGTCGTATCGCCGCGCGCTCTGTTTTACCTAATATACAAACATATTTATATGGACATTCTACACGTCATGTTACAACTTGTAGGCGCTATTGTCTATAATTAATAGTATGGTGAATATAATTTTAAATTGTAATTTTCTTAAGGACGGCATATTATTTAAATTTGCCCCGGGGCGGCAACACGTGGCACCTTATGATCAGGTAATACAGGTTATCTTTAATGTTAGATTTTGCGCGAAACGAAGAATGTATTGGTTTTACAATGATGTGTGATTTTTTTTTTGTTTGCCGTTTGGTTAATTTTTCTATAAAATATAGGACCTTGAATATTTCGTGAAATTCTCGTTTTTACATATATTAGGTTTAATCATAGGCGTATGGTGGATAAATTTATAGGGGGGCTCTCCAACTAGTTTTGTATAATATAAGGGTTTTTGGAGACGACCCCCGACCACACTATTATTAGTACTCAGAGAATTTTTTAAGGAATTTTTACTGGGCGACAAAAAGAGTTTTCTCAAAATAGATAGTCAATTATAGTAGGTTATAATCTAATGTTCACACCCTCATAATTATTAAAAATAAATCTTAATGCTAGAAGGTAGCTATAGGTAAAAGTTATAAAACAGTCATAATTTATTATATTAAATTATATTATCTAATATTTTAATAATATGATTACTTGTTAATTCTATAAATTTAAAAAAATATTACCAAATTATATTTAGATTTAAAAATATTATATACAATTTTTCAAAAAAATTTTTTACGAAAGAACGATTTTTATACGTTTTTTGGTCTGGAGGATTGTAACATCGTTTCTTTATACATAAAAGAAAAACTCTTCTTTAATAAATTGTGTGTCGCCCAGTCTTTAAAAATACAGTCAACTAGGTGACAAAATATCTTCACTGGGCGACATTTCTGTCGCCCAGTTTACTAGCTTAAAAAATACACTGTTAGTACTTATTAATTAACTTACACTTATTAATGTAATACATATACAGTACTAATAAATTAAATACAGGTATAATATCATAATACACAAATTTATTTTTAAATAAAATAGGAAAAAAGTATAAAAAAAATTAAAAATGCAAATATGCATGATAAAAATGGCGAAATATACATTATGCATTACAAATTTGTACGAAATTAAAAAACAAATTTTTAAATTTTTTTCAAATATAAACTACATTTTTTATTGTTAAGTTTTTATTATATACCTATCAACATAATAAAATAAATACAGATTAAGAAAATCACAATTTTATTTATTTGCAAATGTTTAAAATATATTTTAAATATACTAATTATTCGTAACTTCGTAGTTAGTAATCGTAACAATAAACCATTTTTATTTTCCAATGTTAAATATTTTTAAATCAGAGCCTCAAATAATTTTGGGGGGACTAATTATCAATCAGGGGGGGTTAAGCCTCCCCCCAAGCCCCCACCTAAATACGCCTATGGGTTTAATAAAATTGGCAATTTAAGTGAATAAGGTCTGAACATTTTAATAAAGTATACTTAAATATGATTTAACATAATATCAAAATAATACAATAAACTCTAGTCTCTAAATATTTTAGTAACTAAATATTCTTCTCTTTATATTAATTTACATATTCAATTTAATGTGTAGCGACGGGGGGTCCACACGATTTCGCAAATACCGATCCTGATCGAACAGGTATTATAAATTAAAATTCGTAACAAGTAATAAAATATTATTTATATCATATATACATGTCAGCTAGAACTCCCGCCCATTCGCTATAAAATCGCGTTCACCGAGGACACGCCGTAAAGATGAAGGTAACATTATAGAATGTTAAGGCCTAAATTTTAACAACATACATGTAAGTCTATAAATGATCATTTAAACGAGTCAGTTCGCAGTGTCATATGTACTTGGTATATTTACTGCAGCTAATACATCATCTTTAGCAAATCGAGGTATGATTTATATATACTAAATATATATATTTATATTAACAATAAATAATTTGTTTTTTGATACATAATATTATTGAGATATTTTAACATTTGAAGTATCTAGTATGATAGGTATAAATAAAAAAATGTAAATTTACAAAAAGGGATTGAACACTATTTTAAATTTTAAAATAAATTCAGTGTTTTACTGACATGGTTCCACGACATTTGATCCGATAAATAATATCCTGTAACAACGATAACCGGCGATAATCATGTTTACTGTTTTAGATTCTGAGCAAAGCGAAGAATGTATTGGTTTTACAATGATGTGTGATTTTTTTTTTTTTTTTTATTTTGAAGACACTTTTATTACTCGAAATAATGCTCCGAATGTCACGAGTAGCATATGTTTCCGATTGAAAAGTGAATGTAGTTGGTACTTATGTAGGTAATTTTTCGAATTTCTCTAACTTGACTATATGCGGTAGAAAAAACTTCGAAAAAATGACGAAAAACGGCCAAAAACCAAAATTTCGATGAATAATTCGATTTCAATATTTCAAGATAACTCAGGCAATATTGATGAAAGAGATTTGGGCTTTCACATACCTACTAAAAATATGTGCTAAAATATTGTTACCGTTTGGTTAATTTTTCTACAAAATATAGGACTTTGAATATTTCGTAAAATTCTCGTTTTTAGTATGTAATGTTTGATAAAATTGGCAATTTTTGGTATTAAGGTGTGAAAATTTTACTGAAGTATATGTACATTTTACTGAAGTATATCCACATATTACTTAACATTATATCAAAATATAAGAAAATTCCCTAGACTCAATTTTTTTTTATTGCTGTTTTAATTTGATATTTTTAGTTCCAACTAAAGAAGAATATTCTTCTTATTATTTCTCAATACTTTCACAATAAATATTAATAGAAAAACTAATAAATTTGAAAAATTTTTGAAAATTTTATTGAAGTATACTGATATATACGAGTATCTTAACGTATTTCCAAAATATTATGAAATTATCAAAACCCAATTTTCTAAGCGGTAAAAAAAACGACGAAAAATGAAATTTCGACGAATTCGATTTTAATATTTCACGATAACTCAGGCAATTTTGAAGATAGAGACCTGAGAATTTTTTGGGTTTTCAAATAGCTACTATATATATTTGGTTATATGTTGGGAACGTTTGCTTAATTATTTTGCAAATGTAGGATATTGAATATTTCGTTAAATTCTCGTTTTTACGTATGTAATGTTTGATAAAATTGGCAATTTTGGTCATTTAGGTCTGAAAATTTTACTCAAGCATATGTACATTTTACTGAAGTATATCTCCATATTACTTAACATCATATCAAAATATAAGAGAAATCCCTAGTCTCAATTTATTTTATAGCTCTTATTAGTTGATATTTCAGTAAAATTAATATTTAAGCCATTTAGTTACTTAATTTTAGCTAATATTTAATTTAGTTAATAATTAAATTTAGCTACATCCTATTATATTTCAATATTTTACATTAATGAAAATAAAATTGACAAAAATTATTATGATATTGGCATTTAGGCGACAATGGATTTTATGAGCAATTTTATTGAACTTAGAGTCTTGAAAATTTTATAGAGTGTTCAATGTGTTCATTTATGTACTTGTACTATATCACATTATCACTTTGCGTTTTAAATATTTCATATAATTATATATTAATTATAATTAATCAATACTCACATTATCGACTGAACTACGCTCAGAATCGTTTTTTCGTATGAAATGGTTTATCATTGCATTAAAAATCTAATTAAAATTAAACACTATGATTTGCACGCATATATGATATATCCCTGCCTCAAGAGTAATAAAATATAAAAAATAATTTGTATAACATATTTCATTTATATATTTATTAATTTATTATATTATAAATATAATATATATATAATATATATATTATATTATATTAAATTATTTTAATATATAAAAAAAAAATAAAAATTCAGGCGAGTTAATAAAAAAAACGGATCATTGTCATTCACCAAGTATTGCTCAAATCGAAAAGATAGTTAATTCTATGAAAGAATTAGCTGCAAATGAATAAAAATGCTCAAAAATATTATTAGTGAAAATCTTGAAAATGTGTCTGTTCCGGTAAGGACAATTACCCGTTAGTACCCGTTGTTGATAGAACAAAAGATACATGTACAGAAGTTTTAAATCAATAATCATTGAAATGTAAGCACAATCTTGATCCAAAGTCAATACAAACTGATTTAGAGCAAGCATTTATTTCAGCATTTAATGACATTTTTCCTAATGCAAAAATTGATGAATGTTTTTTTCACTTTTGTCAGTGTGTTTGGCGTAGAATACAATCATTAGGATTACAAAAAATGTATTAGGAAAACTCAACATTTGCTCTTCAAGAATCATTTTGATTTTATATTATTTATTTATCATACGAGTGAAAAAACAATTATATTTATATAACCTTCCATTATAATTTTTTTTTTTTTTTTGACTGTCATTAATTTTGATTTTATATTTTTTATTTATCATTGAAAAACAATTAAGTATATTATTATCCTACAATTATTAATTTATTGTTATACTTACATTTTTAATTTTACTATAATATTTTTTATCTGACATTTTTAACCAGGTTAATTTGAGTATACGATATTTATATTTTTGTACCGGATCAAGTGACGTGGATCATTTGTCGACGGATATTATTTACTGGATCAAATACATTATTAATAAAATTAGATGTTGGGTACTTTTATAATTATTCATTATTAAATAATAAATCCATGTTCATTTATAATAATTTTGTTGTACAATAAAATAAATAAAAAGTTAATTAACTTTATAATCTATTTATGTATATAAATATACCGAATAAATTTTGGAATTGAGAATCTTTAAAGTATTTTTAGATTATATATATTTTTATATTTATTACATAATAATATAATATAAACTCAAATCAATATAGAATTATATTTATTTAGCATCAAACATTTTACATCTACGATTTAAATTATTGTTTAGGTTTTCTATAATTTGTATAATTTATGTTAGTGTATTTTGAATATTTTGAAAATAATGATTAATAAAAAAAAAATATTTTAAAAAAGTTTGAAAAATGTATTGAAACATCCTTACATATTGGATAACGTAGATACCTATTTCTAAAATATTAGATAAAGTAATATTATTTAATATTAAAGTCTCAATTATTTTATAGGTATTGTAAGTAGAAATTTTAGTTAAATCGATATTTATATTAATTTTATGGATTAAATTCTTATTATTTCTCAATATTTTAAAAAAATTTAAAGTTTCGAAAATTTTTTTTAAATTTTATGGAAGCTTGAGTACATATAGCAAGAAGACTTGTGGATATTAAAATTACAATTATTATTTAAATGCAGTTTAAACTTTAAAGTATACAAAAATACAAAGAAAGGTTGTTACCACTATGGATGGGATACAGATACAGGTGTAAAGAGGATAGTGTTTACTTTGAATTAAAATTTCCATGCAATGATAAATCAATACATTTGAAAAAACTATTTTCAGTGAAGTTCTGTCATTTAGCATTTTAGCGAACTCATTTATGGATTTTATGAGCAATTATATTTAACGTAGATATTAGAAAATTTTATTGGGTTTCATATATGTACTTCATATGTTATATAATTTTGGAACTCTTACATTTAAATACAAATGTAAATTAGTAATTTTATTAATTATATATTTTTAATAAAAATTTAAAAATTTTAATCAACATAAATTATACATATATATATTATTCGACTGAACTTCGTTTAGAATTGTTTTTCGAATGTAATAATTTACCATTGAATTTAAATTTAATACAAAATTAACTCTATATTTTTTACACGTTTATAAACTTCCACAAAAGTATCAGCTCACCTTTTGAATCATAATTTTAATGTACTATTTAATATGCTTTTATGACGGCACGTAAATGAGAATACGACATTATTAAAAGAAATTTGATTTGGTTTCTATTTCGATATGTTTGAAAACAGAGAATATGGATGTAAGATACAAAACTAACAACATTAACAATTTTTCGTCAATTATATATCAATGAATATTATAGCGTGTATCATATTATTCTTAAATTGTTATTAATATTCGAATACAGTTATAATAATAATATTTTTAAATAAATATTATACTATTCTAAGAACGAAAAATTATTTAATTTATTTTAGTTACCTAGTAGTTTACCCATTTCAAGCCACTCTCTATCAGAAAATTAATTTCAATCAATATTTTAGAATGGAGATCATTTTTTATTCATTCATTTTTTTTCTTTCCTTGATATGGTGTCGATACAAGTGGAATCGTAGACATATTGAAAAATTAGCTGCTAATATGAAGGGACCACCTGGTTATCCATTTATTGGAAATGCGCTAGATTTTCTTGGAACTCCTGAACGTAAGGAATATAGTACAATTATATGCAACAATAGACATAAGAATACATTATATTTAATTACCGATAATTTTTTTTCAGGTAGATTCAATAAATTAGTACAATTAGACATTCAGTATGGTCCGATGCCATTTAAAATTTGGTTGGGTCCAAATTTTACGGTTTCACTTACTAAACCCGAAGACATAGAAGTAATAATGATATAATTTAATAATTCTTATACAGTGTAATCAGAATTTCTTGTTACAGCAATTTTCTCTGAATATATTCGAAATAGAGAAAATTTTATAATAAAAAAACTATTTAGTTTTATATAATCTAAAATTATTTGTATGTTAAAAAATTGTAAATTTATAAATTAATTATTGAGGGGTATTCAGGGATCAACTTTGAAAATCACATGGTAACGATTATTTTTTATACATTCAATATATAATATTATTTTTGAAGTTTTTTATAATATTGTGACTTTATATTGTTCAATATAGAGTTATCATGAAATATTTTGCTGATGGACTCTCATGCGAGAACATAGGCAATAAAAATGCAAGCGCGCACATTACAGTTGGTGCCGCACTGTGATGTCTGTAATACTTATTAATCCATATTTTAATATTATAACCTATGCAATTTAAAAACTTCAATCACTCTCATACTAAGAGTATGAATGATTAAAAAAACATTTTACCACTAAAATTTTTTTCAAAAATAATATTATAAAATGAATGTACAAAAAATTAGGGTTAGCATTTGATATTAAAAAGTTGATCCCTGAATACCCCTTAATAATTAATTTTTAACATACATATAATTTTAGATTATATAAAACTAAATAGTTTTTTTTATTATAAAGTTGACTCTCTTACGAATATTTACAGAGAAAATTGCTCTAACATGAAATTCTGATCACCCTTATTTTAGATTAATAGACATAAATACATCATTATATTTTTGAATTCTTTCATAGATTTTAAATTTATTTCAGGTTGTATTAAATAATTCGAGTGCTCTAGGAAAACCAAAGTTATACAATTTCCTCAAAGTTGTTCTTGGTGATGGGTTAGTTACAGCTCCAGGTTAGTAGGATATTAAACTAATATAAAATTATCCAAAATGTAAAGGATTACATCTGTATTTCAATTATATATATATAATTGTATAAGAAATATAATATACTATTATTTAATATTTAATGATTACAGTTAATAAATGGAAAAAACATCGTCGCATTATAAATCCAGTTTTTAACTCTAAACTTTTAGAACAGTTTTTTCCAGTTTTCAACGAGAAAAACATACTATTAATAAACAATCTTAAAAAGGAATTAGGAAAGGAACAACACTTTGATCTCTGGGACTATATATCACCAACGACTATTGATATAATTTGTCGTGAGTTAAAATACATGATATAAATTGTAATCAATTTATTTGTTTCATTAATATGTTATCTAATATATTTCGCATAAAAATCTTTTGGTCACAATCATATATTTTTTTGGTCGCATTACATTAACAATATTTAATAATATCATATGATATATTAGTTGATGGTAAATTTCGCCATACTGGAAAAAATTGAGCTTTATATTCGAATATATAGAAACATACAATTGTTATAATTAATATTAATTTGAGATTAATTTTTAGTTTTTATTCAGTAGACACTTTTACTACCAGAAATAATGCTCCGATTTTCACGAATAGCATGTTTCCGGTTAAAAAGTTGATGTGGTTGGTACCTAATTTATTAATAATAATACAAATAAATTGAAATAGTAAATTACATATATAATACATTATATAAAAAAACAAAAAAATGTAATATATGTATAAAAACTGAAATTATATATTATATATACCTAAAAGCATGAAAACTTTTAAAAGTCTAGTATGAAAAAATAGGTAATTATTTTTACAATTATTATGTATTATGTAAATATAATAATCTGTAATATATAATCTGAATATAATAATTCAATATAAGTAAATTAATTTTTAATTATAATAAATAAATAAATAATTTATTTATATTATTATATATATAATAATATATATATATATATATATATATATATATATATATATTATTAATTATTAATTAATTATTACAAAAATTATAATATTTTATTATACCTAATTATATTACCTAATTTTAAATACTCGCATATTGTATTTATTGCTATATGTAAAAAATAAGTATCATTAAATCCTAGACCAAAAATGTACAGGCGTGCAATATGTTATGCGACCAATTAACGTAAATCCAATTTATTTATAGAGACGGCAATGGGTTACAATCTTGATATGCTTTCAAATAAGACGTCCGAATTTTCCGAATCATTGGAAAAGTAATAAATTAGAAATATTTTTATGCAGAAAATCCAATATGAATTTATGTTAAACAATTTTTTAGAATAACCGAGTTCTTATCCAGGAGAGTTTACAATCCTTTTTTGTATTTAGAATTTGTAAATTTCCTTTATGAAAAAATAACAGGATTAAATAAATATAACCAACGATTGCACATACTACCAAACCAAGTAAATCTATTATAATTTAAATGCATAAAATATTATAAAGTATAAAATAATCTATATTTTATGAATCGTTTAATTTATATAACATTTCCAAACGATGTAAAATTTAAGGTGATTAAGGAAAAGAAAGAGTCATATGTTAAAAAAAAATTGGAAAATAAAGAGAATTCTATAGATGATACCCGTAATAATAGTACGTTATTTACTTATTAATATTCTTACTTTAAATAATTTGGTTTATCATTAACTATATTAATTTATGGTTTAGCAAAAGGATTAAAAATATTTCTAGATACGTTACTAGAATTGGAAAAATCCGGTATACGATTTACTGATAAAGAAATAAAAGATGAAGTCATAACCATGATGATTGCTGTAAATATTTTTATTTATTTTTTGTATTACCAATACGTATACAATATAATATAATATATTATATTAATATTAATTTTAATGGATTTCAGGGTAGTGAAACTAATGCTCTCACAGTTAGTTATTGTCTTTTATTATTAGCTATACATCCAGATATTCAAGTAAGTACCATGTTATTGTGCTTATAATTTATACAAGTTAATATTCTAGTCTAATTCTATTAGATATGAACTAGTACCTATAACAAATTATGCTAATTTAATAATCTGTTTTAATTTAAATGTTACATTTATAACATAATGTAAACTGTTATCTATAAAAAAGATGTTTATTAATTAAAAAATAAATAATTGTGTTGAATCTTAAAATAACGAATTTACAATAAAAAAATAATTATAAGAAAACTTAATATGTTGATATTATGTAGGTACGTTATTAACTTTAGCTGAAATTATATTTCTTTTTAGGATAAAGTTTATAACGAAATTTACTATACGTTAGGCGATGGCGATAAACCAATTACAATGGAAGACACTACAAAACTTGTTTATATGGAGCAAGTATTGAAAGAAACACTTCGACTATATCCAATAGCACCGGTGATACTTAGAGAACTCCAAGATGATGTTAAAATTGGTAAGGTATTGATATAATTATTAATAACATCATGAAAAATTTTAATATATAATTTGTTTTAGTTTCTGATAATATTACAATTCCAAAAGGAACAATGTGCAATATATTTGTGATAAACACACATCATCGTCCAGAATTGTATCCGAATCCTTGGGCATTTAATCCAGATAATTTTAAAACAGAAAATGTGGCTAAACGACATAAATATAGTTTCATAGCATTCAGTGGTGGACCTAGAGGTTGTATTGGTAAGATGCATAAATATAAAATGTTCTAATACTCAAATTAATATATAATTATCAATAATATTTTTAGGTTCCAAATATGCTATGCTATCAATGAAAGTACTCGTCGCTATGGTGCTGCGTAATTATAGATTGTACACAGATTATAAATTAAATGATATTAAATTGAAAGTCGATTTATATATGAAAAGTGTTGAGGGGTACCCCGTAAAAATCAGTCCAAGAGTCAGACAACCTGCATGTGAACAGTATTAGACTTTTTGATGAATACTACATGAAAATAAATTAAATTATTTACTATTAATTGTGAGGTATATGGTATATATATATATAATAAATTAAATAGTTTTATCAATTAAATTGTTTACAATTAAAAAATATATATTATTATGACAAATATTTATTTAGAGTATAAATAAAAGAAGTATTTTTAAAATTTTATAATATTGTATTAATCTTTTTTTAGTAGTATCCTAATAAAATTGTATTACTAAAATGTTTGCACCAGTATATGTATATATTATAATTCTTTTATTGGGAAAAAAATCATCAAGCTACAATTAATACTTAGTTAATATCGTTTTACGTATATATATATATATATATATGTTAGCATTAATGTATGAATTTCCGATAATATATAGAATAACTAGGTATTTTATGAATTAACGAGCATTTTTAGATAAACTATAGAATTCTTGTAAAAATTAATACTTTAACTAGTTATTCTGTATAATAACTAGATATTATATAAAATAACTACGGAAATTCTCGAGAACGAGAATATCCTTGAGAATATTCTCATAGACATTATTACCGAAGAGAATATTTTCTAAATTGTGAAATTATAGTTAAGTTAATATCGCTATTTTATATAATTTAGGTCTGGATATCCTTGGACTTTAATAAATCATTAATGATTGAATAATATGTAAACGAACCGGAAATAAAATACAATTAATGCAATATTAGTTATCTTTGTATAGAACACGACATTAGAAGAAATAATATTTAACCAGTAAATTTTCTAAATTTATCCTTAAAGTAAAAATTATAATAGAACATATTTGGATATAAAATGCTTATAGTGAATAATAAATAATATGTACATAATTATTATTCCAATTCCTATTTATATCTGTAAACATGTTTGGTTTGTCTTAAAATATTTATGATTTAATGAATAATATCTCCATTATTATTATGTAAATTGTTGTTATTAAAAAAATATAATACCTATAGAGATATTAATAGTTTTTAAAGATTAGGCGTCTCGTTTTGCTAATTAAAATACCACTTTCTGCTTTATCTGTTATGATTATTATTGTCAGTTTCCTACCTATAGATTATAATAGGTATAACGTATAAGTTATAATTATAACATAATAATACCTAAAATACCCAATAGTCAATACACAATAATATAAAACAAAATTTATTCTTAAATGGAATGGACCCTTGATAACTAATAAGTGATAACACACAAAACACTAATATCATTGTTTTGTACTAATATAGGTACTATATGCACATAAGTGATAACTGACAACTTTTTTTTTATATTTTATATTTTTTTTATTTTCTTGTACATTGTACAACGTATAAGCAATAATTAGACTGCATGCAAAATCAATTTTCACAAAAATAAAAATCGATAAATAACAAATGTAGGTATAAAATAAACTATTAACCGAGTATGTTCTGAATAGAGCTTAATAATCAAAAATATAATTTCAGAAAAAAATTGTTCAACATACACTATTAATAAAACGATAAAACCAGATAAAATATAAAATTACCAAAAATTCTCTATTTAGAGAATATTCTCCAAAAAAATTATTTTGGTAATTTTACATCACTACAATACGATTGACCACGGTACGTTTTTTTACCTGCTTTTTGACCTTACGATTGAGCACGTTCAATATTTAAAAATATTTTTAAATATTGAAAACGTTGCCAAACTTCTTTCGTTTCGAAAAGATATACTCGTATAGTACAATTTTTGTCTAGATATTTTAACATTATATGTTGTGTAATATACATATTATAAACAATATTATACAACATATATTATTTAATACAAATATATATATATATATATAATATTAATTTCCGATAAATCGTTCTTTTCAAGTGGAAGGGACGCTCGCTACGCCTGCCGGCTTCGCTTACTTCCTCAAGCGCTCCTTTGCGGCACTTTTCGTAGGGATGGGGCTACGCCCCAAGGGACTAATGCATACCTACCTAAAACCTACCCATTGAACGGATACTGGTGCGGATAGGCAGTGATTTCGTGTGACCTATAACCTCGCTTCGCGAGACCTTTGTGTTTTTAACTAACCAATGAAAATTTTAATAATTCATTTTTAATTTAATTTAATTTTATTATATTTAATTTTTTTTTCTTACATAAACTACGACTTTATTTTTTTTTATTTATATTATTATTACGTGCAAAATAAATATGGCAACGCCGCACAAGAAATAGTGCTCAATCGTGTTGTTTTTCGGGTTTTTAGCTTAGTCATTGTTAACAATAGTGTGTGCTCAATCGTACACAAAAAAGGTCCAATCGTGCTCAATCGTATTCTGACCGTATCAGCTCTTTTTTTCTATTGCATAGGGTCAATTTTGAGCAGTTTGGTAAAAGATACTTTTAAATAGTATTTTAAATACAGATACAGATACTTTTTCAAAATGTATATTAAATATGTATTTAAATCTTGATTATAAAAGTTTTTAAATACAAATACAAATACTTTTAAATACTTTTATATACATTTATTTAGAATTTCACAATACACTTATACAACTTTAAAAATTAAAATTCATGTTATTAATTTTTATAAATATGTATTTATTATTAATTAATTAATAATAAATATTATTAATTAATTTTTAAAAAAATACAAAATATTAATTAATTACATGGCTTATTCAGTTTATAAAATTAATATTAACCTATCAGTATATTTTATATACGATTATTTCAATAATAAATATAATGTAGCTGGTATTATAATATTAAGGCTGTTGGAAGCGGCTATTTATTAAGGAGTTATGTATAGGCAATATTATAATTTTTTCTCGTTACGCAGTGTGTTTGTGTGAAACGTAAATGATCATTAATGCGAGTAGATCAGCGGGTGGCTATAATGCATTATACATGAAGCATTTAAATGGACTTCTTTCTGTGTGACCAGATAAGAGAAATAAAAATTCTCGCATTTTCTAACGCATAGGGTCAATTTTGAAAAATTCGAAAAATGACCTAAATAAAGTACCTACCAACTACATCGACTTTCCTACCGGAAACATATGCTATTTGTGACAATCGGAGCATTATTTGGGGTAGTAAAAGTGTTTTCATAAAAAAAGAAGAAAAGACATCATTGTAAAACCAATACATTCTTCGCTACGCTCAAAAGTCAGAAATCAGAATCTAAAATACAATTTATCCACTTATTTTTTCGTAATTTTTATCACTAAATTTATCATTATTCACAACACTACAATAATTTTTTTCGTAACAGTAGCACTCGATAATTTTTTATTGACCGTGTGGTCACACTGCAAGAAGTCCATTTAAATGCTTCATTCAGTATATAGGAAAACTACGTATAATATAGTGTTATGGCCTCTCTATATATTCTTACTCTATGGAGTAGATGCGTCGTCAAAGATTGTATAGTATACTGGAAATATCTATACGGGTTAGAAAATACACTAACGGTCACACGCGCATGCACATGTCATTGTTGGACTACTAAAATTATATTTGATCTGAATAACTGTTTAAAAGCACCAAAGGCGGAAGAAAAATTAGCATAGTTTATTAGTTTCGATTATCCAATTTTAATTTTGTAAACATATTTGAATTCGTATCCCTCTTTTCTACGTTATGTAGGAAATCGATTTTTAATATTATATCTGGATCGTTCAGTATAACATATTATAAGTTTACTGATTTTTCTAATTTTAATTTGTATATTAAAAATACATAAAATAAAAAAAATAAAAAACTATTTCCTACATAACATAGAAAAAAGGTTCACAAGTTCAAACATTTTTTCAAAATTAAAATTGAACAATTGGAAGGGTCTTAATTTTTCTTTTGCTTATTGATCTAAATGCATGAAAATAATATCGACCTTCCAACAGCCTTAATTAATGTTTGTCCCGTACCTATTGATATATTTATTAACGATTATTATCATGTACTATAGTTCTATATTATATTTATGAATTTTCTATATTTACGTACATAATACATGGTTTGTGCAACATGCATATTATTGTTTTCGGTTTATTTTATTTTCAAAATTAATATCATACGAACTTTATGTGAGAAAATAAATTACCTATCAAGATAAATTGTGTTTTGATTTAGTATGTTGTATCGATATGTCCATTTCAATAGGAACACAATATATTATGAATCACGAGAAACTATATAGTAGGTATATATAAAATCATGTATAAATGATATAATATTACGACTTATTGTGATTGTTTTATATTTATATTTATCGAAAATCGAATGACGAATTGTAAATAGTAAATACTAAATATTAATGTCGATCCATAATAAAAAGTATTTAAAAAAAGTATTTGATTTTAAATATAAAATACTTCTTTAAAGTATTTAAAATACGTATTTGAATAATTTTATTTAAATACTTTTACTCAAAATACTTTACAAGACTGATTTTGAAAAATTCGAAATGGTAAAACCAAAACATTCTTCGCTTCACCCAGAATCTAAAAATTAATTAATTTTTTAAATTAAAATTTTTAATATTTTATTTTTTAATATGTTTGCAATATAGAACCCCATGTTCATTTTTAATTTTTTTTTTCACATATTTCACCTACACAATAAATTATTATTATAATTTAAAATATTATAATATAGTTTAGTGTTTTATTTTCGAATATGATCCGAATGATCACGTGTACTTCTCGACGTTACAGTTTTATTTGCATTGTACGATTCATATCCGTTTTCATTTACCTCATAACAAAATTAATACTAAAGGAATTCGTTTCTCTCTCGTACTGCAGTCGTACTTACATGATAAATGAAAATTTCAAAAACAGGCAAAACAAAATAAAAAGTACAATTTACTATTTAAATTTTGCCATTATTCTCATATTGGTTTGTGTATATATAATAAAATAATGTTTTTTTTTAGACCTACGGATGGCAGTGTAATTAACCGAAAAATATAATCATTTTTCATAGTAACTTGTAAGACGTAATATTATATTATTATTGAAAACAATGCTATACGAGTTAATAAGTACATACATTTAATAAGTTTACACAATATTTAATAATTAACCTTGAAATATAATATAACCAGTTATTTTTAAATAGGATAACTTAATTATCGAGCGTGTTAAATACATCGTTAACTTATTTGAGCGTTGCAAGAATGAAACGTAAGAATGAAACGCAAAAATATATGAATTTATTTTTAAAAACTTAAAATATAATACATAAACAACCAAAGGAACACGTACGGTGAGGCTAATAAAATTTGTACCAGTAGTAATAATAAATAAAAATTGTTAACAATGTAAAAATAATATTAAAAAAGAGCTGATACTCTTGCCGCATAGGATACAGGTGTGCGAATCATAGCGTTTAATTTTAATTACAATTTGAATGCAATGATAAACCATTGCATTCAAAAAAACGATTCTGAGCGAAGTTGTCAGATTATAATTTTCGTTTGAACTAAAAATATCAATTTAAAACAGCTATAAAAAAAAATTGAGATATGGGATTTTTCTAATATTTTAGATTTTTAGTATGATGTTAAGTAATATGTAACTATACTCAGTGTTGTGCATTATCTAGATAAAATTATCTAGATAAAATATAGTTATCTTTTTATCTCATCTAGATAAAAATTATTTTAAATATTTTTTTATTTTATCTAGACAAATAAATAGGCTATCTGAAAATTATTATATATTATGATAATTAATATAAAATCAAAGATTTAAAAATTGTTGACATAAAGTATTATTTTAAACTGGGGCCACAATGGGGCCGACGGGTCCTTAGATCCCCGTTGGACAATTACCACCATCTTAAAATATATAAAAAATAAAATTAGAAATAAAATTGCCGGCCAAAGCATACACATAGTTATTATTTTATATTACCTCGACAGTCGATTGTGCGACTGGCGTTTCCACCATTCCAATGGCATTGCATAGCCCCGCCGTAAGGCGATTGTTTTACCTAGACCATTTTGTGGTCAATCAACACATTTAATCAAATTTACAAACATTGTTTTTAATAAAAATAAAATGGTATATATAATATTATGGTATGTTGCCAATTGTGAAGTGCACCAAAACGTGTGTATGTGCGGTAGGCGGAAACACATTGATAATTGGCATCCGTCGTATCGCCGCGCGGTCTGTTTTACCTAATATAGGTACAAACATATTTATATGGACATTCTACACGTCATGTTACAACTTGTAGGCTGGGGCGTTCCGAACGGTGGTAGGGGGGTGTCTACCCCCCCAAGTAGTTTATCTCAGTCGGCAAAACGCAAATTTGGCAAAAAATTTGACATAGTCGGCAAAATGTCACTTTTATTTCAATTATAAAATCATCGTCGCTTTTAGCGATTATAGGTATTATTTATAGCGTTATTACTATAAACTATTTATGTAGACATAGAGAATAGCAAAGACTACAAATGGCAAATATGCATATCACTGTGTTGCTGATATACCTCTTTAGTCTACTTTATTATGGTAATACCGCTGTTAGGTATGGTTTAAAATAATCGTGAATATTCTAAAAATATTCGCATTATGCATCAATGACCCAATCTATATTCCCCTCTTAACCGCCCAATCAAGTTTATATACTTACACGACCGGGTGTGTACTATGTGCGTTAGTTGTTAGATTTGTGTTATAAATTTATAATATGTGGTGTACCGTATAATGTGAAATTTTGTATTTATTGTAATCTTATTGTAACGTTATTGTGTGTATGTATTATTTTACCTTTTACGTTAGTGATTGGCGATAATTTGGTTTGCAGTTTTTGTATTTTGTTTAATAAGAATGTAATTAATATTATCCAATACTAACTTTAATAATATTTTTTAATATTTTTTTATTTTCTGGATTATGTACAAAACTTAATACTTATTAACCCTACACTGCATGGTGTCACACTATAAATATAAGTAAATATAGTATAGTATATAGTAAATATAGTTTTACACTATAAATGTGATAATTTTATTAATATTAATATATTATTAAATGGTTAGGTTAATATGATCAATCGTCAGTTCATTACATACAAAATATAAAGCGTTTGATTAGTTACCTATATAACAATTTTCGCGGTAAAATAATAATAATAATGATATTGGTATCTCGTATGTTCCATGTTAATACACAATTTACATTATAATTTTATGAAAATTAAAACGTAAGAAGGCGCAACCCAAAAATTATCACTAAAATAAAAAAGGCACATGAAAATTAAAAACGTAACCTAATAAAAAAAATAAAAATTGATGATTGTGGAGAAAACTGTCAATTGTTATTATTATATTATTAAGTAAAAACAATGCAAAATGTTATGAACAGCTGGAGAAATAATAAAATTAATTTAATATTTCTATAAAAAGATTAGAACATTAAATGAAAGTATAAATTGAACGTCTATTGTTACAAAATAGGATGTTTTCTATAAATATTTAAAAGTTTAGTAAGAACAAACTTTAAGATAAAGTTAGAACTGATTAAACTTATCTGACTAACCCACAACTGATATACATATAGAGGGATATAGGTAGAGGTAGCTTACACATAAACATAAGTATTATATATATTTTACTAATTTAAGAGTGAAACTAAATAAATTTTGAAATTAAATAAAATTATGCGCTTTATTTGGTATTGGAGGGAGAGTTACATTTCCGATGAATGGGCCGGTTTGATTCATATTTCACGGGCCGAAAAAATTCGCCAATCCGCCCCTGGACTGCCATATATGTGTATGATACAATTTTTAAAGTTGGATAATACGTTCATTAGTATTGAAAAAATGATATACTCGTAATAATTAATTTATGGTATAATCAATTTTTGAATACTATTGATTTTATTTATTAATTATTGACAATCCTACTCCTAGAAGATAGCGTTAGTTATTTAGTAATTTAATAAATTCGGAATCAGATTTCTCATAGTCGGAAATTTTTCAAACCCACCCCCCCCCCCCCCCCCAAATAGAGAAGCTTCGGAACGCCTCTGCTTGTAGGTGCTATTGTCTATAATTAATAGTGTGGTGAATATAATTTTGAATTGTAATTTTCTTAAGGACGGCATATTATTTAAATTTGCCCCGGGGCGGCAACATAGCTTAACGCGGCACCTTATGATCGGATAATACAGGTTATCCTTAATGTTAGATTTTGCGCGAAACGAAGAATGTATTGGTTTTACAATGATGTATGATTTTTTTTTTGTTTGCCGTTTGGTTTTTTTTCTATAAAATATAGGACTTTGAATATTTCGTGAAATTCTCGTTTTTACATATATTATAGTTAATAAAATTGGCAATTTAAGTGAATAAGGTCTGAACATTTTATTAAAGTATACTTAAATATGACTTAACATAATATCAAAATGTTACAATATTCTCTAGTCTCTAAATATTCGTGTAACTAAATATTCTTCTCTTTATTAATCTACACATATAATATTCAATTTAATGTGTAGCGACGGGGGGTCCGTCCACACGATATCGCAAACACCGATCGTGATCGAACAGGTATTATAAATTAAAATTCGTAATAAAGTAATAAGTAATAAAATATTATTTATATCATATATACATGTCAGCTAGAACGCCCGCCCATTCGCTTATAAAATCGCATTCACCGAGGGCACACCATAAAGATGGAGGTAACAATATAGAATGTTAAGGCCTAAATATTAACAACATACATGTAAGTCCATAAATGATCATTTAAACGAGTCAGTTCACAGTGTCATATGTACTTGGTATATTTACTGCAGCTAATACTGCATCTCTAGCAAATTGAGGTATGATTTATATGTACTAAATATATATATTTATATTAACAATAAAGAGTTTGTTTTTTGATACATAATATTATTGATATATTGTAACATTTTAAGTATCTAGTATGATAGGTATAAATAAAAAAAAGTAAATTTACAAAAAGATTAGGTTTTAAATTAAAATTTTTATTTTTATTTTGAATTTTTAATCAATTCAGTGTTTTACTAACATGGTTCCACGACATTTTATCCGGTAAATAATTTCCTGTAAAAACGATAACCGGCGATTATCAGTTTTCTGTTTTAGATTCTGAGCGAAGCGAAAAATGTATTGGTTTTATAATGTTGTGTGATTATTTTTTTTTTTTTTATTATTATTCTGAAGACACGTTTAATACTTGAAATAATGCTCCCACTTTCACGAGTAGAATATGTTTCCGATTGGAAATTGGATGAAGTTGGTACTTTATGTAGGTCATTTTTCGAATTTCTCAAAATTGACCTTAAGCGGTAAAAAAAACATATAAGTATATTTATCCTACAATTATTAATTTATTATTATTCTTACATTTCTAATTTTATTATACCTAATATTTTTTATCTGACATTTTTCTCTGATATTTTTGTACCGGATCTTGTGACGCGGATCATTTGTCGCTGGATATTATTTACTGGATCCAATACATTATTAATAAAATTAGATATTAGGTTCTTTCATAATTCGTTAATAAATAATAAATCCATGTTCATTTATAATAATTATGTTACACTATTAAATAAATAAAAAGCTATTTAACTTTATAATCTTAGACTCAAATTTTTTTTATAGGTATTGTAAGTTGAAATTTTAGTAAATCGATATTTATATTATTTTTATGGATTCTATTCTAATAATTTCTCAATATTTTACAAAAATTTAAAGTTTCGAAAATGTTTTAAAATTTTATGGACGCTCCAATACATATTGTTAGAAGAGTTGTGAATATTTAAATTATTTTTATTATAAAATTATATAAATTTATATATAAATAAAATAAATAAATTAAGATTTTTAATCTGTTTGAAAACAGAGAGAATATGGATGTAAAATACAAAACCAACAACAATAACAATTTTTCGTCAATTATAAATCAATGAATATTATAGCGTGTATCATATTATTCTTAAATTGTTATTAATATTCGAATACAGTTATAATAATAATATTTTTAAATAAATATTATACTATTCTAAGAAAAAAAACAATTTAATTTATTTTAGTTACCTAGTAGTTTACCCATTTCAAGCCACTCTCTATCAGAAAATTAATTTCAATCAATATTTTAGAATGGAGATCATTTTTTATTCATTCATTTTTTTTCTTTCCGTGATATGGTGTCGATACAAGTGGAATCGTAGACATATTGAAAAATTTGCTGCTAAATTGAAGGGACCACCTGCTTATCCATTTATTGGAAATGGGCTAGTATTTTTTGGAACTCCTGAACGTAAGGAATATATAGTACAATTATATGCAACAATAGACACAAGAATACATTATATTTAATTACCTATAATCCTTTTTCAGGTAGATTCAATAAATTAGTACAATTAGTCATTCAGTATGATCTGACGCCATTTAAAATTTGGTTGGGTCCAATTTTTACGGTAACGCTTACTAAACCCGAAGACATACAAGTAATAATAACATTATTTAATAATTCTTATATATTATAAATTTATTCTAGTAAAATACAAATAAAATAAATGGTTTAATAATTAATATTTAATAATTGTGATATAATGCGTATTGGTTTTTTACAATTACACTTACTAAACCCGAAGACATACAAGTAATAATGACATAATTTAATAATTCTTATACATATTGATCAGAATTTCATGTTACAGTAATTTTCTTTGAATATATTCGAAATAGAGAAAATTTTATAATAAAAAAACTATTTCGGTATATATAAACTCAAATTATTTGTATGTTAAAAAATTGTAAATTTCCTTATGTGGGGGGGGGGGGGGGGTTCAGGGATCAACTTTTGAAAATCAAATGGTAAACCTTATTTTTTGTACATTCATTAGATAAAATATTTTTGAAAAAAATCTTGGTGATAAAATTTTTTTTAAATATTTAATACTCTTAATATGAGAGTGATTTGAAATTTTTTTATAATGTTGTAAATTTATATATAGTTCAATATACTAGGTAGCGTGGAATATTTTGCTGATGGACTCAAATGCGAGAACATAGGCAATAAAAATGCAAGCGCGCACATTATAGTTGGTGCCGCGCCTTGATGTCTGTAAGATTGAACCATATTTTAATATTATAACCTATGCAATTAAAAACTTCAATCACACTCATATTAAAAAAAAATTTACACTAACATTTTTTCAAAAATAATATTATAATATAATGAATGTATAAAAATAAGGGTTACCATTTGATTTTCAAAAGTTGATCCCTGAATACTCCCCATTAAGGGCATTTAAAATTTTTAATATACATATAATGTTACATATAATGCGGTAGATAGCATATTGTACCAGTGCCAGATTATATAAAACTAAATAGTTTTTCTAATTATAAAATTTTCTCTATTACGAATATATCCAGAGAAAATTGCTGTAACGTGAAATTCTGATCACCCTGTAATCTTGTTCCTTTCTATTAGCTGATTTACTTGCCGAGGGATATAGGTGTAAATATCATAGTATTTAATTCGAATTATAATTTGAATGCAATGATTGTTCGCCGCCGGGCTCTTAATGTGCAGTTAGCTCTGACGACTTGTGCCGCAGGATAAATCAGGGATGGTGGGTAATGGTTGACTTGGAATAGAACCTTATAATTAAAAGTATAACACCTTCATTTCATCATGAAAAGCCGCAAATGGCAGGCCCATAAAATATATGAGTACAATAATACCAAAAAAATGTAGACTTAAGAATCGTAATATATACAAAATAATATCAATTTAAAATATAAACAAAATACATATATATATTATATATTATATATATATATATATGAATAAAGACCAGATAACATCACGTGTCCTGGATCACCGCTGCCAAACTTCTCCTTGTCGTTGAATGGACGTCAGGACTTAGAAGATGTTTCCGCCGCCGTCACGAGTATGTATATTATGTAATTATACAGGCCGAAGCACTCTTATGAAAAGATATACACAATACACGGATATCTATGAATATATATACAATAATGGTCGAAGCACACGTGTATGATAATTATACGACTTCGCGTACACGCGAATATGAAGTATTTAAATATCAAATATACGGCTTATTAAAGCACAAAGTATTATATATATATTATACTTATAAAAGAGTGTCGTGCTTTGGACACACACGGGAAACACTTATAGTAAAAAATACGCTGACCCAACTCATCCCGAACACCACTGTGGACAACAACCAACACGGGAGTCGCGAACACGAGCAAGTTCGAAATCGAACAACGTGAACCCCGGCCACCAATATGGTCGAATCGTCGCGTAAAAACCGCGGAGAGATAAAGTTCGCCGGGCTATGCGCCATGAGGTGGTCGCGACGTGGGAATTTTCGTGACGCCTATATGGTCTTGATTTAGTTTCCAACAATGATAAGCCATTGTATTCGAAAAAACGATTCTGAGCGAAGTTCAGTCAGATAATGTAGGTTATAAAAAATAAGGCAATAAAAAAAATTGAGACGAGGGATTTTTCTAATATTTTGAAATGACATTACATTTTCATAATTGCCCAAAATTGCCAATTATATAAAACATTTATATACATAATAACGAGTACTTTACGAAATATTCAAAGTACTACACTTTGCAGAAAAATTAGACCAGAATTTCGTAGCTATGTGAACACCCAAAAAAATTTTCAAGTTTTAATTTTTAAAATTGCCTGAGTAATCGTGAAATATCAAAATTGAATTCGTCAAAATTTCAGTTTTTTTGATTTTTGACGTTTTTTTCTACCGCTTAGGGTCAATTTTGAAAAATTCGAATAATGACCTAAATCACGCATATCAATGTAAAACCTAAAATTCTTTGCATCGCTCAGAATCTAAAATATAAAAAACTAATAAATTGGTTATGGGCTATATTTAATTTATTTAAAAAAACATTATTAAAGGGTTTAATTATAAAAATATTACAGTAATTATTATTAATAAACATCAATACATCTTTATATTTTTGAATTCTTTCATAGATATTAAATTTATTTCAGGTTGTATTAAATAATTCGAGTGCTCTAGGAAAACCAAAGTTATACAATTTCCTCAAAGTTGTTCTTGGTGATGGGTTAGTTACAGCTCCAGGTTAGTAGGATATTAAACTAATATAAAATTATCCAAAATGTAAAGGATCAAATCTGTATTTCAATTATATATATATATAATTGTATAAGAAATATAATATACTATTATTTAATATTTAATGATTACAGTTAATAAATGGAAAACTCATCGTCGCATTATAAATCCAATTTTTAACTCTAAACTTTTAGAACAGTTTTTTCCAGTTTTCAACGAGAAAAGCATACTATTAATAAACAGTCTTAAAAAGGAATTAGGAAACAATAAACACTTTGATCTCTCGGACTATATATCACCAACGACTCTGGATATAATTTGTCGTGAGTTAAAATACATGATATAAATTGTAATCAATTTATTTGTTTCATTAATATGTTATCTAATATATTTCGCATAAAAATCTTTTGGTCACAATCATATATTTTTTTGGTCGCATTACATTAACAATATTTAATAATATCATATGATATATTAGTTGATGGTAAATTTCGCCATACTGGAAAAAATTGAGCTTTATATTCGAATATATAGAAACATACAATTGTTATAATTAATATTAATTTGAGATTAATTTTTAGTTTTTATTCAGTAGACACTTTTACTACCAGAAATAATGCTCCGATTTTCACGAATAGCATGTTTCCGGTTAAAAAGTTGATGTGGTTGGTACCTAATTTATTAATAATAATACAAATAAATTGAAATAGTAAATTACATATATAATACATTATATAAAAAAACAAAAAAATGTAATATATGTATAAAAACTGAAATTATATATTATATATACCTAAAAGCATGAAAACTTTTAAAAGTCTAGTATGAAAAAAATAGGTAATTATTTTTACAATTATTATGTATTATGTAAATATAATAATCTGTAATATATAATCTGAATATAATAATTCAATATAAGTAAATTAATTTTTAATTATAATAAATAAATAAATAATTTATTTATATTATTATATATATAATAATATATATATATATATATATATATATATATATATATATTATTAATTATTAATTAATTATTACAAAAATTATAATATTTTATTATACCTAATTATATTACCTAATTTTAAATACTCGCATATTGTATTTATTGCTATATGTAAAAAATAAGTATCATTAAATCCTAGACCAAAAATGTACAGGCGTGCAATATGTTATGCGACCAATTAACGTAAATCCAATTTATTTATAGAGACGGCAATGGGTTACAATCTTGATATGCTTTCAAATAAGACGTCCGAATTTTCCGAATCATTGGAAAAGTAATAAATTAGAAATATTTTTATGCAGAAAATCCAATATGAATTTATGTTAAACAATTTTTTAGAATAACCGAGTTCTTATCCAGGAGAGTTTACAATCCTTTTTTGTATTTAGAATTTGTAAATTTCCTTTATGAAAAAATAACAGGATTAAATAAATATAACCAACGATTGCACATACTACCAAACCAAGTAAATCTATTATAATTTAAATGCATAAAATATTATAAAGTATAAAATAATCTATATTTTATGAATCGTTTAATTTATATAACATTTCCAAACGATGTAAAATTTAAGGTGATTAAGGAAAAGAAAGAGTCATATGTTAAAAAAAAATTGGAAAATAAAGAGAATTCTATAGATGATACCCGTAATAATAGTACGTTATTTACTTATTAATATTCTTACTTTAAATAATTTGGTTTATCATTAACTATATTAATTTATGGTTTAGCAAAAGGATTAAAAATATTTCTAGATACGTTACTAGAATTGGAAAAATCCGGTATACGATTTACTGATAAAGAAATAAAAGATGAAGTCATAACCATGATGATTGCTGTAAATATTTTTATTTATTTTTTGTATTACCAATACGTATACAATATAATATAATATATTATATTAATATTAATTTTAATGGATTTCAGGGTAGTGAAACTAATGCTCTCACAGTTAGTTATTGTCTTTTATTATTAGCTATACATCCAGATATTCAAGTAAGTACCATGTTATTGTGCTTATAATTTATACAAGTTAATATTCTAGTCTAATTCTATTAGATATGAACTAGTACCTATAACAAATTATGCTAATTTAATAATCTGTTTTAATTTAAATGTTACATTTATAACATAATGTAAACTGTTATCTATAAAAAAGATGTTTATTAATTAAAAAATAAATAATTGTGTTGAATCTTAAAATAACGAATTTACAATAAAAAAATAATTATAAGAAAACTTAATATGTTGATATTATGTAGGTACGTTATTAACTTTAGCTGAAATTATATTTCTTTTTAGGATAAAGTTTATAACGAAATTTACTATAC
>JAIUCT010000001.1:25747071-25775016 GCA_021307375.1 Tetraneura akinire | reverse complement strand
AATAATAATAATAATAATAATAATAATAATAATATTAATAATAATATCAAATTCAAGTCACCAGGTCGTACGCATTTGGATTATTTATAACAATATTATAATATCTTTAATTTGAGTCATCTCTCGAGTAACATTTATATAGTGCATCGTCGGTGTTATTACAGTGTGCTTATAAAACAATGCTATTACTGTGCCACAGTTTTCGTAAATACGTATTATGTTCACATGAGGTATAATCGTTTTCAATATTACCGACAACGTTTAATAGTAACCCAATAAACACGGTTTCTAACATAATATAGAGTAGTGTATATAGTTCAGTACTAGAATAAAAAAATATGTAATTAATTTATATCAATGATTTCTAAATAATTTTGTGAAATTCATTTTAAATAAAAAAAAAAAAAATGTAATAATAATTAGTTATTATTTTGTTATTATAAATAATGTAATACTACTAATACATTTTGTATAATATTTAGAAATAAAATTAAATACGTATTAATGATATAAATTTATTAATTATAGATAACTTTTTTATTTATTAGTTATAAAGCATATACAATATGTTTGGCTTGTGTATCGTGAGATAAACTTGACAAGGTATAAAGTAGGTAATTGGTTTTTATTAACGAATATTGTCCAGGGCCGCGCAAAACCTAGCGCCGGCTTTGATCGGACAGTAAAATAGAAATAAACACTAGTACCATATTATGATATACAGGGTGGTCAGAATTTCATGTTATAGCAATTTCTCTGTAAATATTCGAAATAGAAAAAATTTTATAATAAAAAAAAAGATGAGCTGATACTCCTGCCGCACAGGACACAGGTGTGCGAATCATAGCGTTTAATTTTAATTAGAATTTGAATGCAATGATAAACCATTGCATTCGAAAAAACGATTCTGAGCGAGTTCAGTCAGATTATAATTTTCGTTTGAACTAAAAATATCAACGTAAAACAGCTATAAAAAAAAAATTGAGATTAGGGATTTTTCTAATATTTTAGTATGATGTTATGTAATATGTAAGTATATTTCAGTAAAATTTTCAGACCCTAATACCGAAAATTACCAATTTTATCAAACATTATATACGTAAAAACGATAATCTTACGAAATATTCAAGGTCCAATATTTTGTAGAAAAATTAACATGACGGTTCCAAAATTTTACCACATATATATAATAGCTATGTGAACACCCAAACAAATTTTCAAGTCTCTATCTTTAAATTTTTTCGAGTTATCGTGAAATATTGAAATCGAATTTGTCAAAATTTCATTTTTCGTGAAAAATGCCGTTTTTCGACATTTCTCGGCGTTTTTTCTAACGCTTAGGATCAATTTTGAGAAATTCGAAAAATGACCTAAGTAAAGTACCAACTAGATTAGGGTGACCATACGTTCCGTTTAAAACGGGATTGTCCCTTTTTTATCATCACGTCCCGTTGTCCCGACAAACTTCGAATGGGACGCTTTTTATCCCGTTTTAGAAGATTGTACTGTTTGAATCCCGTTATTTCAATATTATTTATTATAATATAATATATATTAATGTTAATAAATAATAAAGTATCTATATATGAAAAAAATATAAAACGTAAAATCGTGAAAATCGGAGCATTATTTCGGGTCGTAATTTTGTTTTCAGACATAAAAAAAAAAAAAAAAAAATCATACATCATTGTAAAAACATTACATTCTTCGCTTCGGTCAGAATCTAAAACTATTTAGTTTTATATAATCTAAAATTATTTGTAAGTTACAAAAATTGTAAATACCCTTATGGGGGGGTTTCAGTGATCAACTTTTGAAAATCAAATGGTAACACTTATTTTTTATACATTCATTATATAATATGATTTTTGAAAAAAAATTTGGTGGTAAAATTGTTTTAAATATTTAATACGAGTGTAATAAATCATATCATAATATCATATCTTAATATGAGAGTAATTTGAAGTTTTTTATAATATTGTAATTTTATATAGTTCAATATATATAGCATATAGGTAGCGTGGAATATTTTGCTGATGGACTCTCATGCGAGAACATAGGCAATAAAAATGCAAGCGCGCACATTACAGTTTTTGCTGCGCCGTAATGTCTGTAAGATTGAACCATATTTTAATATTATAAGTTATAAGTTATAACCTATGCAATTTAAAAACTTTTTATTTATTTAAATTAAAAAAAAAAAATTACCATCAAAATTGTTTTCAAAAATAATATTATATAATGAATGTATAAAAAATATGGGTTACCATTTGATTTTCAAAAGTTGACCCCTGAATACCCCCGATTAAGGGCATCTAAAATTTTTAACATACATATTATAATTTTAGATTATATAAAACTAAATAGTTTTTTTATTATAAAATTTTCTCTATTACGAATATTTACAGAGAAAATTGCTGTAACATGAAATTCTGATCATCCTGTATATGTGTATGAAAAAAAGTTGGAATTCTTCTCTGATATTAATAATAAACAATATTATTCGATCTTAATTTTTCGGCTAATATATTTGTATTACTCAATTTGAGGCAAATAAATGGTTTTCATTTAAATTTAAGATGAATGTAAATTAGTAAAACTTTGAGATAGAATAAAAATATATATCTAAGTTACTATTAAAAAAAAGAAGAGCTGATACTCCTGCCCCAGGGATACAGGTGAGCAAATCAGAGTGTTTAATTATAATTATAATTTGAATGCAATGAATAATGATAAACCATTATATTCGAAAAACGATTTTGAGCGAAGTACAGTCAGATAATGTAGGTATTGATTAAAATTTTGACAATTTTTATTAAATATTGAAAACGCAAAATTTTATCACATATATAGAGACTATATAGTTACACATATAGTACATAAATGAACAACATATAAAATCAATTTCATTATAAATGCTCATAAAATTCCTTGGCACTTAAATTCCCTCAAAAAACTTTTTTCGAAAGCGATGGATTACCATTGCATTCAAATTCTAATTAAAATAAAACACTATGATTGCACACCAGCTCTTCCTTTTTTTATAATTTAAAAATCTATAAAAAAAAAAAAATCGTTAATGTAATAATTCACAATTAATTAGAACTGAGTTAAGTAATAAGAACCAATAAAATTTTAAAATATTATTAATCTTTGTTAATTTTATTTAATATTACTGTAAAATATTGTAATATAATAAGAAAACTCCAAATAAATAGGTACATTAAATATTGATTTTACTGAAATTTAAAATTTAAACAACTTCTAAAAAAAATTAATTCTTGATATCTTCCTAATATTTTGGAAAAAGGTTAAAATGTTTATCATTCCTATATATACTTCAATAAATTTTTCAAATTTTTAGGCTTTTCTATTAATTTTTATTTTAAAAGTATTGAGAAATAAAAAGTTTAAAAGTTTGTTTAAACTAAAAATATCAATTATAAAACACTAAAAATAAAATTGAAAATTTGGATTTTTCTTATATTTTGATAAAATAAGTGATATGTACATATATTTTAGTAAAATTTACAGACCTCATTGTCAATTTTATCAAACATTATATACATAAAATGATAATTTTACAAAATATTCGAAGTCCTATATTTTGTAGAAAAATTAACTTAATAGTTCCAAAATGTTATCACATATATATAGTAATTATATAAACACCCAATAATAAAACCCAAAATACAATTTAAAGGTTTCCTAAATAGTTTTGAATAATAACATTGAAACTATCTTATAACGGTGTAGACAAGACACTAAGACAGTTTTTGGAAGTTATAATTTTTACAGACAGTTGGTAATTATTGGAAAAAATCATCTAACGCTATTATAGAACTTAGTCTTTGATCTATGATCTTCCTTGCTCCTTTCCTTGCTATTATTTTCTATGATATTATTATTTTGGTTGCAGCCCTTAGTTTCCATAATAATATTATTATTAGGGCAGAGGACTTATAGCATTTGCATATTTGTTTTGCGCAGCCGTAAAAAAAGGCCAACTATATAGAAAAATGTTTCATGTTACGACAAAGCCAAATCTGTAATTTTATGGTGCATATTTTTGCATATTTAGACATTTTTCGGTTGTTGAGACATATTTAACTTATATATGGTTTTTGGGGAAATATTTTGAACAATTTATAAAAATAAATATAAAAATATGTAAAATGAAAATTTGAAAAAACATTTAGTTATTCTTATTCAATTCAATTTTCAAGGTGAAAATATTATTTACTTCGTCCGTAGGTTTTTTTAAAAAAAATTCCAACATATTGGTAATTTTTTTTAGGGTCAGAAGAATGAATTAATAAATTTATATACATACATTTCAATAAAATTAAGTTAAAAAATTTTGAAAGTTTCATTAAGATTAAGTTTTTATTCATGTGTTATTGGTCGTGGACTAATAGTATAGCAAATAAAATGTATAATTAAATTTAGTTAGTATTTGTAATGTTTCATATTTTAAATATTTTTTATAATTAATCTATATAATAAAATTTTAATATCATAAAAAAAGTGCATATTTTAGAGGTTTTAAGTGCATATTTTAGAGTTTTTAAGTGCATAAGTGCTTGCATATTTCGCCTTTTTTTAGAACTACAAGTCCTCTGCCCTAATTATTATATTATCACTTTGGTTACTATTATATTCATGATGAGTCAAATTCGTCGAAGGAAAAATGTCATTTTTTTCGTCATTTTTTTGTCGTTTTTTCTGTCGCATCGGGTCAATTTTGAGAAATTCGAAAAATGACCTAAATAAAGTACAAACCAGTGGCGCAATAGGGGGGGGGGGGTGTTTTGGGTGTCTGGACACACCCCTTGGGCTGTATTTTTATGATAATTTCATTTAATGACTATTGAATAAATATCCTATTTATTTTAATTTTATAACATAAAACTATAAAAGTTAGGTTAAAATTAATAGTACAAGATAAAATGTCCCCAGCACCCCTCCCCCCCCATTTTGTATTTCATGTCCGGACTAGTGTCAATCGTTTGTGCTTCGTTTGTGCTCGTTTGTGCTCCACTCCTTTCGGAATTATCCCAAATTATAACATGGGGCCCATCACCCCCATTTCGAATTTCATATTCTAAATAGAAGTAGGAGAATCGCCCCTCTCCATATTGAATTTCAGTTCCGGACCTGTGCTAATCATTTGTGCTTAAATTTCTGTTTGACTAAAATTAGGTAATTAATTATTACAAATAATGACGTCCTACATAGAAATAAATTTAAGAAATCGACTCATCACAATGATTATACAATATATTAAATATAATACAATTATTAATTATATATTTATATAATAAATTAATTAATTTAAAAACATGCATATACACGTAATATACTAAATATTGAATTAAATTGTTTAAAAAAAAATACTGTACGTATTAATTATTATTTGATTAGTTTAAGATACTTAAAAACCAATAAATATTTTCATAAACATCTTTTATTAAGCCATTTTAATAATACATATACAAAATACAACCACCATAATTTATAATGTTATAAAATTAAATAATAAAATATAATGTTAAAAAAAACATAAATTTATAATTGAATATATTTATACTTAATTTGATATTTACTATATAAAAAAAAACTACTCAGCCTTTAAATTATAAAATACTAAATAGTACCACTAATTTTTGGAGGTAATAAATATATTAATTACAAAAATAGTTATAAATAAATATGCCTAATTTGTAATTGTAACAGCTAATTATTTTGTACATAAGAATATATTAAACAATAAATAAATTATAATAATTAATTAACATTATTGTATAAATAATGAAGGGCGAAGGATCAGTGAGTAAAAATAATAACTCACACGACAAAAAAAGCAAACGAAAAAAAAAAAATGAGATCGTCAGGACAAAAATATACGTAATGGTAACTATTAGCAGGAAATTGTGTGACCGATCAATCGTGCAATGGTCACACAATTATACAAACCTACCTATTTTATAACTGAAACTTAAATCTAAACAAGCAGGCCACAAAATTATAACTACAGATGATGATGGTAAATTGGTAACGATGATGGTTACGACTTACGACGCTGTCAATGGTTCTCGATGACCTTGAGCGGCCTCACACACGACCCGTATCGCTGGCGCACTTACGCGGGACGGCTGGACGAATACTGTGAGGTGGTAGAGGACTTCCCGTATAGAATTCCACTTAATTATTAATTTCAAACGGCCAAAAATGTAACCGCATAATATGACGATTACGTAAAATTAAATAAAAGGAAAAAAAATAACTCGCGCTTTAAAGTTGCAAATAAAAGTATAATAGGCAGAATAAATAATAAATTAGAACACACGACAAACTTATTATAAAAAAAGGTACGAAAAGGTAAACGATGTTTGGTGCTACAATTGCAACCGAAACAAAGAAAAACGTAAGTTCACAATGAACGACAAAGAACGAAAAAATACGTGTTGCTTATTTAGCGAACGACGAGCGACAAAACAAAGACGAGCGTTGGCGCGTTGCCCGTTTGCAACAACAAAATTATATAATATAAATTGACAATAATACAAAAATAATAATAATATACATAATAATTACATTTAATGAGGGAAAAGACAAACAGATATATATTTTAATTAGGACGGGGATTAATTAGGAATACGGACCATAATAGGAATGATACGGCGGTTGGCGTCAGCATGGAAGCCATATAAAATATTCTCGCTTTACGCGCGAACAATTATACTAAAATTTAACAATTTAAAAAAAAATATTAAAAAAAGGATAAAACCATAAATTTATTATTTTATTTATTATTTATTATTTATTCATTCATTTATTATACGTAATATTAAACTAAAATATATTATATTTACAACAAAACAAATAACAACACGTATAACATATTAAACTAATCAATTTTACCGTTGTATAATAATTAAATATGGTTCATAATGAATTGTTTTTATAAATACAAAAAGAAAAAAAAGTGAAATAAAAATAAAAATAAAAATATTTAAATAATAATCATACATAACAATATTTACTAATTCTGAAATAAAATAAATTTTAACTATTAATTACCTATTTACCAATATTTACTTATTTAAACAGTATAAAAACTAAAAATTGGCAACCAGCTGCGAAAGTAGTAGTTTGTCGTACAGATTTTGCTGATCTTTGTAAATCGTCATATTTAACCCAGGTATCATTATATTCTTGCCAACAGTAGGTAACCGTAACTGATATAGTGACCAATAGCTTCTTTATTTTTTTGAAATCGGTGCTATGAAATTGATGACGCATCTAAGTGTAAATTCTTATTAAGTGTTAATTTTCATTAATTTTAATTTTTTGCGGAAGACTAGATAATATTATTGGAAGATCAAAGTTTAACGTATTTCTTTGGTGTTTTGATTGAGAAGCACAAGAAATCTCCACAAATAAATGATTTCCAAAAGTAAAATTTATTTCCATTGTACACATACCACATACTTCACATTTTTTATAATCATTTGTAAATTGATCGTACAAAACATCTAATAGAAAGTCAATTGTATTGGTTGGTAAATTAGCAATTATTGTTAAATTTTCAGTTTTTTTTTTTCAAAATTGCAACTTTTACATTTTGTATGTTCTTTAAAAGATGGAAAATTAGAAAATAAACGTTGTAATAAGTACCTAATTAGCTGTACTAGCACAGTCTAAGTGGATAAGACCACATGGTAACTGTTTTGATATAAGTGTTTGACCTCCGTCTAAAAATATGTCTAACAATATTTTGGATCTTTTTTTATATGTTTGTACATTTACACCATCCCTTATTGAATTGGATACTAAAGAATAAAGTGTTTCAGATAAATTAGAATCAACAAATTTTGCATATTGAACACTATCAGCATATGATGAGCATAATATTTGATATATGCTATCGAATGGACAAGTATTCGTTAATGTGTAATATTTATTATTTACCAGAATATTTTTTAGATCTGGAGTATTGCCATTTCTTAGTACACCGATAATTTTTTACTTTGTTTTACTTCTGTCATTGTAAAATAAAACACTTGGATCTTTATCTGTGTATTTTTTTTTTTTACTTTTTTCATAGTATTTCCTTGTCTTCTCCAATTTTCGAGCTCATTAATATTATTAATATTATATTACCATTTATTAAAGTTATATCACTATACTTCTCGCTGTTATTATCATCATCATCATCAGTTTCTTCTTATAGATAAGTAGAAACTTAGTTTATGTTAATGATATCCTTCTAATAGTAATTATAATTAGACAAAATCATAAATACATTATAAATATTAAATATATAATAAATATAAAAAAATAATATAATAAATATATAAATAAAGAAACTGGACACTTCATTAAATATTTTATATTTTATATTATTACATAAGACATAAATAATTATAATTGCAATTATTCATGTAAAAATAATCTCAAAAAATTTTAAAGTAAATAATAACCAAAAATAAATTAACACTGAAGTCCAAGTAAGTGTTATATATTAACATACACTACTTGTAATTTTTTTAAGTAGAAAAGAGTCTTCAATGTATTATTAAATAGGTAGTTTAATTAAAAATGTAACAATATGTTTTCTTCTATCTAATTTTATAAAAAATATAACGAATATATCAATTAACTATTTTTTAACAATTCACACATAGTAGGTATTTACTATATTTAATTTTGTTAATTTTAATTAAACTTAACCATTAATTTTACCACGCCCACTTCTTAAATCACACCACACGACTGACTACGAAATAGTGATACCGCCGTAAGACACAAATTAAGTACAAATGAATGGCATAGGTCCGGAATCAGAAATTAAAATTGGGTGTCATCCTGCTTCTTATTGGAATATTTCAAGGGGAAATAAAGCACAAACGAGCACAAACGATTGACACTATTCTGGACCTGAAATTCGAAATGGGGGGTGCTGGGTCTCCCTGTTATAATTTGGGATAAGTCCGGAAGGAATAAAGCACAAACGACGGGATAAAATGCACAAACGAGCACAAACGAAGCACAAACGATTGACACTAGTCCGGACCTGTAATTCAAAATGGGGGGTGCTCGGGCATGGACCTCAAAAAATTACATATTTTATTTTTACATTTACTTATATTAATTTAATAATATATATATACTATTAATATATATATATATATTTAATTATATGTATATGGATAAAGGTAATTATATAAATTATTTATTGATTTAATGTAAAAAATTACATTTTTTATTTTTAACGAGTTTAATTAGTGTGACGTATGAAGTTTGTGTAACTAATTTGCATTAACTATTTTTAGATTCTGAACGGAGCGAATGTGGTTTTACAATTATGTGTATCTTTTTTTTTTTTTTTTGTTTTTTTTTTTTTTATGTCTGAAAATACTTTTACTACCCGAAGTAATGCAAAACGACGAAAAAATGACGAAGAAACGGCATTTTTCACGAAAACTGAGACGAATTCAGTTTCAATATTTCACGATAACTAGGGCAATTTTGAAGTTATAGACTTGAAAATTGTATTGCGTATTCACATTATAATATATCAGGTTATAATATATCTATAATATATTCGAGTATGTAATAAATTAATTTTTTGTTAATTTTTCTACAAAATATAGGACGTTGAATATTTCGTAAAATTTTCGGTTTTATGTATATAATGTTTGATAAAATTGGCAATTTTTGGCAACGAGGTCTGAAAATTTTAATGAAGTATATTTACGTATTACTAAAAATTAGTTAAAAATTTACATATCTTATTGTTACATTTACTTATATTAATTGAATTATTATAATGTATATTAATATATGATATATTCATACATACGTAAATATAATTATATAAATTACGTAGGTATTGATTAAATGTAAAAAATTTAATTTTTTATTTTTAACCATTTTAATATTGATGTGAAGTTTGTGCAACTGAATTGCATTAATTATTTTTTATATTGTAAAAATCTTAATAACGTAAAAGCTATTCCGCTAATAAGGGTCTGTAAAAAAAGTGTTCGAGGTCCGTAATTCCGTATGCAGACCGCTGTTCGCCAATTGGTGACTTCTGCAGTATAAACTATAATACGGGACATTATACAATATGTGACGAACTGATATGATCAATTCCCTCCGATATTGTATTGGTGTATTGCCTATATTTACAACTTATTTTTATATTGAGGAGTTCCTGCTTATTCATAATTTAATTTGTTCATAATATTATAAAAATATTATTATACCTACGTACGACGAACATATTATATAAGTTTATCAAAAGTTAGATACCAAAAACGTATTTAGAATATTTTATTTACGGAGAGGAGAGACATATATAATTAGGCGGATACCCTCCTCGAAATAATCCTAGTTGCGCCACTGGACTACAAACTACATCCATTTTAAAATCGAAAACATAATAAATATACTATTCGTGAAAATTGGAGCATTATTTCGGGTAGTAAAAGTGTCTTCAGACATAAAAAAAAAAAAAAAAAAAAATACACACATATTGTAAAACCAATACATTCATCGCTTTCTTCAGAATCTAAAATAATTATTTCGAACAAATTTTTTAGAATTTTTTTATGTGGAAAAAGTTTATTAATCACAAATCATGTTATAAGTTATAATCCTTACTTTCTTTTACTTTTTTTTTCTACAACCATGTCATCATATGTTTATAAACAGTATTATGCATTATCTAGATAATTTTATCTAAATAAGTTATCTAGATAAAATACAAATATATTTTATCTTACCTAGATAATAGTATTTTTTTGTTTTTTTATCTTATCTAATATCTATAGATAAATAATTAGGTTATCTGAAGAATTTTATCAAGATAAATTTTTTTTTGGGCCGATTTGATTACGAATATTATCCTAGTATTATAGTAGTATAGTAGTTTCCTATAATTTCAGGCACGTTGTAATTCTTAGAGACCTGCTAGCTTTATAGAGGTACACGTGCCATTAAACGGATATAAGAATCAATTTATATAGTAATATTGTATAAAAATAGTTTAGGGTTCGATTTAGACGAAATTATTTTAAGTGGATAAGTGGACAAAGAGTCATACCCATATGTTATGCAATGCTCATTAAATTTATAAGAAAATATAATAAATCATTAAAGGTTGACAGGTGGATATGACAAATAATTTATTAGATTATTATTCCAATGAATTGATAGCAATAAACCAAAATTATAAATTAATAATATTCTATAATAATTGATGCTAAATGTTGTATGCCCTATGCCCCTATGCAATATCACTACGCTCATATATACAGTTATAATTGTTATATAGCTAAATGTTGTAACCCTTAACTAAGTTGTAAATAAATATAATTGAAATTATGTTTATAACTATTATCAACTTAAAATTCTTAAGAATATTAATTCTGTAAGTATTACAGAAAAAATAAAATCAACTATTTGTTTGTAAAACAATTATTTTGGTCAATTTCATGTTTTAAGTGTCTCCTGAAAAATAATGATTTTGTGGGTTACGACAATATTTTTAATAATATTAATAAGTAATTTGTAAATTTATGTAATAATTATAAAAAAAAATTACCTATAAAATTATAATAATTATAATAATAAACAGTGAATTATAAATTTATAATATATTAATGTGTATGGTTTATTTACAAACTAAAACTTTATTTAATTTGATTTTTATCTAGATAAATATTATTATATTTATCTTTTATCTAGATAAAAAAATTTCGGTGTTATATATTATCTTATCTAGATAAATTTAAAATCAATTATATATTATCTTATCCAGATAATTTTTATTTTATCTTTGCACAACACTGTTTATAAATAACAATAATAATATTTATATATCTAAATATAATATTGTATTATAATATTGATAAATGAATGATATTTTTCAGTATTTAACGGAAGTACATTAGTCTACGACTCTACGTGATCTTTGTCATGTCAGTAATATTTGTAATTTTACACATTTAAAAACTTGTGTAAATTAATTAAATTATTAACCCTATAAGTTATGTAAAGGTGGGATTTTTTTAATATAAAAACTACAACTGGTTTTGCTACACGACAAATTAACCTTGCGATTGATTTAGGGGACTAAGATTAATAATTTCTTCAGTTGTGCGGGAGCTTCGAAGAGACTATTTCCTTGATTGAACATTACAAAGTAAGTAAGAAATGTAATAATAATTAAATACATTTATATTCTTTTAAAAAAAATTACTATTTCTATATAACTTATTAAACATAATTTTAAGTACTGTAAAAGTTTTTAAATTTAAGTTATAATATTTTATCTTTAAACATTTAAATTAAATAACAATATACATTTTAAATTTCAAACTAAAGTAGGTATTCAAAAATTAATTTTTCATAAAGAATGGAAATTTGAGATTGTAATTTGAACTATATAATTCATATTAATTAAAAAACAATTATTTTGATTGTATTTTACTTAAATAATAATAATAAACCTAAACACCTTAAACAGTGAAATTATAAGATCAAACAAAATATGATTATACACATAGAATATTATAAATTATGTGTTTGTCTATTTTGGATATATTTTTTTTCATAGCTTTATTCATTCATGTTAGGTACATTAAAAACGATTGAATTATTGAACTACGAGTATAAAACAATATTTTAATAGTGCAACTTTTTTAAAATAAAAAACGTACTTAATGAATGGGCGTTCATTATTTAATTAGTAATTTTATATGTAAAATTTGAAGGCTATAATATTGATATACTTTGTTGTTCATTATGCATTAATTTTAGTAATTAAAATAACTAGAAATTTAAAATTATAACCTATGACTTACTAGTGACATAAATGATTAAACTACAAGTATATAATATTAGTATATAATAGTTTTACTATATATATATATATATATATATATATATATATATATTTATATTCCAAAAGTATTGAATCATGATAATACTAATAAGAATCATGTTTTCTTTAATATTATTGTTGCGATCTTATATTTTGTAAATGGTTGTGATTTATCGCTTTTATCATATCGTTTGGATATTATTGTCACGACGTATGGGAAAACTATATTCTCCATAATCAGTCGTTGTTCACATGTTCGCGCGCATAGTACGACTCCGCGTATTACATAAAATAAAATTATATTATCATGTGAAATTGAGTTTTTTGTGATTTACAGTCCACACAACACCTCCTTCTCTAAACCCTGGCATAAGTCAAAACAATTATCAAATAATTTTCTTTTTGTTTAATAAAATTAGGTATTTTTTTATTCTAAACTTTTATGTCATATAGTTATGTCCAGTATATCTAATGGTCTATGTCGATATTAAAAAACATTAATTTTTATTATTATTATAAATAATCATTAATTGTACTTTTATTAACCAGACTTAGTATTAAGTTGTTAGATCGTCAATAATATAATAGTTTATAATTTTCAACATCCTGTCTACCTTGTAATCGTGTAAGATATACAAAGTACAAATCCTTTTTTGAATTTGATTTATTTGCTATACAAACAACGTGTATCAAATATTGTTATGAAGGTACACATTATTTCCAAGGGAATATATGTATAAAGTTATGTAAAACCGTGTAAAATGCATGAAAAAAAAATCTGAAATGTAAGTACGAGATGAACTAGTTATTCCAGTATAATGTGTAATGATCAAGGTCATCTTATCTTAATAAGTAAAACGAAATATATATATATATATATATATATATATATATTATTGCATTTTAGTTTAGGTTGAAGGTCATTAAGTGAATTATAATTCAATGCATTTTTTTCAAAATATAAATTAATTTAAGATGTCATATTTGTAAATATTATTAACATAAATTATAATATATTGGAAAATTGTTTTTTTTTTTTTTGTTAACACTTATGGTTATTATAAAATAAAATATTTAATAATATCTCTAAAATAAAATACTTAAATACCTACTTATTCTACTAAAATTCTACATAGATTGTAGCTAATTTTATTAAAAATCCGAGAGTGAGAGATAGAGGAGATGGCGAGAAGAAAGACAAAATTTGTCCTTTATTTTTATAACACTTGTAAATATTATTGAAAATATAGATATATAGACCAAAAGTATGATTATTAACCATATACGAATAGTTAAACTTTAAAATATCATTTGTTTATTATAAATGTATAAATATAAAAATTGTCGTTTTAACAATGATAAACGTGAATGTAATTGCAATGAATTGCATTTATTTTTAGAATGGAGATATCTCAAGATTTTCAATCGGCCACTAAACCGATAGGCGTTTTTCGAATGACGAGAACTGAGTTGATTATTTACGCTGTAATTTCATTTCTTGTCATATTGTGGTGTAATTTCAAATGGAATCGTAGACATTTCGAAAAAATAGCTTCAAAAATGACGGGACCACCGTCATACCCGATTATTGGCGCAGGGCTTCAGTTTGTTGGAACTCCTGAACGTAAAGAATACAATATTATTCTTAATACCAGTAGTTCGTGTGATGTTTATAGAAATTCCTTCTTTTCTTTTTTTTTCATTTCTAGAGGTCATCGCGAAAATCATTAAATTATATGATACCTACGGTCCCGAACCGTTCAAAGTATGGTTGGGCACATCTTTAGGAGTAACCATTAATAAACCAGAAGACGTACAAGTAAATATTTCATCAATAAAATGTTATTCTTATTTCTTATCATGAACTGTTGAAAGTAGAAACAGTTTATTTTTATGCACAACATCATAATATTATATTATTTAAATAATATTGTTATGTGATATTTACATTTTCTGCCTTTATTTGATATTGTTTTAAACGGTTTCTATTAATTGTAGTTGCATATTTTATAATATTATTTAATTTTAATCAATTTATTTCAATATTGTCATAATTACTCTTTGATTAATTTTTACCGAGAAGATGAAAAAAAAAAATTAAAACCGGGTCCGTGTTTCAGATTGTATTAAATAGTTCCAAGGCCTTAGCAAAAGACAAGTTTTACAAGTTTTTTGTGAATACTGTAGGTGAAGGATTATTTTCTGCTCCCGGTAAGTATTTTATACTAAAATCCTTGAAAAGTTATATGCATCAAAATTTTACATTTTCCGGAATTGTGTTTTTATTTTAATACGAGTATATAATATTCTATTCTATATAATAACGTTCACATAAAATCTCACAATTTGATTTTTATAAATCAAAATCAATTAAGTTACATGTTTAATTACTATATGACACGTATTATTATATAATATTTGATTAACTGGATTAATTATTATTTTGATATTAAAAAAAAAAAAAATATAGAAATGATTTAGGACCTAATTATTATGTAATTAATATATTATCATGAAAATACTTGTCTATAATATATATGTCTATTATATAAATATAATAATACATATACATTATTATTGATTATAATATGTATACATAGTATTACAATATATATAGATTTTTTTTTTATAATAAAATCAGTTAGTCTCAACAAATGATTTATTATTATTTTTTTATAGAAATAAAAAACTAAATTCAGTTCAGTTTGTTCAATATATTTGTTTAATATATCAAATAGAAAATTAATACTAAATAATATAAATATTATTAATTATAATACGAAAATCTTACTATTATGTTACTAATTAATATTACGTGATCAATATTATTTATAAGGGGCAGATGTAAATTGCGCCCAACACATTTTAGGGTTAAATTTTTGTGTAGTAAATTGCGCCCAGCATATTTTCAGGTAAAATTTATGTATGGTAAATTGCGCCCAATAATATTACCAATAATAATATAAATGATACATATTTTAATATACGTCTTTTTCTAAGTAGGCCAGTTAATAAAGGAAAAATAGCAGAAAAAATTCCCAACCAAAAAATTTTTTTTTTAATAGTCTTATTAGTATATGTACTTTAATATACTAAAAGTCCCCATCGATCGAATTGGAGCTTTTTTTAAAAAAAGCTCCGATATATTCAAAAAGTTGTGCTTTCTTACGTAACTCGAAAAATATTAAAAATTTTAAAAAAAGTTTCAAACAAAAATTATTGATTAGATAATTTTCATTAAAAAATGTTTCTTATGTTTTTTCATTTAAACTAATACTTTCATAGTTAAATCAAATTTAAATTAAGTATATTTAAATAAAAATTCAATTTTCAATCTTTTCATAATATATTTTTTTATTATACTTAATACACACGTAATCAATGTGAATTTTTCCTAAGAACATTACATAAATTAATTTTAATTAATTTTATTTACAAGACAACATCATATTACATTATACATAATATTTTATAAAATAATACTTTATAGTGAAAAATATTGACATTATAAATAATATTCTGTTTTATACTTTTTTTTTCCCATAGGCCTAATAATTATATTTACATCATCTGATCATCATCATCAAATGTTCTATCTTCTTCGTTTTCTTCTTCTAAATTTATTATCTCATTATCTTCAATTTCATCAAGTTCTATGGCCATAGCATTTGTGCACGATTGTCCCTTATAAAAACCACACATAATTGAACATTTTATTCCAGCCTTACGACACTCACAATTTTTGCCACAGCCTTTGACGCAACTACACGTTATACATTTAAGTAGATGATGAGGAGCAGGTGCCTTTAGTGTAGTAATTGGAAACATTATACCATTTTGACTTATCCATCCCCATTCTTCTGGAATTTTTATATTTCTTATTTTCTTAACCATAACTGAACCTGGAAATAAACTCTAAATGAATGTTGTTTGACAGCTTCTTCTGTTGGAAGAAGTGATGCAAGATTTATTTTATTTTTTGTTCCGCATTTAGTGAACATATTAAATTGATGTTTGTTTAAAGTTATGCTTTTTTGTGGTACTCCATAAATAGATAGAAAACTTTCAATGCCTTTTTCAGCTATTTCTTCATGTGAAGCTAAGGGATTATTAAACACAGAAATAATTGAATTCAAATCTTTATTTTTTCTGATGCTCGAATACATTTTATTTTCCCTTTTTGAAATAAAGCTGATGTTGTATCACAACCAGTTAATGCGTGATAAAACAATATTTTATTTTTTATAGTTTCATCGTTTGATTGTAAAACTGAAGTACTAAATATTTTTTGTCTATTCTGCCAGAGCTGGGTTTTAAAAAATAAATATTATTTTTTCTTGGAGTTAAAGCAACAAGAAGTACTAATAAATCGATATCCTCGCCAACTGTAATAACTTTAGGGTGATAATTTGATATATTTATTGCAGTGTTTGTAATTAATGTATCAGCATCATCATTTGCAATTTTGACAATAAATCCATGATCTTTAATTTTTTTGTAAGCATTTCTATTAATCTAATTTTATTAGTATCATTTGATAAAAAGTTTTCTTTTGCAACGGAAATAACCATATGTTCATCAAATATTACATCAGTACATTTTTTATTTGAAAATTTATTTTGAATTGGACCATCAACGATAAAAGTATAATACTAATATTATACTCGTATATTCCGATGTTTATTATTATTATTTCGCGAACACCAAAATTTATGTATTGAAACATTTTTAACTAAAGATATAAAATATAATATTATAATATTTTTAGATAACAAAAACACTTAAATAAATATATTTGTATCCTTAGTCTATACATTGATTGAATGTACATGTTTGTTTTTGTTATATAAAATAAAAAAATTATTATGAAAAAAGATTAAAAATCGAAATTTTTATAAATATACTTAATATAAATTAATTTTACAATGAAACTATTGGTTAAAATAAAAAAATATAAGAGACCTTTTTTATAGAAAATAATCTAATTAATAATTTTTGTTTGAAACTTTTTTTAAAATTTCAATTTTTTTTCGAGTTACATAAAAAAGCACAACTTTTTGAACCTTTAGAAGCTTATAAAAAAAAAGCTCCAGGTCGATCAATGGGGACTTTTGGTATGATAAAGTAAATATTCTAATAAAGATATTAAAAAAAAATTTTTTGGTTGGGATTTTTTTCCGCTATTTGCCAAAATTTTGTCTTTATTGACTGGCCTAAAGTATAAAATTAAATAATAAATTACAATAAAATACAATAAAATACAATAAATTATAAAATATAAAATACAATTTTTTTAAATTTGAATTTTAAATAACACATATTTTAGTAGGTATATGTCTTTTTTTTATAATTTTCGAAAATAATAATTTCATTATTTTTTTGGCTTATACTTCTTCTAATATCGTCCATGGCGATGCTGTGCGAACAACTGATTCGTACGAATCGTAAATTCGTACCTATCATATTAATAAAAATCTAATAACTACAATATTAATTATAATCGTTTAAACGATATACGTTCGGTTTTTACGTCAATATAATGTGCAAAATCGGAAATAATGATTAAAAAGTCATTTAGATACTATGGGCGCAATTTACAATCGCCCTTTATAAGTCCATATTAAATAGTAATCGAGTTAACTGGGTTATTGTAGTAAACAAATAATAATATATAATTTATTATATTAAATTAGAATTTATAAAAGAAATTTATTATTTAATATTATTTTATCTGTACATTTTATTTTATATGCGTTATATTATAATAGTTGATAAATGGCGAAGACATCGTCGTATCATTACACCAGTGTTTAACGCTAATCTTTTGGAACAGTTTTTCCCAGTTTTCAATGAGAAAAATCAAATTCTCATTAGAAATCTACAAAAAGAAGTCAATAAACCACAGGCATTCGATCTTTGGGACTATATTGCAAATACGGCTCTCGATATAATTTGTCGTGAGTTTTTTTTATTGTTAAAAATACGTCTAAATCCGACTAAAATATTATTATTATTATTTTCATTTATATATATAAAGAAACTGCAATGGGATACAATCTTGATACGCAATCAAAACATTCTAATTTTGCTGATGTTGTAATAAAGTCAGTAATTAAATACTTTTTATTAGATACACGAATTAAAATATTTTATATTTTTTTAGAGCATCAGAATTAGATGCTATGAGGATTTACAAACCATGGTTGTATCCAAATATTATATTTTCACTGTATTCAAGAATAACCGGAGTAAATACGATTTATAAAACATTGCACGAACTTCCTAATCAGGTATCTACGTATATCAATATTGAACATTAAGAAATTTTAATTTTCTAATTTAATAATTAAATAGGTATATAAAATTATTTTAAATTAGGTTATTAAAGATATGAAAGAAATGTATGCGATGAAAAAGAAAGATAAGATGAATGGTTTAATTGAAGTTACTGACAATGATAGTGAGTAATGTAAATATATTATAATAATGTGATAAATTGAAATGATATATTATATTATTTTTGAATTTTTATTTAGAAAAACGTTTAAAAGTTTTTTTGGATACATTATTGGAATTGAATGATGCGGGTGCTAACTTTTCTGATGAAGAAATCAGGGACGAAGTCGTGACCATGTTGATTGGTGTAAGTAAAAAATTGATAACATTTCAAATATATGATGCAATTTCATTGGAATATATTAATAAATTACAGGGTAGTGAAACCAGTGCAATCACTAACTGTTTTTGTCTATTAATGTTGGCTATGCATCCTGAAATTCAAGTGAGTTGTTTAATTAAATATTTAATGTTTAAACTATAAATATGAATTAATAATGATATTTTAAAAATATCTAACAACTTAAAAGAATGAAATATATATGGTAGAAACATTTCTTAATTTTAAATATAAATTAATTAGTATTGCATTTCAAATAATTTGATTTGAAACAATAAATTATTTTTCTTATAATTTTATTTATATTTTAGGATAGAGTTTACGATGAAATTTATAATGTGTTAGGTGATAGTGATGAAACTATTACAATCGAAGACACAACAAAACTAATGTATTTGGAACAAGTGATAAAGGAAACACTTCGATTATATCCTGTTGGACCAGTATTACTTCGACAACTTCAAGATGATGTTAAAATTTGTGAGTAAAAAAAATACTGAAACTATTGTATTGTATTATAAAAATGATATATCATTTAATTATATCAATATTAAAATTATTTCAAAACCTAACATTTAACTTTTGAGCATTTAAAAAAACATATAATTCAATGTTATACTGGACCTTAATAAAAAATTACATTACTTAAATTTATATATATATATATATTTTTTTTTTTTGTTTTGACAATATTTATATTTCTATTTAAAAAAAAAAATGTATATTTTCTTCACACATATTTTAGAAATTATACTTGAATTTTATGTAAATATTTTTGTATTTTAATTACATACCTATAAATCCGTTCTCTATTGATATTATATATATTTGATTTTAGTTTCTGGTAACCACACCCTGCCAAAAGGAACAACATGTATTATAGCTCCAATATGTACACATCATCTTCCTGAATTATACCCAAATCCCTGGACTTTCAATCCGGAAAACTTTGATCCCGAAAATGTTGCTAAACGTCATAAATACAGTTTTATAGCTTTTAGTGGTGGTCCGAGAGGATGTATAGGTAAGATGATATTCAAAAGAAAAAATAATTATTTCTATGTTGTACTTTTGAGATAGAAGGAACTCAAGTACTGAATCCCTTAAATAAAAATATATTTTTTATAAAAAATATTATAAAATTACCTATAAATTTAAAAGGCTACAAGTATTAATAATTTATATCAATATCTTAATATTTTACTGTAATCAAATATAAAAACAAAACAAAAATTACTTCCACATGAGTATATAATGTGCTATTCAATATAATAATATATTGACTTAAACAATTCACTATCATTCATTAATCATATATTAAATTACAGGATCGAAATACGCTATGCTATCCATGAAAGTTCTTATATCGACATTTTTGAGAAACTTTAGCGTACATACAGACTGGAAATTAAATGACATTGAATTAAAATTAGATTTGCTCATGCGAAGTGCAAAAGGATATCCTGTAACAATCAAACCAAGAGACAGAAGACCTACATATAAACGAAATCCTAAACAAAGCGTAGACATTTCGTAATATATTATACTTAAAAGGAGACATTTTGTTTAGAAAAATACTGAGAACATACAAAATATAGATTTCCAAACAAATAATCATATTATAGAGGTTGCAATCAAATTATTACTATGTTGTATATTCGTATTATTATTTTTTGAATAAAATATTTACTTTGTTTGCCTACTAAATACTTTGCCATAAATCCCATAATAGACATATATGTAATTTTTTTTTATAAATATAACATTTTGTTTTATTATTAAAACGTTCATTTTTAAACAACTATTTAATTTAGAATCGAGCAATAATTTAATGTATATGTTATATACTCTGCAATTGTTATATTTCATAAAGAGTAAAATGTAGTTCCAATATCTAAATTGATTAGGAATTCAAACTTAAGTAATAATTTGGAACATGAATAATAATTGTATTTATTGTTTATATCATAATATAGTTATGTGTAAAAGCCTGTATTAGACTTGTTTCAATTTGATCTGTATATATTAATAATATAAATGAAATATTTTTGAATTTATAATGTAAATTAAATAATATTGATATTATAGTCTTTGTGATACTTATGAAGTTATGAATAAAAAATTCCACATTAGAATGTTTTCACTTAAATGTACCTAATAAAATATTTATTTGTATAAATAAATTTATATTATCTCATTCAACGATACATTTTTTTGAGGGATAAAAAAAAAAAAATTTGATGTATGTTAAATATGTATTAAAAATATTTAATATTTTAATATTAAATTCTACTATTGTATTATATATATTTTTTTTTTTTTTTTTTTTGGGCTGTTACTAATTATTAGGGCAGAGGACTTGTAGCATTTGCATATTTATTTTGCACAGTCACAAAAATAGCAGAGTGCGAAACAAATGCGTTTCATGCTTCCACAAAGCTAGTTTTGAAATTTTATTGTGCATATCAATGCATATTTTGCGTTTTTTCGGTTTTTAGGGCAAATTTCTTCCATTTTATACTTTTAGATGCATATTTTAAATAATTTATAGTTTTACCAATATTTTTTCGTCGACGTTTTTATTTATTTATTCACACAACCAAAATAACGTTGATATATTATCAATGATATTTCTCGAAATTTGCCGATCAGATGCCGCAATTTGTCGGGTTATTAATTTTATTTATAGACCAGATAAGATTATAATATTGTTCAACTCACAGTATTGTTTATACTTAAGTGCATATTTTGAATGCATATTTTGTATATTTAAATGCATATTTGGTGACTTTTTAGAGCTACAAGTCCTCTGCCCTACTAATTATTAATATTGTACTTAGGTATAATGAAAATAAATATCTAGTTTAATGGAAAAAAAGATGTGCTGATACTCCTGCCGCACAGGATACAGGTGTGCGATGCGAATCATAGCGTTTAATTTTACTTAGAATTTGAATGCAATGATAAACCATTGCATTCGAAAAAACGATTCTGAGCGAAGTTCAGTCAGATTATAATTTTCGTTTGAACTAAAAATATCAACTTAAAACACCTATAAAAAAAAATTGAGATTAGAAAAATCTAATATTTTAGTATGATGTTAAGTAATATGTAAGTATACTTCAGTAAAATTTTCAGACCCTAATACCAAAAATTGCTAATTTTATCAAACATTATATACGTAAAAACGTGAATTTTACGAAATATTCAAAGTCCTTATTTTGGAGAAAAATTAATGTAACGGTTCCAAAATTATACCACATATATATAGTAGCTATGTGAACATCTAAAAAAATTTTCAAGTTTGTATCTTTAAAATTGCCTGAGTTATCGTGAAATATTGAAATCGAATTCGTCGAAATTTCATTTTTCGTGAAAAATGCCGTTTTTTCGTCATTTTTTTGCCGTTTTTTCTACCGCATAGGTTCAATTTTGAGAAATTCGAAAAATGACCTAAATAAAGTACCAACTACATCCACTTTGCTACCGGAAACATACCTCAGGAAACATCCTAGACTTCGACGCAATAGGGACGGAGAGAAAAGACGATGACGACGGATGCTGCCCTGGTACGCGTGACACTTCAATGATCCAGTGCGGACTTGAATTTTCGAAACGAGACCGCGTGACCCATTTCGAGAACGTCGGAACGCGACAACGGCGTCATGAGATCCTGGTAGTTGATCGCGGTTATGTGACATAATATTTCAAAAACCGCGAGTCCAGAACAATAGACCGCTGCGGGAGACCGCGGACACACCACGCGCCTGCGCAGGCAAGCCAAAGACGGCTGCACGACCGCACGGACGGGACGACGTTATTATTATACGCGTTATGTATTCTTTAGGGCCGTACTCGTATATTGTTATGATAATAATTTGTAGTTTGATATTTATTTCTACTTTGCGAGTTCATTTTTATACAAACATTAAATTTTTTTAAATTTTATATTATATTAAATATTATTGTTACAATATACAATATAGTTGAATATTAGCGCCTAATATTTGTAGTATATGCAAAATAATTTAAAAGCTATACAGTATGTTGCCTAATGCCTGTAATATAATGATAGAAGGCTATTAAAATTTAAAATACATTATTTTATATTATCACAAAAATATAGTAATTAGTAAATATAAAATAATTATTTTATTAAGCAATTTAAAGTTTTCTTTTTTGAAAACATAGTCGATTGTATACCGTGTAAAAACTTTTACATATTAATGTATAACTTATTATTTATTAATTGCACATAATGTATTTTAATAATTATTATTAATTTACGAGTGAAATAACATCATAAATAAATAATTAAACATTGTACAATGTTATTAAATTAGATTACAATTCAATTGAAATAGTTTCTTTAAAATTTATATTTAGTATAATAATGTTGAAATATATTTTTTTTAATTCTTCATTATACCTATATTATATTTTTAATGTCCCCAACACTGCCCATTGAAAATTTTTTTATCCATCCCGGTGCTTTCGATTGTGCCAGATTTGTGCTGGATGTAACGTCCTTCTCGCCGTTTGTGCTATAGTTTATAGTTTCAAGTCTTAAGGCTGATTTACATGATACCAGTCGGCATACCAGTCGAAGTCGTCAGTAACTGAATGCGCCAGCGTCTGGCAACGTCTAAACATAATTCTGTCGGCAACTGGAGAAAGCCAATGAGCACTAGCGTGCCAGCAGATGGTATTGCCAGTAAAACAAATATTTTTGTTTAACTGGTGCGAAAGCTTCCCCCCTCCATTACAACGACACTACAAATATTAGTTAGGACCTCTACTAGTAGCTGCCAGTGTCGCTAGTGTCTGCCAGTGCTAGCATCGTCGTGTAAACGATTAGCGCCAGTCACAAGCCAATTCCAGTCAGTGGCGTATTTAGGATTTGGTCAAGGGTGATATGTATTTATTAAGTAGTCACTAACTTAAATATGATCCCCCGCCCAACCCCAAAAGTTACCATCAAATAATATATGAACCGATTAATTTTTTTACATTTACTTTATTTTTTATTACTTCTTTACATTAATATTTTTATAGTCCATACGTTCAATATAAATAATTTTACTGACATTTCAACTTTAAATACCTATAAAAAAAAAAAATTGAGTCTTGAGATTTTCCTCATGTTTTGGATATTCGTTAAGACATATATTATTATGCTCTAATAAATTTTCAAAAAGTTTCCATATTTTTTAGCTTTTCTATTAATTGTTATTGTAAAAGTATTAAGAAATAATAAGAAGAATAATCTTCTAGAATTCTATATTATTATAGAATAATTATTTTAAAAAAGAAAAAATTTCAACTCATTAGATTTAATATGAAACAAAAAATGTCATTAATGGAAACATAACGTAAATAATAATATCTAATAGTCCTAGTTATATGAATAATGTACCATAGTTGTTGGGACCGGGAGTGTAAAGCATTATTACACGCACCCCGGTCACCAGTCACCACTAATAAAGCGCCTAAACACGACAGATTAACCTGCGTATGTGTGTATACTGAAATAGCACTCATCGAGAAGTAGAAGAGATTACATATCAAAACTTGTGAGTGCTGGTGTGTGGTGGTGAGTGTAGGTGTGTTTTTATTATAATTATTTGTTATTATTTAATCATATATTGAGGATTGTAAAATTAATATTATTAATATTATGATAAGTGTTAGCTTTATAGTAATTTGGAGAATACAAGATGGTTAGTTAAAGAAAAATACTGATACTAATAATACTCTTAATAATGAATTAATAATTGTGTTAAAATAAAATTTGCACGCCATAATAATAAAGTAGGTAATTAATTATATAAAAAATATTACCACCTTATTGATTATTCTTATTACTATATATCAGAAATATAATTTCTTTAAGAAATGAAATTTTTTTTAAAAAATGGATATCTTTATTAAATATACAGAAGTCGACCTATCAAAATTATTATTTATTATAACATTTTACTCTATGAATTGACTATTTTCAAATTTCACTAATCTTAGAAAATAAAGAGTTATTATCTTTATTTATTTTTTTTTTTATGGAAATTATTAGAATAAAAAGTAGTATATTATATATATAATATATAAGTAATATATTTTTAATTCATTACCTAATTAATATTTTAAAAAAACACTATTCAATTATCTTAATTTTTTGCGGAGATACTACAAAAAGTAAATACTCTGTATATAAACGAATACAACCATTCAATAAAAGGTTTTAAAAATAAAAACATTGTATACTAATATTTTTGAAGTTTTGATCATATGCAACTCCTACGTATACGAATTCCAAGTTGTGTGATAGAAAAAATAATAAAAATAATATTATTGTTTAACTGTTGTATCTACCTACTGAATCATTGGTAGGCGTCGTCTTGAGGATGGTGCAGGTTGTAAATACGTACAACTGACATATTATTATTATACCGCGGTTGCCTCGATAGCGGTCAAAAATCGCTGCAAGTACCGCGGCCTTTCGACGAATAGAGAAAAAAGAAAATAATATGGTACAATACAATTGTTATTGTACTTAACGTATCTCTGAAGGTCAATAATCTTAAATAGTTGTTAATTAAATTTCTGTTCAATTATTGGAGACGACGCACAATTGCTGATTGTACCCATGGCGGTATGCGAAAACCTTGTTATATACATATTATATGCATACGCTACAGTACATTCACATCGGAAATTTTTTAAATATTTTATGTACTGTTTATTTAGCGAACCTTTATGCAATGTATAAACATTTTATTGTAATGAATATAAAAAGTTTACACTCACAACAACAATATAACAAACGAAATTTGTTTTTACATTATATTACTATTATATAATATAATATTGTATAGAAATTTCGTTTTCCAATAATTTCATAATTTCAATATGTAGATTAACATTTATTTTCATAATAATTATTTCTATTATCTATACTATTTTGTTTTGTTTTGTATTTATTGTATAATTGTATGTTAATATTATAAAAATTAATTAATTAAATTGCATTTACTACATAGAATTAAGAAATACATTGCGTATTGCGTTTAACGTAAGACACTAAGATATTCATAAATAGATATACTATTAATATGGTATAAGTTATTGGCAATCGTTGTGATATGTCGATATGTTGTGATACAGTTTATGAATAATAATAACGTGAACAGAAATTAATATAGAATATTTTTAAATTAAAAAAAAAAAAAAAAAAAATGAGCAAATTATATTTTGACTTCATCGTTTAAAACATTTAATCTTTTAAATAATTATATACAAGTATCTACCTGGCTACCTAAGTTTATGTATAATAATTATATAATATATATATATTTATATATATGATATATTTTTTATCAATTCAAACATATTTACTATAAAATTCCAAATAATTAATACCACAATATATTGTTAGTAAACTCTTGTAATAATGCACGTAGCAATTAAATGCATTATATTATTTAAAGATATTTTTATTATTTACTATCAAGGACACATATTTTATAAACTATATATTTTATTTTAAAATATATTAGAATTTAAAATTACAACGAATAAATAATAATAATGATAGCTCTAATAATAATTTTATATTCTATATTTTATATAAGCATTTTTTGGTTTATGAGCCTAATAATTGCAATAAAATTAAAAAATGATAATTTATTATTATTTAAACATTCAAGTATAAGTTATGCGTACAACATAACGACTTAACAATTTTAAATTTTCTATATGAAAACTGGTGAAATTAATATTATAATAGGTATACGTATTTATAACGTGTTCCAATATTATTGTTAAATTTAGTCCGTACAATGGAATTTTTTTTTTAAATTTTTACCTGTTAACTTGCAATACGTTAATTTTTATGCACACACATCCATCACGTTAATTTTATATTATGGTATAATGATGAATAACGTGAATTATTGTTAGATATATAAACGATTGTCGAATTTTCTCACGATTACGATACTTAAAGTAAAAATGATTCGCGCCGATTGAAGAAATGACGCGCCGAGTTCGTCGAACCGATTGACAGATCAGACGTCACATGCACATGCGGTCGCCTTCTGTCTTTTTCCGTTGTCTCACGTATATAATATGTGTAAGTGTGTGTGTGTGACATAACATTGATTTCAAGAACGTGTTGAGGTCAGCTACCCACTCGCGATCGAGTATATAATATAAATATAATACCTATATATAAAAAAAAACATACTATTCGGTATATTATTATAATAATATTCGGTGCGAGCCCACCTTACTGTTTTTTAATAATAATAATAATAATAATAATAATAATAATAATAATAATAATAATAATAATAATAATAATAATAATAATAAT
>JAIUCT010000001.1:25657938-25747061 GCA_021307375.1 Tetraneura akinire | reverse complement strand
ATAATAATAATAATAATAATAATAATAATAATAATAATAATAATAATCATTATTATTATTATAATATATTATCTCGACGCCCACGTGAGTGGTGCTGAGCCATTTTATTTTGCGACCGACCGCGACGATGACGTTGTTGAGGGATTATTATATAGTCGATTTTATTATTAGGTAGGTACCTATTTATTTGTACGCGACGTACGAATTTACCACGTTTTGTTATTCTCGTCCGGTCGACATATACCACTGTGGTTACTGGTTAGATGTTAGAATTAATATTTTTATTTTTTGTTACCGACCCCCTTCCTTCGGAAACTCATCATAGTGCAATCAGAACTTTGTCTGAAAAACTAAATAAAAAATAACTTATTTATAAATTTTCTAAATTCTTTTTTTCTTTCGTAATTTCAAATATTATCATAGTATCTCATATTATTATTGGTAATTATCTGATATACATTATTATATTTTTATATTATTTTTTTTTATTATTATTACTACTTTTACAAATTTTATTAGCCTCACCGAACACCGTACGTGTTTATTCGTTTGTTTATGTATTATATTTTAATTTGTTAAAAACAAATTCGTATATTTTGCGTTTCATTCTTTCAGCGTTCAAATATAAGTTAACGATGTTTTAAACACGCTCGATAATTAAGTTATCTAATTTAAAAAATAATTGGTTACATTATATTCTATAGTTAATTAAATATTGTATAAACTTATTAAATGAATGATTAACTCGTATAGCATTGTTTTCAATAATAATATAATATTACGACACGAGTAGTACTATGAAAAATTATTATATTTTTCCGTTCATTGCACACTGTCATCCGTAGTCTAAAGAAAATCATTATTTTATTATTATATATACACAAACCAACATGAGAATAATGGCAAAATTTAAATAGTATATTATACTTTTTTATTTAGTTTTGCCTGTTTTTGAAATTTTCATTTATCATATAAGTATCAAGTACGACTGCAGCAGTACGAGAGAGAAACGAATTTCTTTCGTATTAATTTTGTTATGAGGTACCTACCTAAATGAAAACGGATATGATTCGTACGATGCAATTGAAACTGTAACGTCGAAAAGTACACGTGATCATTCGGATCATAATCGAAAATAAAACACTGAACTATAAATACTATAATAATATTATTATAAATTATAATTATAATTTATTGTGTAGGTGAAATATGTGAAAAAAAATAAAAATGAACATGGTTTTCTGTATCGCTAAACATATTTATATATACGTATATAAAAAAAAACTGCATATTTTTAATATTTCCCGTGCCCACACATTATATTATATTATATCACTTACCATGTTTAGTGTTTACCTAAAGCTATGGTCATTGACCATTGAATTGTATTAAACATGGTAAATACGACACAGACGCAAACAGCAATCCTCCTCGTGTCTCCAGTCCTGAACGTTTTCCATAAAATTGAGAGAACGATATTCTCGTTCAAAACAATAACATATAATATACCTATACCTAATATAAAATTATAAATACGACCTACGTCCGTATAAACCGGCATTATGTCAGCAGATGACGATTCATCGGGTATGCTCACCGCACTTTTTTCTACTAACTATATATTCATATTTTGGATAACTAGAATATACTCGATATATGTAATAAATATTCTTAAATAGATAGTTTAAAACTTAAATTTTTTTATTTTACTTAAAGTTTATCCCGTGACGTTCCTCTACTCATTATTATGCCATAAATTTATTTAACTATGCATTTATAATTTTATAAGAAGAGTTCTTGTGGATATTTTATATACCTACTACTAATAAAGTAATAAATAAAAAAACTCAAGTCCACAAAAAATTTTACTTTATTATTTCAAGTAAATACGTATTTCAACAACAACGTTGTCATCTTCAGTATACTAAACGTAGACTGGTTTAGTCTAGTGAAGTAGTGAGTCCATAGGCGTAATTACGGGGATGCACGGGGGTGCAAGTGCACCCCCTGTAATAATCTGGTAGGTGCAAATTTATTGAATTGAACCCCCTCTAATTATTTTACACTAGTTATAATATTTTTAGTAAATATTGGTTTTTAATTTTTTTCAATAGCTTGTTTTTGAATTTTGATAATAGTGTCACAGAAACGAGTGGATCTTCGCAGGAAAAATACCTATTATTCCAATATATTTTACGCATGCGCATACATCAATAATTCTCATCACGGTTATCATCACTTAATTATATTATGTTATCATTACCGCCAAAATTTAAATTATAACTAATAAAATATATTATGACACCAAAGTCTTATTATTTCTAATATTTTTGTTTCTTCTATAGAAATATTAAAATCATATATTCACAATATGACAACCTATAAAGCTTAAATAAGTTGATAAATAACTTAAAAATGAAATGAAAAATCTCGTAATACACAGTTTCAATGAGTGGTTGGTGTTGTAGTTGGCTTTTTGTATTTTGCCACACCTAATAAAATATACTTCGGCGCCACTGCAACTGATATTATAGATTTTTAGGATTTGCTGAGTTAAAATTAGTTAATTCACAATATTAACTTCTAATATTATGCTACTTATTTAAGTATATAGACTAAAACAGTACATATATAGTATAATTATAATATATATGCAGTAATTTTAGATTTTTATAATAAAATCTATTATTTAGTCTAAAAGATTTATTTTATATATTTTTTTAACAATAAATTACAATATATTCGTATTATTTATAACAAAATTAATCATTATGAATTCTAAAGTTCAGTGTATTTATTTATTTAATAAGAATACAAGTGACGTATTATAATATAATAATTAATAAGAATGTATATACTAATAAGATACAATTCAAATTTTTAATGACTATAATTTTTAAAATATTATTTATTTGTTTTAATTATATTACTTTGATTTTTAAATTACTATAAAAGTATGAATTAAAAAATTAATAAATTATCCTTATGTCTTATAATATCTTATATTATGATTTTCATAGTAAACATCATCAATTAAATAATTGAGTGATAAGAATTATTGATGTATGCGCATGCGTAATATATATTGGAATAATAGGTATTTTTCCTGCGAAGATCCACTCGTTCACAGAATATCAGAATTTATCATTGAGATAAAATTATCTTTGATAATGGTCACAACTGTGGTATAGTTGTGTAACCATTGTGAACGCAGAACAAATCACGCATGTTTACATGGTATCTGTGGTATAAGTGAAGGTGATTATAATAGCTTATCATGATTATAATATAATTATATTTCTTTGGGCAGGGTAAGTGGCTTCGTAAATAGCTTAATTTGTCATTATAATTTTTTATTCGATAATATTTTGCACCCCCTGAAATTTTACGGAATTACGCCTATGAGTGAGTCTACGTTTAGTATACTGAAGATGACAACGTTGTTGTAGAAATACGTATTCACTGAAATAATAAAGTCAATTTTTTGTGGACTTGGATTTTTATTTACAGTATATCTATTTATAGCTTATTTACATATAGATAAATACATATCGATTCAAATTAAACATGTCATATTGATTTTATAGACTTATAGCTATATTATATACATAAACACTTTATTTTATTACTTCATCCTAGTGTATATTAAATGTTTGTTTGTTTATTTTTTTTTTGTTTTGTTTTAATGGGACCTGCAATGGGTGGAACAGTTAGTTTAATAAATTTTTGTGTAGGCCAGTAAAGACATTCGAACTTAAAATTCGAGGAATCAAATGCATTATAAATTTAAAAATAAATAAATGACGAAATATATAAAAAAAAAGACACATATTATAAAATATATAATTTCTAATAAATAATAATATTACAACAGAATGTATTCGAAAACTTTACTAATTAAAGTGATAATTAATATAATATAATATAATATAGGTTACTTTAGTTACTTAATTGATAAGTATAATTTTAGATTTTTTTGAGCGAAGCAAAGAATGTATTGGTTTTACAATGATGTATGTTTTTTTTTTTATATATACGAGTATATATTTATATATATATATATATATATATATATATTATATTTAGATACTTTTTCTATCCGAAATAAGCTCCGATTTTTACAAATAGCATATGTTTCCGGTTGAAAATTGGATGTAGTTGGTACTTTATTTAAGTTATTCTACGAATTTCTCAAAAATGACCCTAAGCGGTAGAAAAAAACGACGAAAAAACGGCATTTTTCACGAAAACTGAAATTTTGATGAATTTGATTTCAATATTTCACGATAACTCTGGCAATTTTTAAGTTAAAGACTTGAAAATTATATTGTGTGTTCACATAGATACTATATGTATGTGGTAAAATTTTGGATCTGTTACGTTATTTTTTCTACAAAATATAGGACTTTGAATATTTCGTAAAATTCTCGTTTTTATTTATATAACGTTTAATAAAATTGGCAGTTTTGGGTTTTAACTTTTTAAGGTCTGAAAATTTTACTGAAGTATACTTATATAATACTTAACATAATATAAAAATATTAGAAACTTCCCAAGTCTCTATTTTAAAATTCTAATTACCTTATGAGTACATTATGTACGATATTATACATTTAATTTGTAGGTGTTTATTTCTAATAATTATTTATTTATTTAATATAACGGGTCGAGCCCAAAAAAGATATAAGAATATGTACAATATATAACTTAAAAATGAATACGAGAAGGAGGGATCACTATTTGTTGTGCGCATAAGACACATTCGTATTATATTGGCGCATGCCAAAATTAATTTGGGTTAAGAGTGAAGGAGAGTCAATTTTTCCGGAAATAAGATTGTTAAGGAAAGTAAGATTAAGCCTGTGAAGACGGTCAGCCAAAGTAGAAAGATTGAGGGAATGAAGTACGGGCGCATAATCATGGAGTGGATGGGAAATGTGAAATTTGTGACAAAGAAAAGGAATCTCTTTAGTACACGTTCTATCATGGCACTTGCATCAGCAGTGCAAGGGTCCCAGACGATAGGTCCATACTTAAGAATAGGACGAACAAGGGCACAGACAAGGGCCTTAAGAGGAAATACAAGACACGAGACATATTAAACGACGATATTTTTAGACCCAGGGACTCACTCCAAACAACTAAACTGTTAAGATCTTATTGAAGAAGATAACAATCAGAGACAGAATTTATACGTAGGTATAATTTCATATCATCAGCAAATATGAGGAGTTTTGCGTGGCGAAGAACAGAAGAGGAAGAATTTACCAGCAGGACAAATAGGAGAGGCGAAGTACTGTACCTTGAGGTACACCTGATTGTGGGGAGAAAGCAGAAGATAATGAACCAAGGACAGAAACATAGAGAAGTCGATCAGACAAGTATGACTTAAACCAAGAAAGTACCGGATTACCTATACCTAGGAGGTCAAGAGCATTTATGAATAGATTATGGTCAATACAATCAAATGCCTTGGAAAAATCAGTATAAATAACATCGACTTGATTATTATTGCTAAAGGCTTCAAAGATAAAGGAGGTAAGGACAAGATTGCAAGTTGTAGTTAATCACCCAGGTCGAAAACCATGTTCGTCAATGAGAATAAGTTTTAGAGATGGACGAATAGATTTTAGGACGAGAGATTCGAATACCTCGTAATTTATTTTCAGGGTAATTCCGTAATTACCCCGAATTATAAGTAATATGTAAACGTTAGAAAATTTTTCTTATTGAATGTAAATACTATATTATATAACTTTTATATTATACTTTTTGAAATATATTTATTTACTTAGAATAATACCATACGTATATTCAATTATTCATATCATAAGTTACTATTTGTTACATTATATCACCAATAAATCATATATATTAATAATATTATAATATAATATTTACAAGTTGTCAATTTTATTTAAAATATTAATTTCATTTTAACGACATATTGTAATATAATATAGAATATTATGTTAAATAATTGTTTAAAACCTATTATTATTATTTTATAATAATATATTATTTTTTAGTCACCTAGCTAATACCTACCTATTTTTAAATTAATTAATTATGAAAAACATATAATTATATAAATATATTTAAAATTTAATAATTATTAATATTTATAATTCAATTCAATTCAGGTGATATTTAAATCTGAGAAATATATTTTATATAACCAATAAAAAAACATGCTGTTTTATTTTTTATTGAAAATGCCTTTAGGAATTCCGTAACAACGCTTCATAAATAAGTTCATAGCAGGTATATATAATCTTTCATAATATTATAGTTATCATTATTATTATTTTTGACACAAAATGATTTAAATATTTGTTTACTCTAACTTTGCGCAATCGTACTTATTTAATACAATAACATTGTATTAGTATAATTATTTCTCACGGAAAAATCTTGCAGCATACACATTACATTATTAGATAATATATTATTGTACTTTGTAATGTTTATGTAGGTAGGTACTTATTACAATGAATAATGATATAATTTAATAACATATAATTTTACTTTAAAACAAAACAAATTCATAATACAATATTAATTGTTTTATTCATAAACAAATTTTACTTTAAATACATAAGCATGTGATTTGATTTTTTAAAAATATTTTTAAAAAAGACTTAATATGTCTTTATAATTTATATGACTATATAAAATAAAACATTATTGGATTTAAGTTAATATCCAGTTTAATAGAATTTGTATAATTAATGTACACAGTTGATTTTTAAACATATATTTTTATACCTAACGTAAAAATATACAATCAATTTATATTATTTATCATAAATCATAATAATATGATTACATTATATACTTTTTAATGATTGTATGTTACGAGTATTAATAAGAAATCGGAAGTTAGATAGATTTTTCCTAATATGGGTGTGAATACCTATACATTTTACTGATTATTCTGTAAGAGCAATAATTAAATAATAAATTTCTTCAGAATCTAAAAAATTAACTAGAAGATGAGTGGACTTTCTTGGTATCTTTTGTATTGTTACTGTATACTATACTCGTATAATATTCGTTTATAAATTTTAAAAAACAACTACTTTCATATTTTCACTAAATTAAATCCATTGTAATTTTTCACGATAATGTATTACTATATTAAAAATGTAATTTAATTACAAGTTTATCAGTAGACAGTGAGTAGTTTTACTTATATAATAATAATAATCATAATTTAGACAATATTTTATCATTTAGCTGTATTTGTACACTTCTGTTTTATTGTAATAAATTATTTGTTATTCTTATTATCCATTTCATTATCCTGTCTACTATCCACCTCGTAGGCGATGTTATCGTTTGTTAACATTTTGATTTTAACACGTTTTGTCCAGAGATGAATAATGAATACGGATATACCATAATAAATAAGTGACAAGGTATGATATTATTATTTTGTTTGCACATGTGTGCACAACTTACTATATATAGTATATTATTCACTGTTCGGACTTCGGATTTCTTAAACGGGAATGTTCCTAATAAACTATAATAAGAGTAATAAGAATAACTAATATATATCGTAATCGAAGAATAAACTATGAAATGGCTCCGAACGAGAACAATATTATTGGTATATTACAAACGGAACTTACAATAATAACATTATTCAGCGCAGTGTGAATTCGATACTATACGAGTACGTCTTATTTGTTTATACGATTATCGTTGTTATTAAAATATAGGTTGGTTAGGTATACTTGACCATGAAGTACGTTGAATCTTATCATGTCGTACAAATGTCAAACCTCAAACGCATAATATATGGAGTGACCACACCTATAATAACACGAAAATACGATTCTATCGACATATTTCTGCCGTCGACTTATGTCCATTGCATTATTACTAAATAAGTAGGTATTAGTTTTTATTATTATATGCGCATTAGATGGAGAAAACGTTTTTTTAGTAAAATGTAATATCTATTTAAAATGTATTGTTACGATTTATGTTTGTGGTCGAAAATCGATCTATTCGCGATTGATAAAATATTATATAATAATATATAAATGTGGCGTTACAATATCTTATATTATTTCTCAGTGTGCCTCCGTGTAATGTGTACGAATATTAATATTAATATTAATTATAATATGCAAAATAACATAATTTAGATTACCACGACGAACGATCGATGACTCGACAACAGTTATGGACTTATGGAAAGATAGATAACATATTATTACTGTGCTTATAACTGTTATGTCTTTATCGTGTGATGTTAGTTACGATATAATATTCAAAAAATTATTTATTTACGATTTTAATTAATATTATATTATTAACATTTGCGTATAGACGACCACGGAAATGGAATCGCGTACTCAACGAAATAATATAATATTATGGAATACGCGGACGTATTTATAAAATTATATCCGGCTGCTGATTTCATATACATATGTAGGTAATGAAATCGAGAGTAGGTAATTGCGAACTGATCACGCAAATTGGTAAAAAATAAAAAATAAATATTTATTTTATTGTTGGACAATATAATATAACACGATGTTATATTGAAAAAAGCATATAACTTACGTTCGTATGAATAAAATAATTGAAAATCGTTTTGGTAAAAAATTGATATGTCGTCATTGAAGAATAAAAATATATCTTTCGTTATAATAACTTATACATTATCGATACCTAGTAGGTACCTACATGTATTTTTTTTCTTCGCGTAGAAAATAAAAATAAATAATAATATCACATAGTCTCCCACACATATTCTAATGTTTTTATACATTATATATTTTTTATAATGTAATAAATTATATTTTCTCCCAGAGTTCCAGATGTTGTCGTCACGGTGCAGTTTTTTCTTTTATTTTTTCGCGTTGTGCAAGTATCCATTTCCCCGCACCATTTCATGTACATACGTTGAAGTCTCTACCGAGCACGATAGATATAGTCTATAATAATAATATTATATTTGTTCGTTATGTATACATAATAATAATATACCAATATTATTATGGCACAGGTTACTTGTATGTGTTTTATATATTGTTGGTCTCACACTCTTTCTCTCGCCGTGCCAATGAAAAAAAAAAAAAAAAATACAACACAGTTTTCGTCCAACAGCGAAGGCATAGAATAGGTATGATAATAATAATATGTAACACGACCGCTATTACGTCACCGTTGCGTGTGCCACTTCCTTGTGCGGTATCTATTCATATACCGTGGTTCGTTCCATCAAAGAAATTTATAATAATAATATTAAATATTCCCTCGTACATAAATGAAACACAAACGCATTGCCCCGGGTCAAGAAGACAACGCGCGAACCGACGAAGAAGTCTTCGATTAACCTCCCCACCATTCAGTGCATCGTTAATACTTCGTATGGGTTCGTTTTAAAGCGCGGACGGTAAACCTGGATTTTTGCGTAATTTATTTATATTTTATTATTTTTATTATGCGATATTAGACGTTCAAGACCCACGAACAAAATAACTTGATAGTTAATAATAATATTATAGGTAATATTATAATAACAATTATAAATTAAGGAAATGTTTAATGTCATCACTCATCAGTCATCACAATATATTATTATATTATTTTAGATTCTGAGCGAAGCGAAGAATGTATTGGTTTTACAATGATGTGTGATTATTTTTTTTTTTTTTTTTTTATGTCTGTGTACAAAAATACTACCCGAAATAATGCTCCGATTTTCACGAAGAGGGTAGGTTTCCGATAGCAAAGTGGACGTACTTGGTACTTTACTTAGGTCATTTTTTGAATTTCTCAAAATTGACGCTATGCGGTAGAAAAAACGGCGAAAAAATGACGAAAAAACTGCATTTTTCGCGAAAAATGAAATTTCGACGAATTCGATTTATATATTTCACGATAACTCAGGCAATTTTTAAGATAGAGACCTGAAATTTTTTTTGGATGTTCACATAGCTACTATAAATATGTGGAATAATTTTGGAACCGTTACATTAATTTTTCTCCAAAATATAGGACTTTGAATATTTCGTAAAATTCACGTTTTTACGTATATAATGTGTGATAAAATTGTTAATTTTGGGTATTTTGGTCTGAAAATTTTACTGAAGTATACTCACATATTACTTAACATCATACTAAAATATTAGAAAAATCCATTGTCTCAATTTTTTTTTATAGCTGTTTAAAGTTGATATTTTTAGGAAAACGAAAATCTTAGAATCCATAAGTATAAATACTCTGAAAACACTTTCACTACCCGAAATAACGCTCCGATTTTCACCAATAGCGAGTTTCAGTTGTAAAAGTGGATGTAGATGGTACTTTATTTGCAAGCCCGTATCCAGGGGGGGTTTTAGGGATTCTGAATTATCTGAATATTTAACTTTTGACCTCAAAAAAACGATACACTGTAATCGTATCGTGGACACCGGCGGAGACGTTATCGGACATTACACATCGACACGCACTCGGACTTCCAGACAACAATATAATATTATAATAACAATAATAATAAAACGTTTATTATTTGTGTTCTTTATGGATATTTGTATTATAATGCCGGTGAAGTGTCGGACATTCGCGAACCAGGCGTGTCCCCCGCGCGTGGGCAGACACACGCCGAGTGGGCACGCGACGACGACCTGGTCCGAAATGGCACACGCAAACGCGCGGTATTATCGTGGTTACGCAGCGTCCGGACATCATAACGTCCTGGCCGGTCGCGCCGCGTACTCCCGTGTTGCCGACAATAATGCCGTTTTCGTGGTAACAGTCGCAGAGTGTGATATCGAAAATAGCGCGTTTTCCATGTCACCTGTGTCGGAGTCGGACAAACCGTTTTTATTATCATCGTCGCCTCGAAGTCGAACAACAAATATAACTGCACGTTAAAATGAATTTTAGTATTTATGCCGCCACCGTTGTAATCGTAAGTCGAAAGTTGATACGTTATTATATACCTACCTATTAATATTCTTATTGCCTGTATTATGTAGACATTACGAATTATGATTTTTTCGATATTTCAAAGACGATTAGACTTAGATTAAGTTATTTTAAAAAAAGTCATCACCCATATATTATAGTTCTAACTAAATATTTAAAAGTAAGAACTTATAATAATGCTAATTTTTTCCCCGCGAAGACCGAAATTGATACCCATTATTATTATTATTATTATTTATGTATATTTACTTGTGTTATATTATATACAACACAATAGGTACATCATACATTGGTAGATCGTGTATATAATACATTATAATTTACCAATTTAGATTTGACCGAACCCAAATATTTCAAGGAGACGTGGACGATTGTTGACTAGTGTTATTCGCGAGCAAAAACAAATAATAATAATAAATTTATCTTTTTATTTTAATCTTTAATATCTAACACGTATACAGTAGTATTTGATTTCATTATGTGATCGTTGTATCAAGGAATTAATGATTTTTTTCATTTAATTATTTTACATTATGCCTCACTATATAGTTGTTTGTCATTTCGATATATCAATTTTCTAACACATAAAACGTTTTAGAAAAATCATTTGTATAAAATTTTTGGCTGTAAAATATCGTGTTCAGTTTTTTATTTTATTATATAATATAGTATAATAATTCATAATATATATTAGATATTAGGTATGTGCATTATAAATTAATTTGTAAATATTAGCAGGTCATTCGATATCGCAATGGGAAAAGTATATATCGAATGCATTTTTTCTCACATTTCGTGTCTTATTATAATTTAATACATTATTATATAATATAAACTAAACCAGTATTATCTGTTGTGTATACACTATAAGTCTATATAAACTAATTTACGACGTGTGTAATTTTTTAAGTCGTTAACCACAATTGAAATGAAAATTTGTCACCTACATAATAACATAATAACCTATAGGTGCTATGAATATTACAAGGAACACGTTCTTCCACTCTTACGTACAAAATGTGCACGAAGTTTGTTGTGTTATCCATTATAATAATATAATATTATAATATAGTTTTTGTCGTCTGATTATTATGTAATTACGTAGAAATCATTTCATTTCATTGAGAATAGAATATTATTGATTAAATTATTACACATTTAAAATATTCCCATGTATGGTATATAATATTATACATAATGCATATATTATTATCTACTTGTATGATTACATTATCATAGTAATACACTTATAAATTTTATTAACTCTATATTACTTTTGACCTCTTTCAATATTATATTCGAGTCTTACTTTATATAATTTTTTCTAAACATTAATTTATAGGTAAAAGAGTGGTTGAATTGACTATATTATGTGTTTTTTTCCTTTCATTTGTATTGGTTTAAATTAATTAGTTATTTAATTTAAAAAAAAATTATATTTAGGTATCAAATTTTGTTTGTAATTGATTGTGTTTTTAATGCACTGCTTTTGTACAGTTTAATATAATATGTAAGTATGTATATACATTTCATTATTATTTAATGTTATCTAGTTCTAGTAGGTAGGTAATAGAATAGTTTGAACATTAATTGATTTGTAATGTTAAACCGCTTAAGGCATTGACATAACGACTTGTTATTTTCAATTTCAATTCTAATAATTAAAAAAAGACATATTATACTTTTATTTATATTAAACTGTGATTTCTTAATTAAAACATACCATATTTTCTAAAACATAATTTAACAAATTTCTGATTTAAAATAAAATTAGAAGTCAAAAAGATGTACTGCGATTAACTAATATAATAATAATACAAGTAATAATTATTAATTTATAATATAATATACTCGTATAATTGATCTATTGTTTACGCGAATAAATTATGATTTATACATGTTATACTTATGTGTTTAGCATTCTTGAAAAGTTAATAAACTTGAATAATTATTTACATAATGACATTGAATAAAGTTTTCGAGAAAAAATTCTTTCTTTCTTTATTTCTTTTGTATTTCCCCATCCATACTTTGTTTTAGAATAAACTTTTCGTTGCCTACTCAATACACTTTTTAAATATTTCATAATATTCTTATAGTTTTCAATCGTTTGCTTTAGATTTAATGATACTTGATTATACAAACATAAAGTCCTTGGAACTCTAGTGTCCACCACGAACTAACGATTAAAACGATATACATAGAAATAAACATGAGCTAAATTCTAAATATATAGATACGAGTAAACATTAAAAATAAACGCAGGCCCGAAGGTTCACTTTCACCAAAACATTATATAGGTACGTATTAAATAATTGATTATTTATCATGAATCTATTGCTAAATTTCTAAAGTTCTTTATAATATAATTTTTATAATCGGTTCTTGCAGATTAATACCAGTCGGATAATAAAAATGATTAAAAACTTAGTATATGCGTTACTTAAAACAAAATGTCGAATAAAATACATAATTGATTATGACTTGTTTGTTGCTTAAGAAATGTATACAATAATATTACTATAAAAAAAAAAATTCGAAATTTATTATAATGTAAATACAAATTTGTTTTTTAATGAATTTTAGATTGCGATATTTTAGTTAAATGTAACGTAGTCAAATCTCCTTGAAATATTTCTTAATTTAGCATCCAAATATTATGTATTTTGAAAATGTATTATCAGTGTATTTTGTTTTAGTAAAGGTTTTGTATGGGAAAACACTTCAAGGATTTTCTCATTGTACCTATATTACTTTTGATACTATAATACTACTGCAATAGTCTTTGATATTTGTATTATATATACTATCCCACGGATACCATAATTTAGGCTCATTACTATTAATAATTATTTTTTTAATAATTTTATATGTATAATAACCATTATAGGTACATTATTTTTATTATATGGTACAATCTATGGAGGACATACTACTATTTATATATAATATGTATTCAATGGGATCTTCTAAAACTTGTATGTATGAGTCTTTCTAAGAATAGAAAATGCGTTTAATGAAAAATACTATTTTTTTTTTTTAATGTATATACGTACTTATAAAAAAAAATGAATTAGATTTTTATATTTCATGATACAAGGTCGACGCAAATAATTAAGATCATTTAACATTTATAATTTTGCATCCTACTTCGCGAATCCGCCTTCGGATCATCATCCCACATTCCTACACATACGTAGATAATATAAACGAATCCCACTTTCTGACATACGTACCTATGTGATAATATAACATTGACATTGATATAATTTTATATCTATCTATAATAATAGTGTAACTGCATAACTGCTCGCATAAACAACTTGGGTGCGTTTATACTAAATACTTATTGTGTAATCTCTCACTACAAGGACAACGCGTAATGTATAAGAATAGATATATATTTACGATGTACTCGGAATAAATGAATAGAAGAATTTGTATTTTATTGAAAACTGTTATGTTAATATGACATTCATTTGGATAGATGATAAAAATTGTAACGCGGAATAATAACCGTAAGTCGGTACATGTGATAAACATAAAAAATCATTCAAAACGTTTAATTTATTATTATATTTATGCTAAAGTATAAAAATTGTAATTTGCTTTTAAATATAATATAGGTATATATTTTACTTAAGGCTTCATCCTACACAAGCTGAAACACCCATGTTAAAAATCACAAAGAACATGTTTTAACACTTTATTGTTGTTACTTATTATAGAATTTATATACATTTTTAATATGTAGTAGGGTATTTTATATTATTAATCAATAATAATTGTTTATAAATGAATAATTTATTATAAAAACCAATTTTTATTTTTAAGTTCATTTTATTCAAAAATAATTAAATTCTCATATATTTTTATATGTCATTAAATAACTTAAATATAATTAATAATCATCAATATTATAATTTATAGTAGGTAGTATAACAAATTAACAACTAATAACCATACTATGTGTATTACATTAATAGTATGTTATTTATAACATAAAATATTAACCTGGTTAATATTTATAATTATTTATAAATATTATCAATAACTTTATTCTTCATTATTATTTGATGTTTAAAAAAGCAAGATAGGGATACTGGTGTGGAAGGGATACAGGTGTAAAGAGGATAGTGTTGAATTTTAATTAACATTTGAATGCAATGATAAAACAAAAAACAAATTTGAACGAAATTCATCAGATAATACTCGTGTATGTACCGATTAAAATTTTTACATTTATCAGTCTCTAAGTTCAATATAAATAATATATCATAACCCCTAAATGAACGAAATGTGTCACCAATAAATACTCAAATCTGACAGTACTACGCTCAGAATCGTTTTTTGAATATAATGGTTTATCATTATTGTATTCAAATGTTAATCGAAATTCAACACTATCCTCTTGTCACCTGTATTCCTTCCACACTAGTATTCTTTCCCTAGCTTTTTTTTGAAATGAATTAGGCTGATGCAGTGATGCGAATACTTAAACCTAGCCACTTCTTATGCATACAAACAACGTAAAATTTATAAAAATCAACTTATAATTGTCTACAATTTATATAGGTACTTTAACTTACAATTTTGCCTCGTTAATTTTGGTAAAATGATGGACAACTATTCACATACGTATCGATTTCAACTAATTTTCTGAGCGAAGTAGTATCAGATTTGGGTATTTAGATGAATAATTTAGGGGTTTTATGGGTATATATTTATATTGGACGTGGAAAATGATAAATGTAAACATTTTAATCAATATAAAATATCAAGTCTCTATCCTCAAAATTGCCTGAGTTATCAGGAGATAATAATAATAATGTTATTATTATTATTCTGATTCTGATTATTATTATTATTATTATTATTATTATTATTGTTGTTTCTTATATTAAAATTATATGTAGTAATTTCATAATATATTATTTATAATCATTATTCAAATTTATACTTACAATTTAAACAATTATTATTGATTTCCGTGTTAATTTTTTATATTAATTGTGAGTTTCTTTTATTATTCCATCAATGGTTAATAAATTTATTACTAATTCGGTAACCAACTAGTTTATACATTATTACCTATCTAAGAATAATTTCCTTAAAAATATGTAGGTACATTTAAATATTGTCCGTGCTCGGTCATATGAAAATAGATACAACTGATTTTGAAAGGAAGTAATAGTTTTATAACATGAAATACTTGTTTTTTTAGAAAATATGGTCTTCAATCATTTAAAGAATTTAATTCATTTAAGTAAGTGTCTAAAAAGATCATTTTTTACTTCAATCGTGATTGAAAAAAAAATAATAATAATATATGTGTACGATTTTATTTTAAATCGTAGAAAAAATAACTATGCTTACTTATCATGTGGTTATCGTTTAATATTTATACATAATACTCATATATATATATATATATATTTTTTTTTTTAAGTTTTCCTGACTTTATCATTTAAAATTAGTTATATAGAATTACAATTTTTTATCATTTTGTATAACAGATCACAATGTGGTATGCAATATTTGATTAAGTATAGAAGAAGAATTACAATTTTTTACAATACAACAATTTAACAATTACAAACTAAATATATATATATATATACAAATTACAATAAATTAGTGTTTAAGAACATCATGGGGGCGACTGCGTTGTAGTCTGCGACTGGTTGGACGGACATTCAGCCCGAAGTGTTGGGGGCCACTTGCTTTTTTTAGATGACTGAAGAATTTTACAGATGAGTCCTTTATGTAGTTTTTGATAGTTGCTAATTTGAAGTCCGAGATAAATAATATATAAAATATTATTATTCGAAGTACATTTTTTTTTTTTTTTTTTTTTATAGTTTGCGTTTTCGCTTTTGCGTGTTTTAAAATATTTACAACACGTCTCCTAAATATTATAATAAATAGTTTAGTATCATAATAAGTCATTACACGAACATAATACAAAAATATTCGTAATCATTAATGTTTTCTCTCGAAAATTAAATTAACCAATATTACCCGGCTATATTCTCAATTAAATTGACAATGCATGCCGTTCTATATTAATTTATGACAACAAACTAATATTATATACCTATTATTTTACCTACGTAATGTTATTTTTTCGTTTTTATGATATAATAATAATTTCTAGTAATAACGATTTACTTCGTCAAAAACAGTCAAATGTGTAATATATATATTGCATTATATTATTTTGTACCCGCGAGCTATGTGAAATCGCAGTCCATAATTTCGCATGTACATTGTATCGATACAGAAAATTACCAGTTTCAAAACCAATTGTATCATTACTGCGACAAATTTAACGACGACCGGATAATCGCAATGTTGTATAATTTACCGCGTTGTACTTCCGTTATCTAGTTTGTATCTAATATCTATTATACCTAATAATATAATGTAATAATAATCGTCAGACAGGTTAGTAGAGAAATTAAAAAAAAAAAAAAATCGAAATAACATTGTATAATAAATTAATAAATTGAAAATTTGTTAGGAAAAAATCTTGTGGGGTCGTAAAGCGTATATAATTGTATTAAATTTGCAGCCCTCGTTACGATGAGGGCGATTTAAAATAAAATATAATATAATACAAAGTCTTATAAAATATGACGATGCATTTTAAAGTTATTTAAATGATTAAGGGAAAATTCGATTTTTTTTTTTTTATCAATATAATATTCGTATTATAATTATTATTTATATAATATTATAAATTTATAAAATTTAAGGAGCGGGATAATGGAACGCTGCACGAAAACGAAATATAATATGAACTTATTTAATAATATTTATTATTACGTGATCGCGTACAGTTCCCGCACGACAATACACGCACAGACATATACCGCGGTTCCGTCGCGACGCGATCGACCACCGCCGGGAGTTCCGCTTTCGATTTCCTCCGTGGTACGTTCTTCGCGCGGTAGAGGGAATAACGCGGCGGTGGCCGAGTCTGCGATGACCGGTTCGGCTCGCGCGTTCGTTTCGCGGCTTTCGTTTGTCACGCGACAAATCGCGTAACAGTAGGTACAGGTACGCGCGAGCGACGACGACGTCACCCGCGCACGTCGCCGTCGGATTTGGATTTGGATCTTCTTTTGGTCTAATCTATGATCGTAACAATAATCCGTCCGCGTCTTCCGGGTAAACCCGCCTGAAGGTAAAATATTTTACATTATTTTCTTCGTTTTAATTCTCAACCCGTTCATATAACACATGCATCGGAAAATTTTCATTTCGAGTTTTTCTCCTTCGTAATAATAATAATAATAATATTCGGGGAGACGCGTACGCTTAGCGTCTGCAGTTAGCCGGAATTACGAGGACTCTTCCGTATGTCGTCTTCCGGGCGGACACGGGATGCTGTACGACGTTCGTCGCTGATCGCGCGCCTGACGACCGTGTTATACTGCGTGTTCCAGGTGAGTGAGAAAAACGTTACCGCCATAACGAAATAATAATATTATAAATATAATGCACTGTAAAATTGTGTACTTTACGTTTGTTGAACGTTCGGCAACAGTTTACGGGTTATTATAAGGTTATTTAAAATATTGAAATTATCTCTAGACTCGTGACTTGATAATGAGTAAATATACATGAACTTAACATATAAACTATGTGTTAGCATTACGCTTGCGACTACGTATATTACGAAATCAAATACAATTTTCGGTCATTTTGAAAAATATTATATTTTTATACTAACCTAACCTAACCTCGTAAAATGTTATTGTTGTCGAACAAATATTTAAAACAGTATAAACTATGAACATTAAATAATTAAATTAATCGCTTGTTATTTTTAAATGTATACGCACATATAAGATTATATGTATATTATTTACATATTATAGATAACATTTAAGCTAATCAAATATATTAAATTTAAATCAATTTAGATACATAGATTAAAATTTATAATCCACAATACTCATTACTCCTAAATGGAGAGATGATTGAAAATCTATCACTCTGCAGATCTCGTCTGATTTTGTTTCACATTTTTCTCGACGTATCAAACACTGCAAATTTATTGTATATAGGTACCTACCTAAATATTATAATAATTACACGTAATTTTATTTTATTGTTTAAATTTATAACAACGATGAGTATAAAAAATAACTAATAATGTTCAATTTAAGTTTATTTTCATTATGTTTATTATTTCCGTTGACGCATACGTCATAATATACTCGTATAATAATAATATAATACCTACCTATACCTATATATTATACTCGTATTATTTTTTTAGATTGAAATTTATATAAGATCTTTAAGTTTTTTTAACTTGATTTGTTTCTTTCTTTAATTTAGTGTTTAGGTGTATAAATGCATTTAACAATATTTATTATATATTTTGAAATGTATATCATTCAATAAAAATGTCTAAATAACTTAATATGTATATAATAATTGTCAAAATAATAGAAAAATAAATGTGTATTTGCATATAATTAATATTCAACATATTGATATAATATATATCTAGTACATAAATAAATTTTATTAATTGTTATATGATTATTCGATTTATTTCTTAAATTTATTGTGCTTACTAACTTACTAAGACGTCAAGACGATCTTAGACATTGTATTATACTATTATATTATTCGAAATTTTTTTCTTCTATATGAAAAACTTCATACATTCCACACTCGTATATATTATATAGTCGACATTTGATATATTTTACATTTTTGCAGTTTGGTGTTTTTTCTTCTACTATTTCACATGATGTATGACAATAAAATGTGACCATAAAAGTATATCAACACGTGAGAAAAAAAATATTACAAAATTATGATGATGTATACCTATTCAATAAAATACTCATTCGTGTCGCGAGATAGACTACATAATGATATGAAGTATGAATATAAAATAATAACTTTCTAGTAACATAGAATGCAGAATAGTATTTTGGAAAAGTTATTTTTTCTTTAATTTATATTCTAGTACAACTATAGTCTGTGACTATTAATTATAAATAATATATTATTTCAACCGAGTACCTACGTTTGAATCACAACATTGTAATACTATATTTATTATTTTCGACTACTTTGATTAGGAACATGGATAATAAAATTATTTTTTATTGAATTATTAATAATTATTAATTAGCGAATCAGCACATTTAAATTTATAATTATACATTACAACTTTACAACACATTGTAAAAGATTGATTGAAACACAATAATAATAATAATTAAGGACTCATCGACACATTGAAACAAAATAAGACATAACTATTTATGTACATATTATACTCGTATAGGTACGTATAATTTCATTTTGCTTAGGATGAATCTTGAGAAAATTTTTGATAATTAATATTTTCAAATCATATGACTTCTATTGTATTATGAATGCATTCCACAGTTCAGTTGATACAATATAATAACGTCGAACTATTGTTGTGATTTTGTATAGGAATTACACACATACACATACAACACATATAATGTAATTATGTATATTATGTGTTTGTGTATTTCATCTAGAATTTTCCGAAATCACCCCCTGGGAGTCTGAGAAGAGTGTATAAAATAATAATTTTATAAAGATATACGGGCAACGTGAACAAATTGTTGATTTAATATCAGTACCTAATGAAACAGGAGTAATAATAATATTTACCCATTTATTATATACTTGACAACTTACTTTCCATTTAAATAAATAAAAAAAAAAAGATTAAAATATTTCTATATTATATTTATTACTTTTTTTTTTAACTTAAATAATCGTCATTTTTATGAAGTTTTGTTTTATGATGATCTTGTGACATAACCACGTGAGATAATATAACTCTGTGTCGGTCTGAAAAAATGACGTTTTGATGAACTCTGATGTTACATTACAGGATTTCTTTCACCTCGAAAGTTCATAATATCTAAGTAAATCATTTTTTATACATGACTACATGAGTAATCAATCTATTTAAGCCTCGGGGCGTTTAATAATAAATAGTGTCCATGTCATTCACTTTAACGGGAGCCAACACGTTAATTTAAAGATTGGTAAAAACCGTTCTTCATTTAATCAAATCGGTATAGCTACATAGGTATAACAATATATATAAGAATTATAACAATTCATAGCAATTACATTCATGTTTATCATTGTTAAAACGACAATTTTTATGTTTATACATTTATAATAAACAAATGATATTTTAAAGTTTAACTATTCGTATATATGGTTATATCTTATATCATATTTAATAACTGCAGTATTAAACTGTTGGAATTTTTAATAATAAAAATAATATTAATAATAATAATAATAATTATAATGATAAAAAATAAAATCTTATTATCCTATCATTATTTTATTTATAGAAATATGCTATTCAATATTTAATTTTCTTAGATATTTATTCTATTATTGCCCGATTTAAGATACATTTTTTGCTTTCTCCTATATTATTACTAATAAGAATAACTAATAAGTATTAATAATGGAAAAAATCCAATACATACGCATATAAACTAATAAGTAATAAATATTTTTATTACCATAATACCTATATGTACATTATAATAGATAATAGATAGGTGTAAATATATAATAAATATGATATCATATTGTAAAAATGTAAAAGTAATAAATTTGTCCACAAAAAATACATTATATGTTCTTTACTTTTTTATGAATATTAATAATGGCATTATATTTGTATTTTCATCTTTATATGAGAGTCACTTGACCATGAAAGTAAACATTAGGGAAATTTTTTTAGAAATCATTCAAAATATCAAATTATACTTTTCCATTTTTGCCCACATCCAACTTTTATTCTATTTAAAACTCTTCAGCTTGCTTCCCACATTCATCAGTAATTAATTTCAAATCAAGAATAATATTTTTCCATTGATCTAAAATTTAAAAACAACAAGTCAACAACTATAATAATTATAACAATATAATCAAATTAATCTTTTGTTCCAAAAATGTTGCGTCCGGGGGGGGTTTTATTTTGGCGCTATATATAAGAAGGGCCTACGCAAGTAATGACCTTCGTCCTGCATGGTGGTCTGTTTCAATTGTAAACAAAAGTTGTCTCGGTTGGAAGCAACTGGTGGTCGACGGCTTGGAACAGTAGGTGTCTCCTTCGTTGCACTAAATTAACAGCGAATTATATAAATATATGTAATATAATAATAATTGTAATAAAACACATAACGAGCAGTCAACATAATAATATAATACACGTAAGTTCGTCTTGCTGTAGTTGTATAGTCTGTATAAATCGAGGACAAGGTCGGATCGTTAAACTCAATCGGTTTGCATCTAGGGAATGTCACGTTTTTCGAAACGTCATTTAGGTGTCTATTCGTGTACACACTTTGTCGGGTGTGACTAAAAAATAAATTATAATGAATAATAATTATTATGAAAAGATAGTAAAGGTACGTTTAACAGTATTTATTAAAGTTGCATAAAATTCAATGGTAAATGTTACAGTAGATTTTAAATAAATAAGTATAATATATTAAATTATTCAAGAACTTATTACGACCCTCTAAATTTAAAAATTTTAAATGTTAAATCGATATAATTCTAATACCATTAAAAAGTTTTCTTCTTTAAAGAAAAACAATGTATGTATTTACAACGAAAATTAAATGAAGTAATTATACAAAATTAATAATAATATTACAAATATATAAAATAAATACTATTTTGAATTAAAATATCCATATTACTTAAAAATTCAATGTAATATTTGAATTTATACCTAATCCATTATTCGTTTAATTTTGTGAAAAATGTTCACATTAATATATTATTGACCTCGTGTGATTTAAAATAAAATTCTAGATGAATATCTCTCTGCCATGTATGACTTTGTCGTCTATATGAATAATTATTATTAATATTAATGAAGGACAAAATTAGTATTATGAAAATAACGTAACTTTAATATATTTATATTTTTTATTTGTCAAACAAAATTTGTAAACATAGTTGTTAATTATTGATATTCTTATTTAAATAATAAATGTTCAATTTATTTTTATCATAAAAATACTACCTAATAAATTATTATAAATTGTTTTCATATGCTGAATTTAGTAACATATAAAAAACAGTGTTAATAATAATTTAGGTTCTTAATAATTTCCTGAATGATTTGACGGAAATAATAATTTAAATGTATCATTTCGGATCATCTTATACCTATTATGTATATTTTTTTATATTTAGAACGTTCTTATTGAAAATCGGAAATAAACCAATTTTTATTAAAATAATAATAATAATAGCTGTTAATAATTTTACCGTGTTTTATTTTGAAACCAGACTTGTGGTCTCGAATATGATATTCATTATACCTCAGAATTTAACGGAACTATTATTTTATTATTATTTTACTATAGCTTGAGATATATCTCACAATTTGTACCTATATATAAATGTGTATACTGTATATACATATTATACTATAATACTCGTACATAAATACGAGTATAATCCAAAATCTAAATCGTTCCAGTTGCAGAACAACAGAAAACTGATTTTTTCTCTGTTATTATTATTATATATATATATATATATATATATATATACTCGTATATATATAATATATAAAATTATTTTATTGAAATAAATCAATGTCCGGTTTAAGCGTGCGCAACGTTTCGCGGTTTTCGCCAGACGATTTAGTGCCCGACACAAAAAGTTGCGTATGTAACAGCTCGTGAACACGTGAGTACCCACAATAAGTAATATGAAAAAATACGCAGCAATATATATTATTAAATACGAAAAACAAAATGTCTTTTTATCACCGCGCAGACCATCGATCTGTAACACAATAATAACAGTAATCATAATATATATTTATAATGAATAGATAGATGCTGGTCAGTATGGTCGTGATCAAATGGCTATAAATACGTTCACGCGAGGGTCTGACGATTTGACCCGAACAAATCGACGGCGAACGCGAACTGAGTATATTATGATGGTATTATGCAGATACCGTATATGCGGTTTATACCATGATCGGGTTTACGACACAATGCGTTTCCCTTTTTTCTATTTAATATAATTTTTTCCATTTAATATGCTATAACAATAATATATTCCTGTTAATATGACGGAAGACCGGTCGTCCGAAGAAGGGGAGCGGATCCCGGATGAATAATCTAACCCTTTCTATTCGAAGTTAAATATCATACATTATATTATACACTATGAAGCAATATAATGTAACGTTTTCGAAGTCACTGTACCGCGCTCAGAAGTTGTAACGCCGAGCGGGACACGCGCGCGTTCTTATAGATTATAAATTTATAATAATAATAATAATAATAATACACATCCATACACTGAGCACCGTATGACGTCCATAAACGATGATCATATACTTTCGGTGGTATAATATTATTATAATATTAATAATGATATATTATATTAATATTTTCGAATTCCGATGTGCTATATGTTACTGGCTTCACTGCATTCTACTTATACATAATACGTATTACATTTTACGCGATTGTGTATATTATAATATAATATATTATAATATCGTATATTATAATATCGTATATTAGTTGGAATTTTATCATGAGTAAAATTAATGGAGGCATTATACACGTTTAGGTTGATGTCCACATAAAGGTACAAAATAGACCGCGGTTTTTATGTCGTCTTTGGTTTACGAATATTAATATAGACCTAACTAAGAGCTATTATCATGGTTTACAACTGCGTTAAGGAAACGCGCGCATACGTCTTCGATGAAAATGTAAATTTTATTGTTCAATGCGTATACACCTATATATTATTATATTACATCTGTATACTTAAGAGTAAATTATATTTAAATTTACCGGAGACGTCTGTATATAATAATAAATAATACGATTAAAAATTTTCCCACGACATAATATAATATACCTGTATATAAAAAAAAAAAAAGAATATACTAATTTATTATATCGCATTATTATCATAACGAAGTATTTAATATTTATCATAGCAATATTTTATTCCAAAATATTACAAATAGAAGTTGCAGGCTTGTGTAAAAATATATCTTCATTTATTACTATTTATTTAAAATGTACGAAATTGTAAATACTAAAATTGTAAACTTATAACACTTATAACGTATATTATTATTATGAATTTATTATTATTACTATAATTATTATTATTATTATTATTATTATTATTATTATTATTTTATTACAATAAAATAAATACATAATATATAATGAATTAACGAATCCCCCACAACTGGCGATATTTCACTAGATTTTATTGTTTAATAAATATTTTATTTATGACTATACTAGAGTTTATTTTATGTCCATAAGTTATGGTAACGATATTATGATATTATATAATTATAATAGTCCAGTAAATACGAGTAAATGTTATATGTATTACTGTATTAAGAAAAAATATCGAGACGAGAATCGTACGTTGTTCGTTATAAAGTAATAAAAGTTTAAATGCCTATAGTACGAGTATATAATTATTATTGTTTTGTGGTCCGATTTAATTTTATCCAAGTCGGTTTGTTTATTGTATTGTATACAATATAATTTTCGGGAATGACGTATGATTCGATTTAACGTTTATAAGGTATAACTTATAAGGTATAACTCTTGATACGAAAATGTTTTATTTCCCCTTTTGTAGTTTCTATTGTTGGAAAAAATCGTCAGTGTTGAGAAGCTGAGCACGCATTGCTTTATTATGCTCGGAATACAACTGCGATGTTCATTAAATACAATTAGGTAGGTAACTATTAACGTAATTTATATACTGTTATTAAAACGAGAAACATTATCAATCTAAACATCAGTTACTAGACCAGACAGATCCAGATAGAGTTTACAAAAAGTGATCAAGTAAACGTACTAAACTTATGTATGGCTGTATTAGTCGTCTATGTATAGGTACAACTATATAATAATATATTATGTTATACTTGATGATACAACACAGCATGTGCGTAATGTCAAAAGTCGTACAAGTTCATTGAAACGTTTCGTCATTGACAGGGTCGTCTCTTTCGGGTGAAGATCGAACGTCTATAACATTATTATAATATTATAGATAATGATCAAACGAGCACATGACTATAATATACTAATGGTGATATTCCGTGTCGATATACATACGTAGTTACTGTATAATATTAATATACAATAATTATCGTGTAGACAGTTTGATCGTCGGGCACGCGCTCTATTCATTTTAAAACGCGTAGATATTTTCTTTTATAGGCATACGAGTAGGTATACTATTATCGTCATCGCGTGATTCGTTCGCATTTCGACAAAACACGAATCGGTCGCCCACTAATCATTTTGTTTACGATAATAAATAATAATTCGATTATAATTGTGTACCGTTATACGACAACGATTTATAATCTATACGCATGAATATTATATAGATTCACGTTTTCAGTATGATCGTTTATTGTTATCGTTCGATCTCGATGAGACCCGAATCCATAATATATTATAGTTAATATATAATAAACTTTCAGTTGACCTACACGTCTAGCTCGAACAAATTAGAAAATTGTCCAGAAAGATTTGTAAAATGATAAAATCCAATGAATACGTCTATTGAGCTGGTATATAATGAAAAAAATCAGATTTATTATTATTACTATCCATAAATTTATGAAAAATGGGGCACGCGCAAATAATAATAATATATACTCTAACATTAAACAATTTACCTAAACTATAATAGAATAATAATAATTTTATGTGTTGTGAATTGCATAACGTACGATAAAATATTATGACATAATAATATTATATACTCGATACTCGAAAAGTTTTCGCAATAAATATATTACAGCGATCTTCCTTTGTATAATGTGTAATATAGTATTATTATTTAGCGAAATATGGTATAAATATATATTTGCATAATATGTTTCTCCGATGACGGTGACAAAGACACGCGTCATCGGCACGGACGTGCTGACGATGGTCAATTGTGATTTTCATTTTTGCACTGCCAAATTCGTGTCCAAAATATACACGCGCAGCGTGTTATCGTGCATAAAATTGGATAGTCGCAAAGTCGTAAAAACCTCTGTGTAATCGTTTAGATCGTTATTTTTTTTTTACCGTATGTACCAGTTTCGATTTGTCTATGGTCTTACATAAATTACGTGTAGATTCGATTAATTGTACACTTCTTAATATATTATATTATTCGTATTTTGATTCGAAGACAAACATACATAATATTATGTTTATGTATATATAATAATGGTGTATTATGTATTATGTCTGTTATTTGTAAAATTACATAATATAATTTGAAAAAAATAAAATGAAATAAATACATTATAAACGAGACTCGTAATGAAAATAATAAAATCGCGCCTTAGCGCGGGAGTGTCCTATTATATGATACGTATGTGTAATGCACCGCGCGTATATCCCCATATGAATCCATCATCGTTTTCGATCAAATTCTCTCGTCCGAAGAATGACGTCAAAATAATATTTATATACGTATAATATACTCGTATTTACCGACACGTGCGAATTCCAAATGGTTACCTAGTATAGGTGCGTCGTGTTTATTTTTTATTTTTCTAATACGAACGCACGCGCGTATATTATATTACTATATCACAAGTATATTATACATATTAATATACTATTATTACGATTTTGCGGTCATCGTTTATTTATATTTATATATATATATATATATATATACGAGAATGATAAATATACGACAATAACAACAATGGAGACGGTCTCTCTCTCTCTCTCTCTCTCTCTCTTGCACGAAGGAGAACTCATGATTTATTCATTATGAACTCACCCAAATAAAATAATATAAAATTAATACCTATATTTTTAAATATCGCAGGTATACCTGCGACGAGCGATAAAAACATATCGAAAATATTTGAATAAATTTGATTCGATTTTTAAACCGTTTTATGTATCGTCGCTGTGCGCGGGACAATTCCCGTGTAATTATATACGAGTATACGTGATCAATTATAATACTCCGCAAACGCGACATTCATCGTGGTTCGTTCGAAAATCGCGCGGGCGATATGAGCGTTCGGTTAGGTTCGGATATAATCACATTCGGTCACGGGTCGAACTTGACATGGATTATTCTAATGTAGATATACTCGACGCATTCGTTGTGTTTTGCATTATAAATTTGTGTTATTACACATACCCCATATCTGGTAAGCGGTAGCTTTGTTGACAGTAGTTTACGACGATTACACTTCAGAGTACGAATTAAGAGTATACTTTAGTAATATTATAATACGATGTCCTGAGGTCGAGTGTACCTACATCATATATAGTAATATAAATAATAATATCTTCTATATACTCAAGTGTAAACATTAATGCGTTTATTGCATTAGTATATGTGTACATTTGCAAAATTTTTTTTTAAATATCGCATTTGATTAAATTATAAACTTCTTGAACCAACTTAAATTAAATTATTCAGTTTTAAAAAAAAATTAACAAAATTTATAACCGACTATTGAAGTCACCGACTGACTCCTATAAAAATTATAATTATTATAATATTTATTATTATTAACCTACAACTACTCACAGTCGAGATAAATATAATAATACCAAGATGAGAAAAAACGATTATCTGTCTCTACTTATTATAATCATTACCAACAAATATTTACATCGTTGTGATTCGGAGATACCCCCACACAATATTACATAATTATTTTAAATAAACGTTACTTAGATTATATTCATTACCTTTTATGGAATTTGTGTAATTTATATTATAAAGATACACTCGCGATATTATAAGCTATAATTGCATGTATAAAGTTCATTATCAGATTAATGTTATTATATCGTTACACAGTGTGTTTTAAAAATATTAAAGAAAGAAAAAAATTCATCAATTCGCTGTAACACACAAAAATTTGTTAACGTACAAAATGAAGAAACTGGAACATAATATAATATATTCAAAATTGAACAAAAATATACGAAATGATTTTAAATATGTATTATTATAACATATTATAATAACGAAGTAAATTGTCAGTAAATCATCGATGGCATAATTTAAACTTTAAACTCGATTTCTTTGTTATTGCATGTCTAAATACATCGCAGTCATATCTAACTACTATTTTATTGTATAGAATTGTTTACTATGACGATCGTGACTATACTTGAAACTTTCTACTCTAAACCTCTCACGGAAGTTAATAATTTATAGTGTGTATATAATTTTTTTAACAATATCGTTACGTTTTGACACCTGCGGTCCATCTGATTATTCACACAACACTTGAACATAATTTATATGCTCAAGTAGAAATTGTTATTAAATATTTGCACGCATATTTTTTCATTTTCTCCCTAATTAATAGCCGCATTTGAATATATAATAATTATGCTGTATTCTACTGTTTTTTTTATTTATTATGATATAATATTGTATAAATATTTAAAAACAAACCTGTTCTGAATCAGACGTTTATATTTCATTTGTTTTTTTACAATTTGCGCATATATACTAATATTATATTTAATGTAAAAAAAAAAATAATAATAATAATAATAATAATAATACGTATAATACATTCCTAACAATATAATAATATGGGAAACATACGTGTTACGGGAAAGAAGTGATAGATCCCATATTATAATTTATAACGTGTTAGATATGACTGTGTTAATAGGTTAAATATATACGTATTAATTAAATTAATCTAACAAGTAGAAACAGCAAATATACTAAACTACAATAAATTTATTTCCAGTTAGCCGTTAGGTATAATATAATATTATAATGTTCATCATTCACATAATGATTTTACACTTATGAATGTCTTTAAAATATAATATATTATATTTTCGCATAAGTGAATATATACATACATATAAAATAATATGTGCGTAACACTGTATTATATGTTTTCCTGTAGGTGTGAAAAATGAGTTATTTTTATTTGTAAACTGGTGTAGGCTGAACATATATAAACATAATATAATATATTGACTATTTCGAAATGTCGCCATAAGATTGTTACCGCGACGCATGCTGTGAATAATATTGCGTGTTGTAAAGTGGCGTTAATATTATTGAAAATATATATATATATATATATATATATATATATATTATATACATGATACAAGTTATGGATAATTCGTATTAAATATGAAGACGAAACTAGAATTTGTCGAAGATTATTGTCAAAAGATTGATTGAATGATAGATTAAATTTCAATGAAACATTCGTGAGTTACATTAAAATATATAAAACCAATTAATCATTATTTTTAATGACAACGACTATTATACGCTATTGTTATATCACTGCAGCTGTTGTACACTCATTATTGGATAAAAATATTTTTATTATTTAATTCAAATAATCAAATTTTTACGAAATTTCAATAATAAAAAAAAAAAAATAGTATACTCACAATTTTTATTTAATTGAATTTTAAAACTTTATACAATTTATTCGAAATTTCAATTGAAAATAATATATACTTATATTTATATTTTACACGTGTCTAAATGTAAAAAATAATAGTTTAAAAATATATATAATAATATATAGTTCGTTTATCCGTAAACATTTATTTAACGTAGCAAAACACGTAGGTTTACATATTGCGTTTGTTTTAAAATAATAATAATTGTGTGGAAAATGACACATGACGTGTAATCGTCAATATATCCGTTGACAATCGTATGTACGATGAATACACAATATTTATATTATGCAATAAAACGCACTCGCAGTTTTCAACAGCATATAGTACGTAGTTTTTCTTTCGTTCAACGCGAATATTATACAAGTTATAGTCGTTTGTATTATTCCGAGTAAACGGACGTGGGTATTATATACGTATAATTTATTCATTGGACTCAACTATAAACCAGTCTACCTGTAGAAGAGTTCGAAAAACTACTACGGAAATTTCGTATTTTCTACGTATCTATAAATTATTTTATATTCTAATCGATTCTATTGTGTCCATGCGCACTTTGACATTTCAAACTGAAAAAAAAATTTAAATATCTGCTACAATAACATTATAAAATGTGGGTTAAAGAACGACAGGCGTAATGAAATGTATATAATAGATAAGCGTATTTTATAAAAGATTCTTATATAGTAAATTCTAGAGTCTAGACCTTAAAAGGCACTGTTGTTTTATCTACGTACTCTAAGTTAATAGCACTAAGTTAATATTATGGTTATGATTTGCTTTGTCTTGTTTATAATATTATAATCGGGAATCCGCCAGTAATGTTTATTATTATTATATTAACAATATTAACAGGTCGGATTGGTGTTTTTTCCGCGGTTAGGACATAGGAATGTTCCTAAACTATAAGATATCTATTGGGCTATGCAAGTACACTTATAAGTGGATATGGCAAATTACTGTATTATTTTAAAATAAATTTATTATTATTTCGAACACAAAGATATTTGAAGTTGAAATTACAACCGACGTTCATATTTACAGAAAAAAAGTAGTAAATTCCATTTAATTTTTAAATATCGACAGTAGTTTACCTCTCTATCAAAAAACAAAAAAAGGCGTTTATAAATAATATTAAATATTTAAATAATTATTGATTATACCCGAACGTTTTCTTATAAATAAATTCACTATCCAATTATCTAAATAGATAATAATATATTTTAATCAAATTTTGAAAGAATTTTACAAAATTTTACAGAATTTTACAGAATTTCACAGAGTTTTACAAATATTGAAATTCTTAATTATATATTCGTATAGTGCCTACAAATATGTTTATACGAGTATATCGTATATATACGCAATTTATAATAGTTTATTAATTAATTTTCAGCTCGCTATTTTGGGAACAGTAGCATCCAAAATTGATGGAGGATGGGACACCGAACCAAACACGCAGTATCATATACAGACTGACGAGGGACCGGAGAGATATTTTAAGTATCAAACCATCAGTGGTCAGTACCGTAAAGAGAGAAGATTACAAGACGGCAGTGTAGTCGGCACGTACGGCTGGGTAGATGCAGACGGATATTTGAGGCTCAACGATTATGTAGCCGATTCAAAAGGTAATAATACCTAAACGTAATATCGTTAAATTTTTATTTCGTATTTTGATACAATTTGCAAAATAAATAAATGAAACAGTAAACATTAAACACAATTATTTTTTCAATAAACGTAAACGAATTTTCGTAACAGCATAATATGATAATGACGTTTCTTCTCTAAAGTCGTGACGTGTTGCAGTTTTCAACTAAATTTGTTATGTACGATGGCTGTTATTATATTATTATAAACTACATTGGTTTTTGTGGTTTATACGAGTACATGTGTTAAAAAATTGTTTATAGTACAATAATTGTATTATAATACAATAATATGTATTATGTATTATTGTATATATATAATATATATATGGTTAGGTAATAAATAAACGAGTTACACGTGTTACTCAATTCCCTAAGTTCACTTTGAGCCAGTTCTTTAAATAAATTATAACCATTGGCGCAACTAGCACTAAAATCATGGGGGGGGCTATAGTCCCCCATTAAGTTTTTATAAAATAAATCTATAACACAATATCAGACAAGATTTTCTCTTTCTTATTTATTAAATACTAATAACAATTATAAAACAATCTACAATATTATTACAAATTTAACTTTATTTTTCGATCTTTTTTCATATAAAGTTCAAGAACATCATCCTTATTTAAATTATTAGACTAATCACGTTCTATTCTTTAACCTAACTGAAAAGCATTCACTAGTCAGTAGTCACATATCAACAAAATATTATTCAATCGAAGATATACCAGCAGGGCCGGATTGGACAAATTCGGCCACCGAGTTTTCTGTAATTTACCGGCCCAATTATTATTTATATATAATATTATTATATATTATAATATATTAAACGGCCCAAAATTGTCGCGGCCCGCCAAGTTTTACTCGGTAACTCGCCGGGCCAATCCGGCCCTGTACACCAGCAAAAAGCAAACACACAATAACGTTACATCAGTATTAAATTATAAAACTATAATAATATAATATAATATTTGAACAGTATAATATTTATATCAAATCAATAACATATAACAATATATTATTACCTATATGATAATTAATTATGATAAATACCCATATTTTTTCAAGCAACTCGATTATTCTTCTTGGAAAATAGTTCACTGTATAAATAGTACAAAATAAAATATAAAACCCATGGCGATGTGCCACGTGCGTATTGCTGGCAATAACCAATAGTAATCAATATACCTACTTTAAAGTTTTAACTATAAAATTAAACCGTCCGTAAGGAAAACCAGTATATTGTCCTAAAGGCTAAAATGAATACTTTTGATTGAAATATTATATTTATATTCAGTTATTCCTCTATAATAATTTACAATAATTTTGACGTTCTGACGTTCTGTCGATTGTCAAAATGCATAGTAAACATTGTAGTATTAAATTTGTTATAAAATTTTAACAAATAATTACACAAAATTTTAGGGGGGCTAAAATACAAACTAGGGGGGCTAAGCCCCCTCTAGTCCCCCCCTAGTTGCGCCAATGATTATAACATTGGGTATTACCATCGTATAAGTATATTTTTTATTTATTTAATTCTCTACATTCAGTGTAAAAATAGTACTTATACTTATTTTGTTACAGTTTATTCTATTTTAGATTTGCTCAAAATGTTTATCTTTATGCGTGTATATTTCTTGTATAAAAAGAAATATTTAGATATTTAAAATGAACTTATAAGTATCAGTACGTTGTATATAATATCATTTTCTCAATTTTTATTTATTTCTATACAAAATACAAACCATAACCATGCATTAAAAGCTGTTATTAAGTAGTACCTATGTTTTATTGTAGGTAATCATATTGTATAACGTTTAATAAAATGCTAAAAATGTCAAACGAAAAAATTAATTACCTAGTAAAATTTTAAAAATGTTACGACGATAGGTAATCTATTATTTTGAGTTACTTAAAACTTAGTAAATTTTATTTATTAAATTCCTATTATAAGTATAAAATACGATTATTTATCACTAATAATTTGTTATTTGGTTACTGATATATAACATTCGAATGAAACTAATTATAAAATCGATATAACAAGAATAACATTTATATGATTAATTTATTATACTGCAGTATAATTATTAAAATATGTAGTAATTTTTATATTGTCAACGGTAATTATTCTAAATTATTTATGCACATGTTTCTGGTATATTTAATATTATTTTTAAATTTAAAAAATAAAATTTAAGTTCTACATAAAATAATCATTAAATATACTTCCTACTTAACTAATAGTTCTTAATTATTACTTAACATGTTGAAACCTGTTTTAGATTTTTTTTTAAAGTAAATGTGATAATAATTTTTAATAGTTTTTTTTATTAAACCTACCTATAAATCTATAAAATGAATAAATGATTTTAATTTATATTTGTCTTATAATTAATAGGTATACCATATACCTATAAAAATATTAGGTATTTATAACACTATAATATCTTTTATATTTAAATAATATTATGATTATGTTTTTACTTTCTATTTATAAAATATGTTAACAATTTTGATTTATTATTTGTTTTATGCATATAAATAACATTCTTAACAAGTAAACACTCATATTTGTTTATCACTTCTTCCTTAAAACGTTGTATTTAATATAAATTTTTAATTATCATAAATGACATATATAATGATTTATCAAAAAATATTATATTTTAAAATCATGTTGACGGTTAATATTCATCGTATATATCAGTAATAAATTATAAGAATACAAATAATTATAATAGTTAAAATACAGATTATATCTAAATAGTTGGATACCAGCTATTATTTATTAACATAAACGATGATTTATTTTATTTTTATGTCAGATAGAATTTATAAAATTATAAATGATAATAGTCATATTTTTATTATCATTTGACCGCATTGCGATAAATTAACTTAACACCTAATTTAAAAATGACAAAAAATAATATTAAATAATTATTTACTCGTATATAATATAATTTACGTGTTTTTTATACTGTATATACTTGCAAACCAATAATATATTTTATTTTTCATAATATCATAATTTATAAAATAAAATAATTAAGATTTATATATTATAATATTAATATGATTATAAATGAAATGTAAAACCTTAGAGGAAAGGTAACACAAGATAATGTATAAACGTTTACTGTGTTTAATTACTACTTTAAGATGTTATTAATTATACGACATAAATGGAAACTTGATTCGAGACTCGAAAGGAAGAGGAACTGTGATCATTTTTTTTAAACTATCCATTTATGTAAAATCATAATACTACTATTATTATACGAATCTCTTGGGATGTAATATATACAATGGATGAGAACATAAAAGCTCTTTATTATTATTAATCAACTACTGCTCATTAAATTATGATGTGAAGTTAATGTTCTACCTTTTTTATTTTAAATCATCAAATCGTTAAAAATATTCGTTTATATAGTCGCATTGTAAAACATAGTATAAAAATAAAAAATCCAGAAGGCGTTTTTTTTACTATAAAAAGTATTGTGTGTAGGATGTACGCGAACGTTATAATAGTCCGTTCGACGTATTTTTAACGATTTTCATAATATAATTTACAAGATAATGTAAATCCGTGTATAAGTGTTACGCATTAATGTTTTATATTTTTTATTCAATAAAACGAATGGAGTCAATTTCAAAACACAAAACATATACCTATATAATAACTGTGGTACTTATATATGTGACTTATTATTTTTATAAATACATAAAATATTATGATTTTGAATTTGGAAATTTAAACATTTCTATTCATTACCTAAAATCAATTTGTGTTTACTTATACGTCTTAAACTCGATTGCGTATAAAGCTTTATATTTAAAAATATACTTTATATCTATATGATATTATAATATATGTTTATTCGTTATTGGAACAAATAACATCACTAAATAATGTGTTTTTGCGTATATTTTCAGGTTACCGAATAGTAAAGAACAAAAAATTGTTCGTGGGCACTCAAGCGCCGGTGGGTCAGGCCGTGTCTGCGGCCAAGTACGTGCCAGCCGTGGCTGGCACAGCCGTATCGGTATCGCCGTACCGGTCGGCCACGGTTTCCAGACCGGTGCAAGTGACGGTAACCAGCGTTCCGCCGCCGGTCCGACAATCGTCGTGGCGCGGTTCACCGTTCATTTATCCGTCGGATGATTCTTCGCCACTTCTGTTCCCTTCGAGCACTGCTAGAACTCCGCCACAACGATCCACGGTCGCTCCAGTGCAACGGTACCGTCGGCCGTTGTCGTCATCGTTGAGCGTGAGCACCGCATCACCGGCCACCGCCGTCGACTACGACAATTATTCCGTGCGACCAGTAGACGTGAACTCGATCGCGTCCACTTCTGACCGCGACGACGACGACAACAGTGTACAACCTTTTGACTACCGCCGTCGTTCGTCATCTGTTCCGGCCGCGGAACGACCGCTATACGAACAACCGTTGCAACCACACACGTTCCGTCCCGCGTACCGCAAGGTGGTAGACATATCTTCAGGCCAAGGGTCGGAGTCGGAATACGACGGGGTGTCGTTCGTCCGCAACGGTTTCAAATACTATTTGCCCAGACACTATCACGAAGAACAGTCGGACAGCACGGGGGATACACGGGCCGGAAGCTTCGGGTACGTGGACCCGTTCGGAATCAGACGCGTGGTTTATTACAACACGGCGCCCGGCACCGGTTTCGTGCACCGTAAAAACAATCGATACGTCGGACTGGGCGCCGAACCGTATGACCCGCGTCCGCAATAGGTCGCAGTTAGGTGGGGTCAGGTCGGGTCAGGTCGTGTTACTACTAAGTATACTGCTCCGCCCCGCGATAGATTGACCGAGAGGGAAATGAGGCGAAAGTAAAACACAAGTGCTTAAATATATTATATACATTTACACGGGCCATAATACACTTAATATAATAACAATATATCGTTATTAAATTCGTGAGAAAAAAATGATCTTGTTCGGTCCGTTATTATACTCTTTTTAGTACGTTTTTTGTCCACTATTTTTCTATTTATCTATCATTTTATATTTATATCCTAATTGTAGATTTTTTTTTTTTTTACTTAAACTTTAATAAGTAATATAGTTTAAAACGCGTGGAAACGTCTCATCAAAACAATTTATCGGAGTTAAATCTAGTGCTTAGCACGGTAAAGTTAGACAAATAAGATAACTACGTATAATAATTGGAACATGATGATGACTCGCGCAGTTATAATAATATAATATAGTAATATATAATATACTCGGAGACTATCCGGTGTGCGTTACGACTGGAGACTTGATGACCGCACATTTTTCAAAATGCAAACATTCTTACGCGTTTTCTAGCATATTTATAATTTCTATTATATGACACATTATAACATTATAACACATTATATGGCTATATAATATTAATAATATTATTATCGCACAATGATGCCACCTAATTATGGTACAAATTACCGTATACGTCAAAATTGGACAATCATTGTGTCCCATTTACATTCGTGCTATACCTAATTGTTACACTCTCAAGTCTCTTCTTATAACTACGCCGTAATCTCTTTAATGTGTACAGCTAGTCAAACAGAGTATTACTTTATTTAATAATATTATTGTATTTAATTGTAGGTTTAGCTATAGTGATATTATATTTCGGATCCCCCCCGAGGTGACTATTACCCCGTTATTCGAGTTTTTTTTTTATAGTAAGCTGTCCAATTTTTACTTGAAACCGAGCGGGGGATGAGTTCCCATTTTCGAGATAATTGTTTTCTCCATCCATGTGCAACGAATTAATACACTGTCGAAAAAAAAAAACGTTTCCGTCCGATCCGAATGGACTTCAAACAATCTCCTGTGTTGAAATCTGCGAACGTATAAACGCAATGCGAAATTCACAGATTGCGCAACTGATGATTACTTTAGCCATTGTATGCGCCGCGACCAATAAACGTAAATCTATAGTCCATTGTCTTAATTTCGCAAAAAAAAAAAAAAAAAAAAAAAAATATTAAAAAATAAATAATAATAACAATAATGTTTGCCATAATAATGATGAAGCACGTTCATATAATAATATAATAATAATTATATAATATAATACAAATTATCGTAAACATGTGCCACGCAAGCGTGCTTAATAATGAGCAAATATTAATTTATTTTATATAATATAGTCGTTTAATTAAATATTAATATATAATATTATTAATTTATGTACTAATACGTTATACTAATATACATACGTACAAATCAATGTTGTGATTTTATTTTTTTTCATATAGAAAACATATAAACATAATAATAATAATAATAATATTAATAATACGAATTATACTATTATAATTTAAAAATATAAATACGAGTACGAATCACACGAAAAGTGAGTTTTGTTTTTGCAAAATGTTTCTCTTTCTTTCTTTCTTTCTTTTTTTCTTTCTTTTTTCTCTCCCATCGTAGTATTTCACACACACACACACACACATATTCAGCATATACGGTACGATATTATTATATAAATGCTGGGAAAAAATACGCGAGTCTATACCTAATACATTATAATATACGTGTATATGCATGCGGCGAGTCGCCGGCACGTTTTATTGTATGCAAATGAAAATGGTTATATCGTTATATGAAATATTTTATTGTGCACAGCAGTTGTCCGATACGGTAGAAAGTAAACATGTATATCGTACATAAATAAAGAGTCTATTACGGTGTCTGAATGACCAAACAGCTACTCGGTTTCCTATTTTTGGCTCGGAAAAACAAAACTAGTATATGCCGTATTACTTAGCCTAAACTCCAATAAACGTCACTCCTCCATTCCTGGTAAATAGGTATACATCTTGTATAACGTACAAATTGATAATATATTAATGTTATTTATGGTAAAAAATAATGTAAAAAAACGTTACGTCTGCCCGTGCAATCGAGTGTGATAATAATATAACAACAGTTAAAATGTGTAAATTATTGTCGCTTGGAAAACGTAATATACATTCGCGATTAATGCGTAGTGATTTAACGTAGCAAACATCAAACGCCGTATATTCTTACAGAAATTTTCATTTCGAACGTGCTAAAGTAGTAACGTATATTATTGATAAGGACGCTATACTTTACGTTTTTCAAATATAGTCATGTCAACAACACGAGTACCATTTTACCTCATTTTAGAATACGACGCATTATATTTTAATGTAAAATATTTAATGATTTTATTGAAATAACGTGCAGACATTTTTTTTTTCAGGCAGAGAATATAAAATATATGCGTTTTTAAAACAACAACGCGTAATTTTAGTGGTAATGTTGGTGTACCGATTTGAAACGACTGACTGACAGTATAATAATATATATATAATATAATAATAATAACAATAATAATAATAATAATAATAATAATAATAATAATAATAATACGTCGGTATAGAAAATTTGATTTTGTTATTCTTTCAATCGTGACAATATCTATCGTTTTCGTCATTCAACCGGCTTTGCACGCACCCGAAAAACTCTAAAACGTTAATTACGACTCCTCTGGAAAACGGATTGTAGTATTTTCCTTTGCTGTTTTTCAGATACGTGTACTTTTTATAGTTGATCATCTCGTTTCTGGTCAGATTCATCAATGCGTTTACACACTGCGCGAAAAAAAAACACGATTTTAAAATTAAACTTTTTACGTGATAACTTCAAAAATATAATAATCAATAATCAAAACGCATCCAGTCGATTATAGAAAACTATATCCTCTATCCAAATGTTTGACGTGGAAAATAAAATTAAAAAATCCGTTTGTAATTATTAATTTTTCTGGATTTGAAGCTATTATCCTAGGTGGCTAGGTGCAATTAAAGTGAGGCTTGGGGATGCTTAACATCCCCAGTTTCCAAATTAACACCCTCAAAATGTTTTCTTATATATTAATATATATTTATATATATTTGGAAAAACAAACAAAATACCCTTATAGATTATTATTTCATCGGGACTTCAGCTTGCAGCACCCTCAGTATTTTTACAGAAATTGCACCCCATGCTATTTATATATTTTCATCGTCCATATTAACCCGTCGGATGATAAAAATGTAATAAACGATATAGTAGTCGAAATCTGACTGTGCACGTAGTGTGAATATTATATGTTTACGTACAATTGTTGTTGTCAAGGCCCAGTTCAGAAGACCGAAAACAATCGCCTGTAAAAGCGCCAACAAGTATAATATGTTGAATCCGTCGACGTTTATCGTACAGCACACCAAATATATCACGTATGAACAGTTCATTGCTAGACTAATAACAAACCAGAAAAACCAAGACCTGCGAAAAAAAAATTATCAATACCTATGTAAAATATTACCTATTTAGTAAAATTATTAATAATTATAGTAAAATTTACCTATTTCCAAGACCAACACAATTGGTGATATACTGACAATGATGGTCAAAATGTTGAACGCACCTGTTGCACAATCTACAGTGTTTAGCTCGTATGGGTCTTACACATCGGCACGTGTGGCAAAGTCTAGACAATATGTCTCTTTTTGTCCCCATGTCGCAAGGAAAAAACGGTAACTGCAGGTTAAAACACAAATAATTATATATTTTTATAATAATACAAGTTGAAATATTTAACTGTTGAAAACTAATAACTAAAATAAATTTACGTCAATATCACTTATAGGTATATCATAATACATACGTAGTACATACCTATATACAAAAGGTAAATATTTATTTAATTTATTTTTAATTTTTAATAATCATTTTGGTCCATCGTCCATGTAAATAATATAAAATAAAATAATTTTCTTGTTAGACAAAATTACATTTTATTATTTTATACACATGCTTATTAATATTTGTATCATTTAAATTAATAAAATAAAGAATACGATTTATTGTTAACTATAACTAAATATTGTACGTCGTGTGCACATATATCATATATGTATATTTGTTTTATGTGTAGAAATGTTATTAACGTATTGTGTAATTTAAACATACTTTTAAAAAGGAATTATGTATTTAAATAAAAATACCTGTCTTATGGTTTGAATATAACTTCCTGAATCTATTGGTAAGTATCCAGGATCGGAATGTTTCGTCGTAAGCCAGCATATCCACATGAATACATTCCAAGCCATGTATGTGTAGTGGCATCCTCTAGTCAAATTCCACGTAGCAGGTATTACCTGAAATAGTAAAATTAAAATATTTTAATTCTAGATTTCGAGACGTTATATAGAAAACAAGGTTAAAACTTCGATCCACTCACTCTGTATATGTAAAGAGGATACCACCAGATCAAGAATGAACACAAAAATAACAACAGTGGTCCTTTTGAATATGTCGAACTACCGAACACAGTGTTACTACATGACAAAATGATAAAAATTACACATTTATATTATAACAAAATATTTTATCATCATATATCAGTGAAAATTCAGTCTTACAACACTTTATTGAAAGGTACCATCCATTTTTTCCTTTTCTTAATCTCGTTATTTAATAGCCCGGCAATATCTTCATACCTGTGATTAACAGCTAAGCCTAATGGGGTTTTGCCATTCTTATCTCTGGGTTGCAATGATATTTGACTCTGTAAATTTGAATTTCCCTGATTATATTTTTCTTCGTACCAGATGAGCTTTTTTTATTTACGTTCTGGCAGAGAATCTGAACGCATTTTGTGTTTCCTGATAAAACGGCCAAGTGCAATGGCGTAGATCCGAAATTGTCCGCTTTCGTTAGATCAGCTCCGGAATACAACAACAATCTGATCAACTCAGGATGTCCTTTGTATGAGGCCCAATGCAATGCAGTATCCCCGTTAATGTCGGTCAGATGATGAAGAGCACCCATTCCCAACAAGAAGCTCGCCGTGGACGTTTTTCCAAACATACTAGCCGTCATTAAAGGAGTGAGTCCTTTAAAGTCTGATACATTTGGGTTCACTCCAGCCTTAAAAATTTCATTACATAATCATACCCGACAATTTTGGTATTTGACCTTTCAATTATGGCGGGCCTATCAAGTTTCAATCTTTGGTTTTTAACCATATCAACCGCGTGGTGTCAAATATTATTATAAACGATACATATTATACGACTATACGAGTATATTAAATTAACATAGAAATAGAACTTAATATTAATAATAATATTATAATATACGAATCTTTCGTTTAAATACTATACAGTCTATACAATAATTATTAATTAGTATTATTATTCTAATAGGCACATAACAATATTATGAATTATGATTGTATCAAAAATATGAAATTACGTGTAAACTTGTAAAGCATTATAAACAACATTTAAATTTTTTTTAAAAACATATTTTGACCGTTTGTCTTAAGTATAATAATAAATTTCAAAATTCAATAATTAATACCTACGTTTTAAGTTAATAAAAGGTTATACGTATAATTATACTCATATTATACTCGTCAGTTTATATGATACGATGTATGTATTTAAAAAACTAATTACTCACTTATCTATTATCTACCTATCTACCTCTATATTATATAATTATTGACTATTCTACCTATACAAGTAAATATTTTTTTTAAAATAAACAATAATTACAAGTTTATTAATTAATAATAATCATAATATAATATTAAACATAGTTAAAATGGAGGTAATTAATGTTTATTTATTTGTTTTTTTAATATATCTAAAAATAACGTAAGCGCATTATTTTTACCATAAACCTTACACCTTACACCGTATAAAGTACTTGATTTAGTAGATCAATAGTAGTAGATTATTTAATTATGATACTATGATAGTTAGCCTTTTATTAATGTATGAATATGAAGTATCAGAATTTTAAACGAAACCTAATCAAATTTCGTAAAGTTAGTGGGGAAAGAAATCCAAATTTCATATATTAATATTTGAAAATAAAACGATTTTTGTATTGACAAAAAAAAACAATTTTATTAAACGATTTAAACGAAATTATGTATATAATATATATATATTTATATAATTATAAATTATGTAATATGTATATGTATTGAATGTATTAACTAACATGCACAGCCAGAGTAAAATATTTTATATTTACTTTATATTTATTTTATATTTGATCAGGAACAACAATATTAATATAAGTACACATATATTATATGATCTTTAAGTTTAGAATTTTGGCGAGTATCAAAAATGTAAATCGCGAGTAGATTAAAAGTATTACGTTATAAATTATGACACCCACATAACAATTATTATTCAAAATTTTAATAGTTTTATGACCACGTGGGGTAAAAGACTTAAAAAAAGAAATTTATATAAAAATATATTTAATAAATTAATTTTATGCCAAAAAAGAACCAAAAACAAAACGAAAAAATCGCATACCTAACTAAAATATTATTATCTCAATAATTATTACGAATCGTAAACTTTCCATTGACCTCGAAATAAGCTGTCCAGAAAATATTATGATATTAGAAACCTTAATGCGAATAAACAAAATGAATTGGACCAAACCCATTTTTTTCTTTTTGTATTAAGTACGAGGTAACTGACATAATATTATTATGTATAACAATTAACAGGTACCTACTAGACAAAACACGTAATTTATGACTCGTGTGTTCAATTCGTGATAACCCGAAGTTTTTTTTGTGAACTGCCCTTGAAATTTCCGTTACACTTTACACTATTATATTATATTATATTAATCGCGAGGTATTATTTGATTCAACGAATCGTTTTTAACTCTTATAGCGATTTTACCAATTCTCTATATTATAATATCATATTATCATGTACCTATTTAAACGGCTCGATTGTTATTTTGATAACGGTTATCCAAATTAGTCTGTACCTAAATGGAATCTACAATATGCGTATAGCCACGAAAAGGGTTAAAAACAATTTTATTGGACGATTACGAAACGTTTTTACCAGAAACATCTCTCGGCTCAACAGAAAAATAAAAATGTACCTAATAATATAATAATCGAGATAAGTTTCGCGAATATATTTAAACTCAGATTTTGTAGCGTACCTGCAATAACACTTGCACGGCAGCGGTGTGACCTTTGCGGCAACCCCAGTGCACTGGTTTGGATCCTTGAATCCCGTAGCACGACATATCCACCGTGACTCCCCGGGCCACCAAGTATCGTAGCACTTCGGCGTTACCGTAGAGCGCAGCCCAATGGGCCGGGGTGTAGCCCCATTCGTCACGGAAGCACAGCGCCTCAGCGCTGCACTTGTCCACGGCGCACTCGAATTCGTCATAATCTCCGCTCTTGATCGCCTCTAAGAGCGGCTTGTACCGCTGATCTTCTGTGCTGTGCACGTCCAGCGAATCGGCCGAACAACCGTCGTGCATGGCGTTGTTGTTGTTGGCGATGGTGGTTGTGGTGGTGGTAGTGTTGCCGTTACCGCTACCGCTGATGCTGCTCACCATATTATTATCGTCCAAATTTTATCAATCTATAAATCTTAATAATATTTATACTGTTTATAATAATTTTCCGAGACTAATCGAATCGCCGCATATTGTTTTGTTTTATCGATAACATGATAATATGTTATGATACATATATACGTTAAAACTTACTGCGTGCGGCACAACCGCATTACACCGTGCGTAAAATATAATATTATACGGTGAGAACTAGGGTGGTCGGACCGTGTGAGCGTGCGCGGATCGATGGTATAGTACCTACTACAACTATATACACGCAATATTAATGTATCCAGCCTTCGCAGTTTGACCATTTCACAATTACATAATATATAATTTTCAAAATAATCTTCTGTGTTTCTTGTAAAATATTATTTTCGTATACTTACGCTCTGGAACTGCAGTTTATTTTTTCCTCATTTTACGAAATATGGATTTTTTCTGTTATCTAGTCGTTATTAAAATTTTCATATTTCTAATGGTAGGATGGGACAATGGGTTATTTATATACCGGATTATTTTTATTAATACGATTATCTATAGTTTATAGTTTTAAAGTGGAAGAGATAACTCGCTTTGCCTACCGGCTTCAGTGCTTCACTCACTACCTCAAGCGCCGCTTTGCGTCACTTTCGTGAGAATGGGGCTACGCCCCAAGGAACTACAATCTACAAGATATCTACCTAATACCTATCTCATAAACCTGATACTGGTGCGGATAGGTAGTGGTTTTATATGACCTATTATGCCAATTTACTGTAAATAACCTATCCTACCACTAGAAATATAAAAATTTTAATGGCGGTTAAATCACCGAAAAGATCCTGAAATATTATTATTGTTTATACGACTTTTAAACGACGGCGAATAAATTATAATAATATTATGCGTTTATACCTAACTATATATTATATTAATTTTAAATGCATACTATACGTATTATAATAAAAAAAAATATATATCGCTATTAAATAGATATTAACGATAATACGTATATTATTATTTTATTCAGGTAAGTATATACTTGCAACTAGCTGAAGTATCATATTATAATCTTAGATTCTATTTAAACTCCTCACATAATGGGCCAAGTCATTATATATCTCATTATTGTATTAGGTATATAATGTTATGTGCGTGGGGTACACATCGCGAATGACATATTATACCAATTAGGTATGTTGTATGTACCACTTAAAATTGTATTTATTATTATACGTATAATACTACAAAAACAGTGAGAATAGCCTCGATGATGCGCTTAAACTATATAAAGGTACACCGTACACTGAGTTTCACTAGGAATCATTTTGTTAAATATGAAAGTTTCTAGATTTTAAAGGACTATGACAAATTATTAGGTTTTTACGTACTGTACAAATGACGCGAGCGTTAAATAATTTTTAGAAAAATAAATCCTGGACGAGTCCACAGAGACGAAATAAATAAGGCAAGTAAAAGTTTAATAATTGTCTTGTAAAAAATATATTATAAAATAATAATTATTTCATCATTGAATGGGTTAAGAATAATTTAAGATTAAATTATTATATTATTATAATCGAAAGCATGCTTTTTCTGCAATATTTACAATATTTGTTTTTAATAAGGCGCTAGCGCAGTCAATTTTCTTTCACGCGTGCTTGTTATTTTACAGTTTTATATTGCAAAATATGAATATAAATTATTAATATTATACAAGACTGAAAATCGGAAAGTCAGTTAATCACTTAATTACCAACATGGCAACATTGTATTTTATATTGTCAAGATCAGTGACAAAATAATATTATCTTATGCAAATATTTAATTTCGAAATAGGCGTTAAACAAAAGTCAATATTCATCGCGTAAATTGTTTTAACACAACTCGGCAATGAAATAAAAATATAAAACGAGTATAAAATGTATTTATGAAATTTACAATAAATAAAAGTTATAATATTATATTAGGTATATAATATTTTATTATATTATATTTTATTCATTATTCATTTCAATGACCTATTCTTTGTTACATATTTATCTATTGTTAAAGCACTTATATACAATTACAAATTATGGAATATAATATTGTAAAATATAAGTACGAGTAGGTATGTAAATGAGTAATGAATTTGAAGTTTATCTATAGTTTATTCGAGTTTTTATCATAATGACATAATGTAGTTGTGATATTCATTGATAACGGATAACAGATTTGAATATTGTATACATAATGAGAATTTCGTTTCATGATGTCAATGATTAAATTACTATAGGTACCCAATACCCATAAATATTTTATTTGATCAATAATATTTGGATTTATACACTGCGTAAAATGACTACTTTGTTTGTACCTAATATAGTTTTTGTAGTTTGAATTATTTTAATAATTATTAATTTTGAAGAAAAAAAATATCAATTATTAACGAATGAGAATAATTGAAAGAGTATTGTTTGTTTAGATTTTGAGCGAAGCGAAAAATGGATTGGTTTTACAATGATGCGTGTGTCGTTTTTAATTATTTATTATTATTTTTTTTATGTTTGAAGGAACTTTTACTACCCGAATGGCCCAATTAATGCTCTGACTTTTACGAACAGCATATGTTTCCGGCTGGAAAGTGGATGTAATTGGTACTTTATTTAGATAATTTTTCGAATTTCTCAAAATTGACCTTATGCCTTATACCTTATGGCCTATGCGATAGAAAAAACGACGAAATTTTTCACGAAAACTGAAATTTCGACGAATTTGATTTCAATATTTCACGATTTCTCAAATAATTTTAAACTTAGAGAGACTTGAAAATTTTATTGGGTGTTTACATAGCCACATAGGTACTATATATATGTGGTAAAATTTTGGAACCGTTACGTTAATTTTTTTTACAAAATATAAGACTATAAATATTGGAAAAATTAAAGTTTAATGAAGTTTTTTAATATTAAATAAATTTATTTGCATAAGAAAAAAAATACTATTATAATTTATAATTAAAATTAACTATTATTGAATATGAAATTAATGAGAGGGTTGGCACTGTTTAATTTTAATCAATTTTTGAAGTTTGGCGACATCATGTGATCACTATAAGGGCTGTGAATTTAATACACTAAAAAACCTTAGAAAATGCATTAAAAATGTCAAAAAAATGCAATGCACTTAAAATGGGCGATTGTAAATTCCGCCCGAAGCGAGGAGGTAATAAAAATATTTATGGTAAATTCCGCCCGGAAAAATTTCCAGATCAAAAAAGGTACCTACATGTAAATTCTGCCCGTAAAAATATACGGTGAAAATAAAATACATGTAAATTCCGCCCGATTAAAAACGCTGCGGTTTTGCCGCATCCGAATGTGCATCGTGTAAATGTTATATTAGGCCCGATTAAAAACGCTGAGGTTTTACCGCATCCGAATGTGCATCGTGTAAATGTTATATTAGGCCCGATGCACACGTGCGGTTTTTGCAGCAATCCAACTTGCATGCGTAGTACATTGTTGATTAACAACACGTGTGCAACGGGCCTTACAATTTAAAACATAATATTTAATAATATTATCTAATGCAAATAAATATTTTCCTGTATACGTAGTTTTCAGTTTTTCCCGGTTGTGTGAATGCTTATATTTAAATACGGCAATTTAATTTTTTTCAAACGTCTATTTGATTAATCGTATAGTGCGAAACCATCTTAAGTTGAAACTGCAAAATCGCTTTGTCGTCGTATTTATCTGAATTTCTGAGTCTTGAGTACGTCTTACCCGTCTAGGAACATGTACTTGAAACCGCAACGTGCCGACCGCAACAACACCCACCTTGTCGCAGCGATTAATCCTATAGCGGCAAGCCGCACCGAGGAAATCGTACCTACCTTTCACGAACCGCAGCGTATCAACCGCAACCGCAATTAAATTTATTTAACCGGGGCGGAATTTACATGTACCTTTTTTTGACTGAAAATGTTTAGGGACCAAATTTACCTTTTTTGGGCGGAATTTACTACCGCCCCTTAAAATGCAAAATATATACTTAGAATGCAAAATATGCACTTAAAATTCAAAAAAGAATTAAATATAAAATGCTAAAATTATAGTATAAAATTCATTTAAAATAATTTTTAATTCAATTTTTATATTTATATTAATATTAGGTACAGGTTATTATACATTAGTACATTACAAGCATAAAAAAGTGTTTATTTAATAAAAAAAAAAAAATAATGAAAATGTTGATTGAATTTGAATATACAGCCTGTGTACAAAAACAAATTTTTTTTCAAACATATTAATTGACAGAATTTGATTAAAAATACAGGAAAATAAACTAAAAAGGAAAATATGACCTAAAAATGCAATAAAATGACCTAAAAAAGTAAAAACGTCAAAAAATACAGAAAAAAAAATGCAAATAAAAGTTTCATAAATTTATTCGTAGTTACATAATTCAAATTATGTACTTACATAGCTATATTTCACAGTTACAAAAAAAAAAAAAAAAAAAAAAAAAAAAAAATATGCACTTTCCTATAAATTCACAAGCCTATAGTGATCACTGTCCACGTCCAATCGTGCTCGATATTTAGATTTTATTTAAGCAAACGTCGAAAAGTCAGACTCATAGAGGTTGGTGGAAGAAAACTGAACCAATAAGTTTCGTCGAAACAGTGATTTTATCAATACCCAGAAAACTAAAGAGTATAAATATATGATTTGTACAATCCTATATAATCGTAAATCGTAATCGTTATTATCGCTCGGTGTATATCTACTGAACGACCAACAACGGCGTCGACCAACACACCGGCAAGGCACGGCATAGAAAACGGCAACGTTTTTATTTTTCGTGTTTTTTTTCAACATTTTTACGCCCAGTCCCTGAAATTTGGTCACGCCGCCCTGGGGGGACGTGCCCCCCCCAGGTTAAGAACCACTGAATTAGACAACGACTAATCATTAATATGCGGTAAGGTATTCGGTATTCGCGAAATGGATAAAATGTTTCTTGGGTGAGGACGAGGAGGCACAAGTTAGTAATGAGTAGTCGTATTAATTCGATCGTTGCTGTTTATAAAACGATATTTTATATTATTTGAATACGGATTGACTAAATATGAAAACGTACAAAGAAAATACTATTAACCGTTTTATTAGAGAAAATAAATATTCCCGCCATAATTACAGTCGTCACGATTTCGCCGCACGCGCGAACAATAATTTACATATCAATGTGTTTGCTCAAGTTTAATGACGTGATTATAAAATAAACAGCTGTACCTACTGAACTACTACCATAGAACAACATACTACTCTTATTATTTTCAATATCAAACACATTAACATAAATATAATATATAAATAATATTGTTGACGAATATCTGATCTGAACATATGTATAAGTTGGTTTTAATGTAGTGGAGTTAAGGGGTGCTCGAGCCATGGACATAATTTATTATTATTAGGTACGCATAGTTCTATACGTAAAATTATAAAAAATAATTTTGACATACCTACGTCATTTTGGCTGCTGAAATTCTTTAATGGGGCTAACCCCGACCACACTGTCACCTAGTACGTAAATTGATCTCGTAATATTATTATAATTTAGGTGAAAAAAAAATGATAACGAAACAAATCAAAATGCGATGGTAAATTGGTAACATATTAGGTATATTCTATTTTTAATTTCAAACCAATTAAACTAGAAACGATATGGCGATATTGATGTATTGATCGGATAGTTTTAATTAAGTATTTAAGATTTATAAGAGCAATGAGCATACAAAATATATAAATCGTATCACTGACACAGTCAATTACCAACTATTAGATAAAAAAAAATGAAGAGTACTGAAGAAATACTGTTGTGGATGGGAATATGGGAAATGGGATACAGGTTTAAAGAGGATAGTGATCAATTTTGATTAAAATTTGAATACAACGATAAATCATTACATTCGGAAATACAATTTTGAGAGAAGTTTATTAGATAATTTATGTATTGATTAAAATTTTTACATTCATTCAGTTTCTATGCTCTATATAAATGCCTAAAAAACCCCTAAATAAGTCACTTAAATATCCATATATGGACGGTACTTCGATCAGAATCGTTTTTCAAATGTAATGATTTATCATTGCATTCAAATTATAATCAAAATTCAATACTATCCTCTTTATACCTGTATCCCTTGCCCTTCCACAACAGTATCGTCTCTTCTCTTTAAACTTTAAACAGTTACCTACAAAAAAGAAATAGTTAATGTAATATTTACAATTAATTGGGACAGACAACAGAGTTAAGTAAAATATATTTAAGCTTCAATAAAATTTTCAAAATACTATTTGAAAAAAAGCATAATTTTTTTCTAAAAGTCCAAAATTTAAAAAAAGTGAAAAATATTTTTCTTTTATAATGATTTACATTGAATTAATATTAATTTTCTATTTTTTTTTATAAACGTTGTATCATTATGGGCCTCCTTTAACTGAGGACCCGTCGCCCGTGGCATTTGCACACATTACACACACATGTATGACACGCCACTGACTTCACCCCTTCATATTAAACCTACCCACACTACACTTCCTGGAAACTCTCATAGAAAACTAAAGAGACAATATCCCAAGGGTCCTCTCCATTAATCCTCCATCATTCAACCCTTAATTTTTTTATTTTATAGGCACATCATTTCTTTTTTAACCCACGCCTGAAGTGTTAACAACATGGGCGTATTTAGAGTTACAATACAGGGGGGGGGGCTATAGCCCGAAAAAAATTTTTTTTACTATAACTTTTAATGATAAAAATATTGTATAATGTACAAAAAAATTTCAAATAATAAAATAATTATAGGTAGGTACAATAAAAAAAAGAGCTGATACTCCTTCCGCACAGGATACAGGTGTGCGGATCATAGCGTTTAATTTTACTTAGAATTTGAATGCAATGATAAACCATTGCATTCGAAAAAACGATTCTGAGCGAAGTTCAGTCAGATTATAATTTTCGTTTGAACTAAAAATATCAATTTAAAACAGCTATAAAAAAAAATTGAGATTAGGGATTTTTCTAATATTTTAGTATGATGTTAAGTAATATGTAAGTATACTTCAGTAAAATTTTCAGACCCTAATACCAAAAATTACCAATTTTATCAAACATTATATACGTAAAAACGATAAATTTACGAAATATTCGAAGTCCTATATTTAGTAAAAAAATTTAAAAAACGGTTCCCAAATTTTACCACATATATATAATAGCTATGTGAACACCCAAAAAAATTTTCAAGTCTCTAACTTAAAAATTGCCCGAGTTATCGTGAAATATAGAAATTGAATTCGTTAAAATTTCATTTTTCGTTAAAAATGCCGTTTTTTCGTCATTTTTTCGAAGTTTTTTCTACCGCTTATAGTCAATTTTGAGAAATTCGAAAAATGACCTAAATAAAGTACCATCTACATCCACTTTTACATCTGAAACTCGCTATTCGTGAAAATCGAAGCATTATTTCGGGTAGTAAAAGTGTTTTCAGAATATTTATTTATATGTATGGATTATAAAATTTTCGTTATCCTAAAAATATCAACTTAAAACGGCTATAAAAAAAAATTTTGACAATGGATTTTTCTAATATTTTAGTATGATGTTAAGTAATATGTAAGTATACTTCAGTAAAATTTTCAGACTAAAATACCCAAAATTGACAATTTTATCACACATTATATACGTAAAAACGTGAATTTTACGAAATATTCAAAGTCCTATATTTTGGAAAAAAATTAATGTAACGGTTCCAAAATTATACCACATATATATAGTAGCTATGTGAATATCCAAAAAAAATTTCAGGTCTCTATCTTAAAAATTGCCCGAGTTATCGAGAAATATATAAATTGAATTCGTCGAAATTTCATTTTTCGCGAAAAATGCAGTTTTTTCGTCATTTTTTCGCCGTTTTTTCTACCGCATAGCGTCAATTTTGAGAAATTCAAAAAATGACCTAAGTAAAGTACCAACTACGTCCACTTTGCTACCGGAAACATACCCTATTCGTGAAAATCGGAGCATTATTTCGGGTAGTATTTTTGTACACAGACATAAAAAAAAAAAAAAAAAAAAAAAAAAACAAAAAATAATCACACATCATTGTAAAACCAATACATTCTTCGCTTCGCTCAGAATCTAAAATAATTATAAATATAATATGGGTATAATTAATCCACAGTTTTCAAATCAAAAACTAAATTACATTGTAATTGAAAATATTAAACATTTATATAGAATCACATTTATTTTGACGAAGGGGGCTTAAACAATACACTGGGGGCTAAGCCCCCTAGCCCACCCTTAAATACGCCCATGGTTAACAATGGCCGTTAATGGAGTATATTTCTCATTCGTGTCTTTCATTATATTATTAATTTACATTTTTACAATATATCACTACTTTATTTATTGTTGCTTGTTATATATTTGTAACAAATCGTTGATTTTCAGAATAAAAGATAACAAATCGTATCAATCATTCAAGTTTTGTTTATAGTATCGTTGACCGACACAACGTTACGAATTCATGTTTTGCGCCATCCGTGTTTGGTTTGTCATTTGCCGAACGCGACCATAGAGCGAACCCGCGAAAATAACGCGCCGGTCGTCTGACCGAATTTAATTTTTTGGCAATCTTTTACCGTCAAACGGTGTCTGAGGAAAAATAATCATACCATGTCACACATAAATTATTATAAAACATAATGTTGTTATATATAATGTTGATATTTTATTGCTGTATGCGGTTCCACGTAATCGGTTGTGGGTGCGTTTGGGACGTCCGACCCCGCCGCCGATATTTTGTCCGCGGGCACGTAAATACGTAATCTCTAATCACTAGTTACATACTACGGTCGCACTGGGATGTGCGCGTGTGCGTGCACGACCGTGACGTGTCTGTACTATGCACTGTGCGTACACACACACACACACACGTAAGACTGGTCCGCGCTCGCGCACTCGCACGATCTTACGTCACTACTAAGAATCGAGATATTAGATAGTGCTAAATGAAAGTCTAATTCTTTATGTTTTATGTGTTATTGTTGTCAACTTGTCGTTTTACTCGTAAAGTCGTAACTTATCCCTATTTACGCGTCGTATCCCGTACTCGATTCGTCTCGAAACGGAAAATACCCTCGGGCGTATTCGAATAATAATACGTTTTTTGGAATTTGGCTGGTTTTTTTTTTATTTGTCCACAGTTCTACGCGAACTTAACATTGCCGTTATATCAATATGACGAAACCGTTGATTAGGTGTACATCGTACGCATTTTGAGTGGAGGGATTTCACAGGTTGGTGTGGTCAGTGGTGTAGTTTTGCTTACGCGACTTACTACGATTCTATTACATTCGTTTTGTTTTTTTTACTACCTATCCTGATCAAAAACCTTGAGCTACATATTAGCCTGTTACCGAATCGTGTCAAGTTCGTATTTTTTTTTTTATACGTTTTTCAGGTTTTCTATTAAGTGATCGGCTACACAATGGACCAGAGATATAACTATTTCCACCAAAACCGTGAGTTTTTACATTAAAACTATGGGATTTTTCCCTTAATCGAATCGTGATTATTTAATATTTTCACTATCATTCGTTTTTTTCTCAAAAACAGCAAATTGCCTAGTTAATGGACAGTCTACATTCAATCGATCATCTACGGATTCGACACAGCCAACGAATAATTACTCTGGTAATTCTAGCCGCTTAGTCTATATAATGTTATCGGTAATAAATTTCCACAAAATTAACTTTCTCCATCATAATCAATTAGACTCCTTTTTTTATACAATTGTCAATTATTAAATTATTTAAATATCATATTATAATGATAAGAACAGATTCTGATTGAACTTTGGCTTTTGGAACAAATTGAAATTGTTGAAAAATATCTGGATTCTACCTGCAGGTTTCAGAGATAAATTTAAATTTTTACTAATCATCTGCATTAAACTGATGGTATTTTATTTTATTTTTTATAATTGAATCAAAAAAAGTTTTTAATCTGGTTTCTACTTTTTAATTTACTTATACCTACTTCCTAATTACTAATACTGATGCAATACCTACCTATGCATTCCAATAATTATTATAATTGTTTAAAATTTATTGTTTGTTGTGAGTTAGGGTTGCGAATGTACAATTTTTGACTGGTACCTATAGCTAGAAATAATATATTATTTTCATTTCTTATTGACAATTCTTTAAATGCCAGTAACTTTAAATTTCAAATTTATTATTAAATTTTATGAGGAAAAATGTATATAATATGATATATTGATGTATTTGTAAAAAAAAAAAAAAAAAAAATTGAATTTTATGAGTTTATTAATATTATCTAATATACCTATTACTGTTATTAATGAATATTATATTTAATTTTATAATTTTGCCCTCTCTCCAAATTTAATGATAACTAATTGAAGTTTTTTAAATGTGTATGCACCTATGTAATATGTAACTGTAAATATTAGTCTGTATAAAAAAAAATGTTGGCAATCCTAGTTTTAAATTTTTTAATGTTTTATTTAGTAGTTAATAGGATTTTATCCACATATAAAAAGTAATTAGACACTTATATTTAATTATAAATTTAATATAATTTCCAATTTACTATATTTATTATTCAGATTAAATACCTACTTCAAATTTAAATTCCATGTGCCCTTATAATATATTATATTTTTTTTACTATGATCTACACAATACACTACATAATTTACATACATTAATAATTTGAAAAAACAAGGGTCTAGTATGAACAGTTACTATTAATTATTATAATTTCCTTTAATAATAATTAGATCTATCTATTATTTAATCTATCCATTAACACTACCTATGTGTTAATAAATTTAACTCATATTACAACTGTTGAATTATGTTTCTAAAACTTTTTATTATCTAAGTTTTTAATTTAATAGGATTATTTATTTGAACATTATTTATTTTAATGTCTTCATTTAAATTATTTTTATTTTAAAGGAAGTATATCATCTACATCTTCTAGAGATGAATCACCATTTCATGAGAAAAAACATATAAATTCGAATGAAATTCCTTTAATGAATAGTCATTTATACAAAATGATTCCTTCTAATCAACCACCACGATCATCAGGACCACCTAGAACTAATGTTAAAGGGATCTATGAAAATTCTCAATCTTCGATTCCAGTAAGTACCTACTTATATAATATTATAAGATATTATATACAATATACATATACAATTTACTAACATATATTATATGTACCTATGCACTAACAAACAATCAAATAATTTATGTTTTAATTGAAAATAAAAATAATAAGTAATATTAAATTACCTAATGCGAGGTTTACATTCAGTTAACATTACTGCTGCTACTCGTGTTGCTGTGTTTACTTGTCAAAATACTTCTGTGGCAGTGTTAGTGGGCAGTAGTGTATACATTGCTATAAGCAAGTAGTAGTAGCAATAGTAGTGTGTGTTCGACATCCATAATGGACGTCATTACCGATTCTTTGACTTCCGCATGAAAAACTGTCTACTGAGGGAGCATTGGGCAGCAGCAATGAGAGGAGAATGATTAGTGCAAGTAACGTCTTTACATACTCACACTGCCAACTTTCATGTTCACTGCCATGTTAATGGGCTGAATGTAATCCTGGCATAACAATAATTTGTATATATAATATTTAATATATATTTGTTTTTTAGTACTTAGGTAGGTACTAGGTATATATTAGCAAATTATATAAATTAATATTTCATAGGAAGGTATATTTTTTAAATTGTATAATTAATTTATAATTAAGGATATGTTGGTTCTTAAAAATAATGAGTTCCAGTTGTTTTGGTTCTCAAAACCATTACTCTTTTGGTACCAGTTCTTTTTATTAAATATTTAATAAATAAAGAAAATAAATTAATTGTATTATGAGATACATTAAGTTTATATACAGTGATCATATAACTCATTTAAAATTTAAAGAAATAGGAAATTTAAAAGTCACAAAAAAATAAGAGTCAATTAAACCCCGATGGTTTGCCATGAAGGCATGACCGTTGAAGTATATATGAGTATAATTGATGCGACATAAAAAAATATTATTGATGGTACGCCACAAAATAAATAATTAAAATCAGTGCAATCACAAAAAAAAATAATAATCGTTACTGATAATTAATCATAATAAAACCAGTAATTATCAGTTCCCAAAAAACCCAATAAACTGAGAACCAAAACCAGCCCACCCATATATAATTTGTATATTATTATATAGGTACTTATTAATTTATTATAATTAATACGTAATTAAATTTTAATTATTAAATAATTCATAGTATCTAAATATATTATATATTTTTTAATTTACTATCAATACTATATTTTTAAAGTAAATTTTTAGGCATAAAATGTATATTTATACCTATCAAAAATGTTCAAAGTTAAAATGATTGCATTTGAAATTTTAATATTTTATAATTGATTTTACTTATGAATTATTTATTTATTTATTTAAAAAATAAATTATAAATAAAAATTAGATTTTTATCATTCTTAATTATGTTTTTCAGAATGCTTTGAATCTTGCTCATTCAAATGCTGAAAATTATCCAATTAATCCAGACTTTCAACTACAACCTCATCTCACTGGCTTGTTACCACAACAATCTAAGAAAGTTCCAGAACATTATCCAGTAAATGTATATAGTACTAGTAAAGAATCAACAATTGCAACAAATATGGATACAAACTATTTTTCTACAAATAAATCTTATCCAGAACCTAAAATTATTGAATATGATATGGACGACACATCTACTACAGAAAGTTCTCCACAGCATACGTCTTCTTTATACTCTGAAAGTACTGATCAAGATTCAGAAAGTATTCATCAGAGTAATTTATTTACAAGACATATATTACCTAAACAAACAGAAAGTCATGTTATTAAGGAATCAAATACAATTACATCTTCCAATGAAGAATTTCCAGTACCTAGCCAATTTGCTGATTTGAGTCTTAATAGGGATAATGATTTTGATGACCGCCAACATTCAATTTTAAATAATGCTTATGATCATGGTAATGAAGATGTTATTGAGGATATTCCTTTATCTGACAATATTAATCAGAACGAAATAAATTCTAATTTAGAGAATCAAGAAAATCCTAAATCTCATATTAATGAACAAAATTTTATCCCATCAAAAGATCAGATATTTGATTATTACGATAACAAAAAAGACTTTAGTCAGACTGAATTGAATTATGAAAATAAACAAGACTCATCTTCATTTTTTAATAATAAAACTAACTTACGTTATAATGTAAATAATTCTTTAAATAATCAGAATTCATCTCAATTTAATAAAGAATCCTATGTTGATCAGTCAAATACATTAACCCAGTCTAGTTCATTAAATAGTTCAATTCCACAACAACAAAGTAAACCATTATTTCCATATAGCAATACCAAAAGTTATCAACAGGAATCCTCAAGTATTGAAAACTATAATGATTGTACACAGTCAAGGGATTACAATCAACAAAATAAATATAATAAATCTGTTTTTGAAAACTCAAATGTTCAACCAATTGATTCTAAACTACAATGTAATGCAATAAATAGTAATATTCAAGATAAAATAATTTCAAATCAATTTGTAACACAGGCTCAAACATTAAGTAACCAAAATAGTTATCAACATAGTAATTCTACTGTAAGTAATATTTGTAATCAACATGATATGCAAACTATTAACCAACAATTGATATGCAGTCCTTCAAAATCATCCACCTCAGAAATTTTTAATAATAGTTTACCAATAACTAATCATACAACTAACAATTCTTCATTGATGACTGTTAGTCCTAATACTTCAACTTTAACATCAATTCCAACTTCTTCTATATCTGACGATATTGTTCAAGAAAATCGGAATATTCAATATCATACATCTGATGATCAAGCTAGTCAATTAACAAATATTACAAATAAAAGTCCAGTATATTTAAGTAATCAAAATTTGAAAGATAATGTGAAATCAGAGTTAGATTGTAAACTTTCACAATCGCCTAGTAATACATTAGTTGAATCACAACAAGAAATTGATCAATCTAAAATTATTGATAATCAATTAAATGAATGTCAATATGAGAATGTTAATTCTTCTACGAAACCTACTAAACTTCTTAATCATGAAAATATTTTAAACTCAATTAATACAACTTCAATACAATCAAATTACCAACAGCCACAAATTAATCTTTTTACATCTCAATCTTCTACATCTAATGATACAAAAATGTTAAATAATCAATTGTTGAATAATCCTATAAATGTTACATCTCAATCAATAAAAAACCAACGTATGATTGAACAAAAATTTATATCTACTTCAGGACATAATGTTGGTCAATATTTTAATTCAGGAGATACGAACAATCAATCTGTATTTAATAAACAGTCACAAAATATTCAACTTCAAAGTCAAAATCAACAACAAAATATGCAGAATGTGAAGCCAATTTCAAATTTTTCATCTAACAACTTTATGACGTTTCCTAATGTAGAAGCAACTTTAGGAAATTCATCAAAATCTTCAAATCAACAACATCCAACAATAAAAAAAGAATTAGAAACAAATGAAAATATAAAATTGGATTCTAATATATTATCAAAAGATATAGATACATCAAATTCTAATATTTCTCATCCTCCAGAATCTATTAATAATTTAAATATAAAATTAGAAAATACTGAAGTTATAACTGATAATTTGGCAAGTATGAATATTGAAAATAAACAAAATTTACCTATTAATAAATCATTCAATCAGGATCAACATTATCCTTCTTCATATTTCACAAAAGAAATAGCTAAAGATGATGCTAATGCATTTTCTTCTGCAATACAATCCATTAGTATTTCAGCACCTAAATTAAATACTGAAAATTCAACTCTCCCTTTAATTAATAAACAAACAAACTCACCATCTTCAAATCCAGATCAACTGGTAGATCAACAAAATCTATCATTATCAATAAATCAAACTTTATCTGATGAAAAACTAATTAGTCAACCAGTGCCTAATGAATTTGCATCTCAAAATTTTAGTAGTAACAAATCACATTCTATTCCTTCTATTCAGTTGTCTCCTCAGATGTTTAATAATCAAATGAAATCAGATGCAACACGACCTTTTCAGCCAACATCAAATGTATATGCAACACAATCACTTAATAACCAACAGAATTCTACTATTACTTTACCTATTTCAACAATATCTAATCAAACGCCTCTTCAGACGTTAAATAATCAATCAATATCAAATGCTCAGTTAATATCAAGTGCAAATTCTATACAGCATTTACAGACACCATCTACAGCTTTACCTGTTCCTGCAATAGCATCTAATAAATTGCATGGAAATCTCCCCAAAGCAGATACCATACAACCTCAGTCAACATCAAATTTTTATTCAATACCATCATTTGATAATCAATCAAAAAATATTTCAAGTGCTACAAATCATTATCAGTTATCAAAACCTTTCAATAATCAGGCAATAACAAATACAGTTTTACCTATTCCATCAGCTAACCAATTTCCACCACCTATGTTTAATAAAAATAAATCAGAAAGTATGCCTCCATTTCAACCTACAAAAATAACACAGCCATTTAATCAATCAACTCAAAATATCCCCCCTATAGTATCCTTATCTAATCAGTTACCACAACAAATATTTGGTAATCCACCTAAATCGGGTATTATGGCATCTCAACAAACAGTACCAAATCATTACCAAGTACAATCATCAAGTAATCAACCTACACCAAATATAGTTCCAATAGTATCTACAGCTAGTCAAAATTCATCACACCCATTCAATAATCAATCAAGATCTATGTTTCCCTCAGTTCCAGCACCAATTAATCAGTTACAATCTCAGATATTAAATAATCAAATTAAATCAGATATTACACCTTCTCTTCCATCAGGCTTAAAACAGTATCCACCACATCAATTTAATAACCAATCAAGACCAAATGTAATACCACAGGTCTCATCTACAATAAATAATTTTCCTCTACCAATGTCCAGTAATCAACCTAAGTTAGATAACAGTCTATCAAACAAACCGATAATAAATCAATATCCATCACAATCAATCAGCAATCAACCTATATTAAATAATCCATCTATTCAACAAATAACCAATCAACATTCATCACAATTGTTAAATATTCAATCCAAACCAAATACTTTACCACATTCTCAACCAAATACAAATCAATATCCTTCATATTCATTTAATAATCAACCTAGTCAACAAGTTTTACCAAAACCATCAAGCAATTCATTTTATAATCCTACAAATCAAGCTCAACCAGTCCATAATCAGTGGCCTGCAAATCAAAATATAAATAAATTAAATCAACAGCCTTCTAATTTGACTAATTTGTCATCTAATCTTAATCAACAAACCCAAATTCTACCACCAAATCCCTTGTATTCTAATAATAATTACTACAATCAAATGCAAGGAAATAGTGAACAATCTCTTCAACCATCAGTAATACTACCTGGTCAGAATATATTGGGATCTAAAGGATATCCACAACAAAATATTGGCTTTTCAAACCAAATTAACTACCAACAACCAAATGCTACTCTAAGACAACAAGGAGCTCACAATCAGCAACAAAATCAGTATATGCCAGAACAGAATTCTGTTGTGCAGCAAGGGTTTTCTAAGACATGGGTTAGTATATCAATATTATAATAAATAATAGTAATTAATTTGTAGTTAAAATAAAATTGAGTACTTGTGTTTATTTTTAATAAAATATAATTAAATTTGTATTTATCATTTTGTATATACTTTATAGGGCTATGATAATTTAGACTTATTGAAATCAAGGGATATACTACCAGGTGAAGGGATTCAACCACCAGAAATAAAATTACCTCAATTATATGCTAATTGTGATAATTGTTCTCCAGAGTATGATTTTTAATCATAATTTTAGTTTAATATAATTTATTAACTTTTTTTTTTAATTTAGTATATTCCGTTGCACATTGAATAAGTTTCCATCTTCAAAGAATTTACTAGACAAGTGTAGACTGCCATTAGGAATATTAATTCATCCATATAAAGATCTTTCGGTAAAGAAAATTATTTGTATTTTATTATTTGATAATTTTAAATACAAACAATACAATTTTGTTTTTAGCGTTTAACTGTAATACAATGTGAAACTATTACAAGGTGTCGTAATTGTCGTTCATATATAAATCCATTTGTTCAATTTATTGATAATGGACATTGGAAATGCAACTTATGTTATAGAGTTAATGAATGTAAGTATACTGTTAATAAAACTATGAACTTTATATATTTTATTAAAATTTTGTATTGTTAGTACCTGGAGAATTTCAAATTGATCCTTATACAAAAACACTTGGTGACCCATCAAGACGGCCAGAAATACAAAACGCTACTATAGAGTACATAGCTTCACAAGACTATATGGTTAGTGTAATAATTTATCAATATAATTATATATTATATATTTTTTAAATTTTAGGTTAGACCACCACAACCAGCTTTGTATCTATTTCTTTTAGATGTGTCACGTACGGCTACTTTAAGTGGATATTTAGAAATTGTTTGTGACCGAATTTTAAATAAAATTATGTCGGATGACATACCTGGTGATTCAAGAACCAATATAGGTTTTATAACATATGATTCATCTGTACATTTTTATCAAATTGCTAATTGTGATGGAGGACAACCAAAACAACTTGTCGTTAGTGATATATCTGGTAAAATAATAAAAATAATAAAAATAATAAATTTCCTAAGATTTTAATAGTATTTATTTTTTGTTTTATAATTTATTTTAGATATATTTTTACCATTACCTGAAGGTCTTATGGTAAATTTGGAAGAAAATAAATCTGCTATAAAAGATTTGTTGATCAGTTTACCAAATCATTATAGAGAGTCTTATAATACAGGGTGTGCTTTAGGAGCTGCTCTACAAGCAGCTTTTAAAATATTAGCCCCACGAGGTGGCCGTGTTACAGTATTTCAAGCTTGTTTACCAAATTTTGGACCTGGTAACTTACAATGTAGAGATGATGGAAACCCCCATACTGGTGATCGTATTCAACATATGGCACCTTCTACAGATTTTTATAAAAAACTAGCGCTTGAGTGTAGTGCTGAACAAATTGCTGTTGATATGTTTTTCGTGTCCTCACAATATTTAGATATTGCTACTCTTTGTAAGTTAATATAACGTTCAAATAACAAATTAACAATTTACTATTATTTTTAGCTGGAATATCAAAATATTCTGCTGGATGCATACATAATTTTCCTCAGTTTGATGTCAAGTCTCCTACTATAGTATCACGTTTTATAAACTGTTTTGATCGATATCTTTCACGTAAAATTGGTTTTGAAGCTCTTTTGAGATTACGTTGTACACGTGGTGTGGCAATACATTCTTTTCATGGAAATTTCTTTGTTCGTTCATCTGATTTGCTTATGTTACCTAATGTTAATCCTGACAATGCTTATGGTATGCAGTTATCCATTGAAGATAATTTGGATGGAATTTCAGTTGTTTGTTTCCAAGCTGCATTACTATATACTTCAAGCAATGGTAATATTTACAATTTAGTATATCACACTTATACAACTATTAAAAAAAAAAAATTTCAGCGGAACGTCGTATTCGAGTACATACACTTTGTATACCTGTTACTGATAACATAAATGATATTTTTCATAATGCAGATCAACAAGCAATAACAGGTTTAATAGCAAAAATGGGTAAATACTAAATATTATACAAAAATTACATAATATAATACATTTAAATGTTATATTGTTTAGCTGTTGATACAAGTACAGAAAAATCATTATCTGATGCACGTGAAGCTTTTTTCAATGCGATCTCAGACTCCCTATCTGCTTTTAAAGTTGGTTGCTCTTCATATAATGGTCCTGGAACAATGTTGTCACCTTTGTCTTTAAAAATGTTTCCATTATATATTCTAGCTACATTAAAACATGTAAATATTTAAATTAGTTTAAATATTTTATAAATAAATTATTATAATAATTTATATTACTCATTATATTATAGACGGCTTTTAGAACTAATCAAGCTACACGACTTGATGAACGAATGTTTAGTATGTGTCAAATGAAAAGTTTACCATTGACTAGTCTTATACAATACATTTATCCAGATTTATATCCTATACATACATTAGAAGAACAGGTTGTTAACTAATAACAATTAATAAAAAATAATATTGTACATTTAAAAATATTCTAAAATAATCACAATTTTTTTAATTTTTTTTTTTTTTTAGCCAAAAATTGATTATGAGAAATTAACTGAAATTCCTCTTCCGCCAGTTATTCAGCTATCTGCAGAGCGAGTTGAATCTAATGGAATTTATTTAATGGATGACAGTGAAACATTAATAATATTTATTGGGAGTAGATGTTCAGATCAACTTATTCAAAAATTATTTGGTTATGTAAATGTCAATTCAATGCCAGAATTAACTGTAAGTACAACATATTAAACATATTAATATATTTATTTAATAATTATTAGTTTAACCATGATTCGGGACTTATTTCATTAAAAATAAACAATATATTATGTAATTAAAATAATTAAGCGAATTTCTAATATATATATACATAATATTATATACATTTCTTAGTATTTACAATCTGGATTCTAGATATTTAAAATCTAAAATTTAAATATTTAATAATTATATAAATATAAATATAGTCTGAATCTAAAGAAGACACTTGGAAAATCATATGGAATAATAATTTCTTTTAAGAAATATATTAAAGCAATTTATCTATCAACACAATATTACTCAACATTATTATATTTATAAAGGATAAAAATGCTAACATATCTTCATATAATATGCTGTTTGGTTAAAATATGACATATATATATAATATATAAAATTTCCAAGATCAATAAGTTTTAAAATGTATTTATATTTATTCTTTATCATATAAAATAATAATTATTGTATAAAGCTTTAAATATATAGTTTAGACTAAACTGTATAATTTGATCTTATATTTTGTAATTTTTAATGGTTTTTTTTTTTTTTTTGCAAAAATCACATAATTATTATTTGTTTATGAATTTATTTATTTCAGACTACTCTTGCAGAAGTCAATTCCAAACCATCATATTTATTACGAAGTTTTATTACTTATCTGCAACATTTTAAACCATATCCACTACCCATAGAAATAATTAAGTGAGTATTTCATTAATGTTAACTATCAAACTTAATGTTTATTATTTACTAGGGGTCCACAACGATATATTTTTAAATATCGATATCGTATGTATTTTGGTGATAATTTATCGGTGTACTTGGGAAAAATCGAATTATCGAATTATCGATATATCGATATATTGATTATCATAATATCACAATTTGTAATAGTGATAGTGTGTATATTAACAAATATTTTAATAAAAAATTCACTTTCGTTACACCATAGCACAAGTTATGAAGTGTAATGAACAAAATATGCTGATTAGTGATTTATATTCATATTTTGCAATCACATCCTGGATAGATGGATATTAATAGTTTAATAATTATTTGTATTCAATTATTAGAATAATAAGATTAATTTAGAAAAAACATTCCCAAAATAACACTATAAGGGCAATTCTGATGTGGGTGCATTTTAATAATTTTATTTTTAAAATAATACAGCTAAATTTATTTTAGGAACAATGAGATATCAATAGCCATATCATAATATAAATAATAAATAATAAATATAGATATTGATGTATTTACTATTTATAAGATATTTGGATAATCGATTAATCGATTAATCGATATGTTTTAATTAAATATCGATATCGAGAAACTCTTGAAAAAGGTGACGATATCGATATCGTATCGATATTTCGATATCGTTGTGGACCCCTATTATTTACTAATTTTTAAATGTATTATTTAATTTTAGGGATAATGGACCAAATAAATTACGTTTTTATAGTAAACTTGTAGAAGATAAATTTGAGTCATCTTTATCTTATTATGAATATTTACAACGGCTCAGTCAACAAGTTAGGTAATAGTATCTTATAAAAATAAAAAAAAGACCCGGGGTTATAATATTTAAATGGTTCTTTTATGAAATCTTAAATATTTATTTAAAGAGAATTATATTAATAGTTAAGTTTATATTTTGTATTTTCAACCAATATTATGTTATTTTTCTTTATTGAGTTTTAAATGATGAGGTATGAAGTTATTCAATTTATAAATAATTTTTTTATTACTATAATTATATTTATAAACTCGAAATATTAATTTAAATTGATTGTATTATAATTTTTAATGTTAAGTAGTATCTATACAATAAGTTTACTTATGTATTGTTGTCAAATGGTTATTAACCAGCTAAGTTTCTGGTGTTATTTATTTGTGAATTTGTTTTATTAAAATTATGTTTATTCAATGTTGTTTTTGTGTTTTTGTAATTTAATTAAAATTTATACAAATATGTACAATAAAATATATATTATATCAGTAGAGTAACCTGAAGTAAGACTATTTTTTTCAGTCAGCTTTTTAAACTATTACATTTTTATAAATATAATCATATTATTTTTCTCAATGATATTATCTAGATTTATATATTTTTTTTTTTATCATTGTTAGATTTTATTATAATACAAATTTTAAAATTCAAAATAATTGTAGGTATTAGATGATGAACATTTAAATAGTTATACAATAATTGTAAATAAAATAAGTACAATATCCATAAATTATGAAGTTTGATTAGTTTATTACATAATACCACATTAATAAATAGTATGCAATTTTACACCATTTTAAACCAAACATAATGTGATATACTTTTATATTTTATTACCTATAAAAATATGTATACAATTAACCTACATCACAACAGATGGTAATAGATACAAATTTAATGTATTAAATGTTAATGACATTTTAATTGAGGTTTAAAATATACATTACTACTTATCACATACAAATAACAAGGAAATACAAATAATACTCTAACACATAATTAAACTATAAATTGAAATGTTTCAGTGTTTTTCGATATGATAATAAAATGATAAAAAGTCAACAGTTTGATCTTATATAAAAAATATAGTTAATTATTTACAATATTTCTTTTTACTCTATGTGCCGTTTTACCCAAGGTTACTCTATTTAAATATTTTGAACCTACATTAAATAATATTTTATTTTTACATTCCATGGGACCATGGCTGTTTTTAAAATAAATTAAATTGATATAGAATACATAATATTTGAATATTGTTAAAATAATCTATTTGTTTAAATTGAATAAGATTTTAATTTTCTTTTAAAATTCTAAATTTTTATTGTATTGAATTTAAGTTCTACATGAAGTATTGTTCCTTATTTAACTGTTGTATTTGTATCTGCCACTTTTTTTTTTATAATTGTTATATCAAAGTTGAATTGTAATATTCTTTAATTTACACATTTACGTGATAATCAATATAATTGTTTAAATTGTAATGTAATTTGTATGTATGTATGAAATTAGTTTTTCGGTTTAAAAATTTCCATGTGCATTGGAGATTTTTAATAAAGAATTTCATTTAACTTTTATAGTTCATGTAAGTAAAACTAATCGTAAATTACAACAAAAAAAAAAAAGGAAAAGGAAAGATATACATGTGTTAAGAGAATAGTGTTGAATTGTGATTAACATTTGAATGCAATGATAAATTATTATTATATAATTTATCAGTCTCTACATTCAATAAAAATAATTTATCTTAAAACCCCTAAATGAGTCACCTAAATACCCAAATCAAACAGTAATTCGCACAGTATTGTTTTTCGAATGTAATGATTTATCATTGCATACAAATGTTAATAAAAATTCAATACTATCCTCTTTACTCCTATATCCCTTTCACACAAGTATCCCTTACCTTGTTCTTTATACTTTAAACAGCTATAAAAAAAATCGCAAATGTAATAATTCCAATTAATTCGGACTGAGTTAATTAAAATGTATTTGAGCTTCAATAAAATTATTAAAATTTAAAAAAAAAAATTGTCAATTTTATTTAACATTATTGTAAAATATTGAAATATAAAAAGAAGAATCCATATAAATACTTTAAATATTGATTTGACTAAAATTTCAACTTTAAACAACTATAAAAAAAACCGAGACTTGAAATTTTTCTAATATTTTGGAAATATGTTGAGAAATATATCAGTATTTTTCAATAAAATTTTCAAAAATTTTTGGCTTTTTTTATTAATTGTTATTATAAAAGTTTTAAGAAATAAGAATACTTGTATGGAACCTAAGATTTTCATTTAAACTAAAAATATCAACTTTAAACAGCTATAAAAAAAACTTGGAATTTTACAATATTTAGATATGATGTAAGTAATATACTTCAGTAAAATTTTCAGACCTAAAACCAAAAACTGCCAATTTTATCAAACATTATATACATAAAATTGAAAATTTTATGAAATATTCAAAGTCGTATATTTTGTAGAGAAATTAATGTAACGGTCCAAAATGTTATATGTATAGTATCTATGTGAACACCCAATAAGATTTTCAAGTATTTAACTTCAAAATTGCCCGAGTTATTATGAAATATTGAAATCGAATTATCAAAATTTCAGTTTTCGTGAAAAATGCAGTTTTTTTTGTCGATTTTTCTACCACTTAGAGAGTCAATTTTGAGAAATTCGAAAAATGACCTAAATAAAGTACCAACTACATCACTTCCACTTTCCAATCGGAAACATATGCTATTCGTGAAAATCAGAGCATTATTTCTGGTAGAAAAGTGTCTTCAGGCATAAAAAGGAAAAAAAAGACCAACATCATTGTAAAACTAATAGGTAGGTACATTTTTCGCTTCGCTCAAAATCTAAAATGAAGGTTAAATTAATTTAACAAATGATTTATAAAATTAAAATAATGTTGCATATAAATATTTCCATTTTATAATAGATTGGCTATTATGCAAAAATAATGACATATTGATGAATGATGAGTGATCAGTGATGACAAAACACAGCTATTAAAGAGAGATGTTATGTTAGGTATACTATAAATTTTATTATTACACTAATTTTTTTTTTTATTATTAATAAATACCTATGTTTTAAATTTAGCATCTATAATACTACCTAAAAGTAGTTTAAAGTAATATTAAATAGGTATTTATAAGTGGTAATTAAACTTCAACTTTTTTGAATAGTACAATATTTAATTTTAAATTATTGAAAAAATCCTAAATATATTAAAAAAAAAAAAAAACAACCTAATTGTCAATTTGTACTATAATATGTTGACATCAAAATTGTAAAGTAAAATGAAAAGTTACTATAATTTTCAAAAACAATCATAGATGTGATATTTTTTTACTGATTTTCAACTATCAATGATAATAATATTATATTATTCTGTATTTCTGTCACTTTAATAGGGTATAGCGTATAGATAATAGATTTAATAAAAAATGTAGATATAGGTATTCCTTAAAATTAATAAAATCGTATTAGTATAATATATTTATATATAATGTTGTTTTTTGTTTATCGATTTATAAATTATATAATAGACTTATAGATTATCGTGAAAAAATTAGAAAAAATTAATGTTCTTCAAAAAATAATTTAACAAGTGTGAATTTCTTTTACACACTACAGACTACACAGTAAATATATTTAAACTGTTGGAGCAAATAACGTTTTGGCTCATGATTTTTTTCTTTTTATCGAGAAAGTTTGAAATGAACGTAATATTTATTAGTAATACTACAAAACCTATGCCAATATACGTAATACCATTGATTTTATAATAGAAATAAAATCAATGGTAATACTGTAATAATAATAGGGCGACAGGAAGAAATGTCCATCATTGTGTCGCTATTCTTAATAGGTATTAATTTTTTAAATTCTTAATTTATAATTTTTATTTATTATTATAATATTTAATTAATTAATATTTCATATATTTATAATATTATTATACTTTGTTAAAATTATTGACCTATTCACCTAAAATCTATCGAGGAGTAAAATAATTTATAATAATAAAATGATTTGTTCAATTTTTATTTGTCGGTATTAGATATGACATAGTGAAAAATAATTTATGTCGATAAAATTGAAAATCCGTTCAAATTTAAACATTTGTAATATGGTACATGTCATTGTCATGTCATAATTAAATAATTGATGGTTTACAACAAAATCGAGCACGAAGTAACTATAATTAATAGTAGAACGAAACTTGTGTCGTTTAATATTTTCCACAGATTTTCGTAATAATTCATATGAGATATATTTTTTAATATGAGCACGATTCAATGTAGCTATAATAAAAATATAACAAATGAGATGAATTTTATTTTTTTTTAAATTATTTGCATTAAAATTAATTTAAACCATAACCTATCATAATTTATATATTTTTTACAGTAGTTTATTGAATATAATTGTTTAAGACTATTAGGTTATTTAAAATTTGCAATGGATACATTAAATATTTTAATTAATTGATTTTTATTAGTTATAGGTTGTATAGGTAATATGCATATAAAAATATTATTATCAGTCTAGATTAAAATAAAATGGATACCTACTAAAACTCTAAAAGTAAATATATTCAAAATTAAATATATCGTTTTTGATAGTTTATAAATTATAATATATATTTCATTATGATATTTTCGTTAAAATTTCGCAACACGTGTAAATTAAAAAAATAAAATTTAAATTTAATAATTATTTATTTTTTATTTAACTTTTAACTAGACTAAATTCGTATTGTTTCAACTTTTTATGGACACTTCCACAGTAGTTGTTTGAACTGTATTTTAAAATTTTAAATAATATTGTAAATATGAAATTATATTACGATGTAACATGTATAGCAAAGGCAGAAGGTAGCCGAATATTATAAATACGATATAAATAAAAAACGACGTCCGTTTCAATAAAACATTTTAGATTGGTGTTTTCAGATAATAACGAATAGAAGGACCTCAAAACGGTTTAAAATTGAAAATTTTACAATAATTTGCATAGGTTTCAAGTAGAATGTTATAACTTATAATAGCCAATAGGTATATTATGTACAATTTAGTACTTAAACCTAAGTACAGACATACAGTAGACTTTAAACCCAAAACTATAAAATTGGATTTTAAAACGTTTCGATTAGAATCTAAAATTATAAAGAATATTATTATATAGGTAGGTATTATTTATTTTTTTTAAAATATTACGTACGAGTCGTATAGTTCGTATACATTTTTATCTATTTCGCAGTTTACTTTAGGAGATTGTGCATAATATTATATTATTAGGTACCGGGTTAATATTATTTATTATGACGAGAAAAGAACCAGTTTTCTCTCGAACGGCGGCTTCTTTCATAAAAAAAAAAAAAAAATGTTATTGCCGCGGTTGTTATATCGGCGCGCGTCTGCAGGTGAACTATTGTATAACAATAGTCGAGCAATTTCTTTTTTCATTAATTTTTTCCTCCTCGTTTTTAAATATCGCCTTCCGAAATCGTTTTCGATGTAGGTATTAACTGGCGCGTGGATGTACCTACCTATACGTTTTAGTATAATATTATGGACATTTTAATTAAATTTTATTATATAATACCAATATAAAATGCATAAAAATATAAGAGTCAACTAAATATTACTATTATATTGTTTATTTGTTTTTTTTTTTTTTTTTTTTTTTTTTTTATACCTGGTAACTAGTTTGTAACTAGGTTGGTTAGCTTACGTTTAGACGCTTCTTTACGCGCGCGTGGTATGCAGTCGAAAATGACAATTTATTGTACACGTGCTTCTTATTATAATATTATTATAAGGTGTTAAGCACCGTAGCCAGGCATCGACAGCGGATGGGTGACCGCCATTTTTTTTTTTTTTTATTATTATTATTTCTGAAGTCTTCATATATCAAAATATTAGAAAAATCCAAGTCTCAATTTTTTTTTATAGCTGTTTAAAATTGATATTTTTATTTTTGTTTGTTTTTATATCTGAAGACACTTTTACTACCCGAAATAATGCTGCTCTCTTCATGAATAGCATATGTTTTCGGTTGGAAAGTGGATGTGGTTAGTAGGTTGGTACTTTATTTAGGTTATTTTTCGAATTTCTCAAAATTGACCCTATGCGTTAGAAAAAACGACGAAAATTACGAAGTACGGTAACATTATATTAATCAATACCTTATACCTACATTATCTGACTGAACTTTCCTCAGAATCGTTTTTTCGAATAGGTACAATGGTTTATTATTGCATTCGAATTCTAATTAAAATTAAACACTATGATTTGCACACCTATATCCCTGCGGAAGGAGTATCCCTTCCATTGCTTTTTATATATACTCGTACATATAAAAAAATTGCTTTACATAAGAATAATTATTGTTTGATAAGTGGCGATGATAACTGATAAGTGATAATGTAATATGTGGCTATGAGTTATTGTTTATTGTCAATATATATATATATATATATATATATATGATAATGTATGTAACACATCATAAATTATGCGGTCTAGAAATAAAAAAATTAAAAAAAGAGTAGGTCAGTAGGTAATAAGATTCATTATAATAATTGTAATAAAATCATTCAATAATCTATAAAATATGCAAAATTTTAACTCATATGACATTCTTTGCTTAAACTGTTCATTACCTATCTTTCGACTAGGTATTTCCAAAATAATGGCCCTGTCCAAATATTTTTGGTTAGACACGCCACTGATTTCAAATGACAATTACTTGAATAAATTCAAATTTTGAATTTAACATATAATTTACATATATTTAACCAGTTCGACAAATTTATATTATTATAATATGAATATGATCCGGTTATATATACAACTTGCATTGTACGAATAGATCCTGCGATTTGTGAATAGATATTATTTATTTCCAATTATTACGTGTAGTAGGTATATACGAATATATTATTTAAAAAAATGTTGTAGGTAATTATTTTTATATTCTATATGTATTGAATATTATGGTAGCGGTATAAGTTAAAAAATTGTGTCGAGAAAATGAATGAATAATTAATTAATCACAATACAAACGATTATTAACACGAATTGAAATAAATATTTTTATTACTATAAGAACTTACTATACTTTATTATTAAGTAGGTATACATAAATATTATTAATAATAAATTGTAATTTTCTTTTTACATCAATTTTGAATTGGTCTTTTAATCTATTGTCGTTATCGTTTTATCAATATTGAGATACCTATATCCAAGATTACCTAACCTAACGTATTATATTTTATTATAAATATAACGTATTATTTTTATTATTTAAAATAATTTTAAAGCAATTTTTAATAAATATTTATTTCTATGTACGAGTATGATATTATTATAAATGTTGAAATTAAATTAACGTAAAACATTTTAAAGAGTTTTAAGAGTTGATAAATATTATTTAAAATATTGAAATTTTTGAAGAATATTAAGAAAATGTATTTAAATAAACAATAAATTTAATAATGTAAAAAAAAATTTATTAGGTATTAATTAATTTAATAGGTATACTAAAGTACGAAATGAAATATTAATAATGGTAAAAATAAAATAAAGTACCGTTATAGGTACTTACATCGAAGATACAGCGAATAACGAATGTCAGTAAAGTAAAATATTTTCTTGTGACATAAAAATAACATTATGCCATGGGAAAAATTTTAGTCATTGAATTATTAATAATAATAAATAATAATTATACTCGACTCGACTCGACTTGCAGAATGACTGAATGAACAAAGCCAACAAACGAAAATGTATTATGAATAATGAATAAATTATTAAACTAATATTGTTCTAATGAAACAATAAAAATAATAATTATTATTTATTAGTTTAGAATATAGGCCCATTTATAATAATATTAACACAAAATAACTGAATAAATTACGTGAAAGTCGAATAATATTATTTCAATGAATTGTTTCTTTTCTTTGAAGAAAACAATATTATTTCAAATTTTATAATTTGTTCATTTTAGATAACATATGTCATGACATTAACCTACTTTATAATTTTATATTTTATGATATGTTTTACATGCATTTCGTGTGGATGGCAGTTTGTGGAATTCATAATTGATTACGTAAATTTAACATTTAATATTTATGTCAATAGTTAAAATTGTGACAAAATAATAAATATTCGGATTTTGACGTGCATAGGTTTTTCACATTCAGAGAGTGATGTAAATTTCATATTTCCTAATATGATTAATTTAATTCTTGATATGTTTAAAATTATTCAAGAGAATATAAAGTTTATCATTTACCTATATCACCATTTAATGTTTTCTATAAACCCTTCAAACATTGTAACTATAAACGCATTAAAAATATTAAAATTAGGTAAGTATATAATTTTTAATTTTCACTCAAAACCAATTTCTATAAATATAGCTTTATACGTTGTAATTTATTTACAATTAATTCATCTATTACCTACTTTTACTATACTTTTGGCTACTCTTCACGTTCACGATTTTTATTTGTTCAATGAATATTTGATAGAATGGATATGAATATACGATTAATAGGAATAAATTGCATTAAACTATATTTCAAGCAAACACGTCGTACGCTCAATGTACCCAAATAGCTGTAAATTGTAGTCATATGCAATACATATAACTTAAAATTAACTTTAGACTATAATGACGTTCAAAGTAATAAAAAAGATCATGGGGTGATATGATACCTTGAGGCACCTTAGAACTCCTCTAATGAGGTTGAGGTACAAGTGTCCAATAAGTTCAAGTAATGATGTTTGTAGGACGAGACTATCGAAAGAAACGAATAGAACGGTCATCGTTTATGTGTGGAGTAGCGGAGATAAAATTACAAATTGCTGACCAGACTTGCGATTCGGCCTGTAACTATATCGTATAAATTCGAAATTTTAAATGTTTACATTTTCTCGCGTACAGAAATCTTTCGGGGCGATTTCATATTTTTTAAATTATAAATATACGTATATAAATAATTTATAAATATAATATAAAACGACACGTATAATAACGAAGTTCGTATACAGACGACACATCAATGCGTAGGTATTATATTATAATATGATTAATATGTGGCAAGAACCGGTGGCAAAACAGAAGTATGGAAATTTCACTACATCTAAAATATAATAGTCAATAGTGTGCAATATCAACAATATATGCGTTTATAAAGTTGTCACTCGATATTTATGCGAGACGGTCGATAAAATTCTAATAATTCGAATAATATGCAGTTGCAGTATAATAGACCGCGACTAGATTTACGAATGGAATAGAAAACTGAAATAACAGGAATTTCGCTTGAAATTAAAAAAAAAAAAAAAAACGTGTTGTGTACTTGTGTATTTGTGTTATCAGTGGCGTATTTGTATATTCAGCGCCTATAGGCCTGTAGAAATTTGCCACCTTAAATTACTAAAATATAAATTTATTGGATGCATATCAAACAGATTTTATTGAAAAAAAATTATCAAATAAAAAAATATTTAATTTTCACAAAATATTGTTTAATTTTTTTATTAGTAAAAAATGTTTTAATATAAGTGCATAAATTTTATTTTATTATAATTTACGTCTACTTTTAGTTCTTGCAAATTCGTCAATTAAATTATTGCCATTTAATTAATTTAATATTTTACTCTATTAAAAGTAATAAAGCTAAACTGTTCATTAATTATTAAATAAAAATTTCTACAAGTGACTCTCACCAAAATAACTAAACTGTTCAATTTATCATGAGTTTTGGTAGATCTAATTAAGTACAATTTTAGATAAGAAATTTATGTAAAACAGCCTTCATAAAATACGAGTATAACAATATTGTTGACAAATAATATTATATTATATTAGCTTCTTTTGCTATTATTTTTTTTAAAGAATTAAAAATTAAATATACTCTACTATGAATAAGAAATATATTACCTACATGTAATATTATTGTGAGTTTTACAATAATAATATGTGTATTATAGACAGTTAGGTAAATAAAAAATTAATATAATTTAAAAATTTACCGCCTCTCAAAATTTGCCGCTGTAGGCCCGTGCCTACAGTGCCTATACGTAAATACGCCACTGTGTGTTATAAAATTGATTCTGGAGAATAATTAGCACAAGTTATTATAATATTATATGATAACGTTATTCTCGACAAAATCAATATAATAATTAATAATTATATAGTGTAAAGTTGATTGTACATTATTTGTATAATATCTTAGTTCTTAGACAATAATTAAACTACAAAATCGTTCAACAGTCACCACACATTAATCGGTTGGTGTAGTGGTCGCAAAAAGTAGATAGGTATTACTTACAAAATACAGTCATCTCATCGACCGTTGATCACTGGCTCCCGAAATATGTTATAATTCGATTTTCTATACAAATTAAACGTTTATGTTAATTTAATAAATTGGAATCATACAATTTTGGAAAAATACATTTTAGTAGTTACGTCCTGTATATCGAAAAATCGGAATAAATATTTTGAGAACCAATACAAGTTGCACGCAACCTGTATATAATTTCCGGTGAGAATACATTTTTTATATATATATACTCGTAGGTATATATTTTAATCGTTCAGGTACATAAATTATATTATTATGCCTATATTATTATTAATCGTCCAGCGTTTTGATTAAGGTGTATAGGTCCTACTAGGTTTTCATCCATTCAAATGTAAACATGTGTTATAATCCGCGTTGAAATTAATTTTAATCATTAATCGGATTTCTCTGGAAAAAACTACTATACGAACAATATGATGCGATAAGATAATAGGACTATTATAGTAATAAAGTCATAGTGATTTTTAAATTAAAATATTATTTTTGTAATCGATTAAATAATTTCTTTTTATTATCCGGTAGTAACAGAATATTGTTTGTTGAATAATGTTTAAACTGTTCTGACAAAAATCGTTAAATAATATTTTTTATTACCTACCTATATTCTACAGCGTGATTCAACTCCGGAAAATGAAAAGTCCACAGTTAAACGATATACCAGAGTAGGTTGTTTTATACAATTTATATCATATACAAAAATACAATATACCTAATATCAAATTATTATTTATAATAGACTTATGAATGTTGAGTCAATAAATTAAACTATTCAAACTATCGATAATTTTATTAATTAGGTATATTATTTACGAGTTAACGCGATTGAACATAATATTATTATCTGTTCGAGTATTTAAGGTAAATCGTATTCGTATATTATAACACTGATTATTATTGTAAATCTCGGAAGAAACACCAGCACATCGCTTTGTTACCAACACAAATAAAATAAGAGCCGAGAGAAAATTAAATAATACAATTTAACACAGTAATGCGAGAAAAAGCCAACTTGATGTACCTACACTCGTAAATATTAAAATTTAACTGTTTTAATCCGTGAAAGTACCTACGTTAAAATTTGAACGTTTAGAAGAATAAGTATTAAATTATACGAATATAATATAGTAAATGTATATAATATAATATTATAATCATAAATAGATAGTAGGTATTTACTATATATTATAGTTAATAGTTCTTTTATCCAATTCATATTTATATCTTTATAATGTTAATAAAATATTATAATTTTTGCCATTTTGTCAAGACCTGTTTTATAATATGTTTACAACATTTAAATTATCCACAAGTAGAAGCTACACAATATTTATGAATTGGTTTTAATTTTGACATTTAACTATAATGTAAATAAAATGCGTAACATATTGATGAGTAAATTAAGTTTTGAACCACATAATATTACATAAATGTATAAAAGTGATGTGTAAATCATGTACGGTTATGCTCCATTACTCCATTAACATTTAGCAATATTATGATACCTAAAAAAGGATTGGAATATTGGATTAAATAACAAAAAAACGTTATAACGAGTAATAAAGCGTATAAAATGCATACAATTAATTTAGTCTATAAAGATGTGCAATCTAAAAAAAAAAAATCATTGACATTCAGTTGATATAAATTATAAAGTTATTTTTAATACATACATTATTATTTCTGTATATTATATTTATATGTTATAACTAATAATATAGAAACTATAAGCTGTCTATATATATAATATGTAGTTTATAATAATATTATAACTCAAAAAAAAATAAATAAATAATATTACCATAAAGTTTGTGTAATCTCAACCTTTAGCTAACCTTTAAATGATTATGTATAAATATGTAATATTAATTTTAACGTGCAATAGAATAATTCAATAATGATAGAATAAAATAATACAATATTTATTTATTATTTTTTATTCAAATACTTAAACAATATTAATTAAAATTCATATTTCAGTTTACCAAAATACCAAATACCCTATAATATGTGATATTGTGATCTGTTGTTAGATCATATAAGAGAATAATATAGACCTTATAACTAAATATTTATTTATTTTCTTATATCATAAACGTCAAAAATAATCTACTATATATATAAATTAAATTTAAAATAATATTTTATTTAATGGAGTTAGATATAAGTATATTGATAAACCATCGCATTCGAAAAAACAATTCTGAGCGAAATTCAGTCAGATAATGTAGGTATTGATAAAATTTTGACATTTTTTATTAAATATTTAAAACAATAAAACGCAATATTTTATCACACATATAACACCATATAGGTACAGTATATAAATAAACACTCTATAAAATTTTCAAGTTCCCTAGTCACTGAAATGCTCATATCTAACAGAACTTCGCTCAAAATACTTTTTTTGAATGCTATGATCTCATTGCATTCAAATTCTAATTAAAATTAAACACTATGATCTGCACACCTGTATCTCTTCGGCAGGAGTATCTAGCGTCAATTTTGAGTAATTAAAAAAAATGATTAAAATAAAGTACCAACTACATCCACTTTCCAACCGAAAACATATGCTATTCGTGAAAATCGAAGCATTATTTCGAGTAGTAAAAGTGTCATATATATATAAAAAAAAAAAAAAAAGCCGCACATCATTGTAAAACCATTACATGTCTCTCTTCGCTCAGAATCTAAAATTTAACGTAATTTATCTTTGTTAATAACGACAATAATATTATATAGGAATAATTATTTTAATACATTACAAAAATTAAATTAGGGTGTCCTTGTTATAGAAATCAATTGTTTTCGCGTCATCAATTTAATAATATTTCTGTTCAAAATTCGTAGTTCTAAGATAATATTATCAGAAGGAGTTCGGTTCGAAAATTTGTTTTACTCGTAATAAATTCAATTTGTGAACCGAATCTAACATAGTTCGGCTTAAACGAACAATAATTCGTCACATTACTGATGTAGGTATTAAAAATTTTTATTTTTATTAAAAATATACTCGTATATTATCCGTAAGGCGGCAAAAAAGTTTAAAATGATTAATATATTTATTATTTATAGTTTTTTGCGAGAGTAAACCGTAAAACTATTTTATGTAACACGTGCTTCGGTCAAAATATGATCATAATATAGAAATCTGGAGGCGTTAAAACAGAAACTGGTTATAAACGGTAAAGTATTTATCCAGACTAGTAATAATATGGTAACAGCATATTATCATTATGGTTAATTAGTTAAGTAATTATAATTTTGTACTATAATATCGGTAAGAACAATTAAGTAGACGCGTTAACAGAAGTGGTGACGAAAAACGATCAATGTATGACATTATATTGCCTATTCACGCGCGCGTGAGTTTCTTCGGGGTGTAAATATCGGTTAACGGTAATCTGGACGTGAGTTACATATTATTACAATAATACTATATACAATAATTATTATGATAAACTGCAGCAATCGACCACGACCGCGGTAATAACAGGCTATAATATAACCAAAATTATACTATAATCAATAATGACCAAAATGACTACGATGGCCAAAATTATACTATATAATATACTCGTGTCTGCTATAGCCCGCCCGCGAAGATTCGTGATGCAGACGCCATTAATTTAAAAAAAATAAATATCGATTTTAGTGACTTGTCGCATATTCATCTTATTCAGCGGCAGCACGATCAGAGATAATTTTACATTATTTTATTATATATAATATAATATTTTTATGGCGTTTATTGTACCTAAATCGTACAAATTACGAATCGTATCGTATTAAGAGCAGCCTATATAGGTATTATATGAAAAAAAGAAAAATGTGTTCGTCTGCAAGTCCGCGTTATTGTATTAGGTAACATATTATTAATATTACGGCCATACATTCAACTCGTAACAGATATATAAAATATATAATAATTATTCGTTTATTGAGAATTATCGTTGCGGACGTTACGTCAGAGTGCCAATTCCTCCGAGACGATTCACCATCACGCACAATATAATATTATGTATAGTACCTATATAATATTCTAGTTCGACATTTTTATTTATTTTTTTTTTTTATTTTCGTCTGTTCTCGAGACGGCGGCGATGACATAACACCATACCGTGGTATAACACCGGTTGACACTGTTAAACTGGTTATTTTTATTTTATTTTTTTTTTTGTGATCCTTAGATACGTGCCCCCAGAAAGTGAATATACGACCGTCGACTTCTGTGCAGGGTATTGGGTATATATATATAGCCAATGCGATATTCAAAACATCATCATTCAGTCGAGTACCGCAGAACAGAAAACATGAAATTCGTAAGTATTCCGAACAATACAAAAACACAATATTATAATAATTGAAAAATAATATATAATTATTATATTATAAGTAATTCTTCACGGTTCCCCGTCGGGCGAATTATAACTATACCTATATTGTGTCATATTATTTTGTAAATTATAATTAATAAATCTTTATATTTATTTTTTCTCACTATAGACATCATCTTTAGTCGTTTTGGCCGCCGTAGCCCTTGTTGGGGCCGTCAGCTCAGACACCAAGTCACAGAAACGTAGCATCAGCGAATCATCCGGCTTAGGATATGGATCTGGATTAGGATACGGTTCTGGTTTGGGTTATAGTTCTGGATTGGGCTACAGTTCTGGATTGGGCTACAGTTCTGGATTGGGCTACAGTTCTGGATTGGGCTACAGTTCCGGGCTAGGTTCTGGCATTGGTTTATCCTCAGGATTAGGTTATGGATCATCATACGCTCCAGCTTATAGCGGAGCTTCCATCAGCGCTGGTCCGGCAATCGGTATTGCTGCTGCTCCAGCACCAACCACTGGTCCATTGATCCCCATCGCTAGGGAAGTCCATATCATCAATCGTCATGCCCAACCCGTCTCTGTACCGTATCCAGTTCCAGTACAAAGGACAGTTAGCATACCTGTGCCACACCCAGTACCTTACCCAGTAGAACAACCTTATCCAGTTCGAGTTGCCGCCCCATACCCCGTACCGGTCGAGAGGCCAGTACCGTACCCAGTTGACAGACCTGTACCACAAGCAGTGCCAGCTCCATACCCAGTTCCAGTGGTCAATAACGTCCCGGTACCAGTTTCCCGTCCAGTACCAGTACCAGTAGTCAGACGCGTCCCCGTACCAGTCGCCACACCAGTGGTTGTCCAAGCACCACAACCCATTGCCATCGCTGCACCCGCACCCGTAGCATTCGCCGCACCAGTATCCGTAGGTCTAGGAGCATCTTCTTTCGCCTCTGGATATGGATCTGCTTCTTTGGGATCTTCTTTCGAATCGTACAGCAGCCCGTCTCTGTCCTCCTCATACGGATCATACGGTTCCGGCTTGTCCTCATATGGTTCCGGCTTGTCCTCATATGGTTCCGGTGTGTCCTCATACGGATCATACGATTCCAGTCCATCCTCATACGGATCATACGATTCCGGTTTGTCTTCATCGTACGGATCTGGTCTCTCCTCTTCTTCTTACGGTCACGGAAGCTACTCGTCCAAATACGGTAGCCATGGATGGACTCCAATTGCTAAACGTAGCACCAAGTAATATGGGGAATATTATAGACTTCGCGGGGTTCCTACGACATGAACCATATTTTGTTATACTGTCTTAGACTTTTTTTTTATAATATTAGTTTTTATTATTATTTTTTTTTATATATACATATATTATACTTATTATACATGAATAATGTTAATAATTATTGTACGTGTATATTTTGAATAAAATATTTTGTTAACAATAAACATGAATTTTTCTAAAAATTATTATGATTCAATGCATTTATTTTTATTATAATATAATATAATAATATGATATTACCTACATAATAATAATGTTATCGTGCCACAGTCCTTGCAGTATATCTGCTCTAGTGAGTATGTAATACACATATTATATTATGTTCAAATAACAGTTCTAAGAGTTAATTAATTCAGGTGGGCCGTAAAACATGGTAACGAATCAGCTTTAAAGTGTTAGCAGATTCTCTGTTTCAACACAATATAACGGCGAGTAATATAATATTTCTAATAACGCCTAGATATCCAACACCACGACGACCTTGACGTGAAAGTGAATTAAAATTACTATATTATAATTACTCATTGCGATCCACCGATCAACGGCAAAATGTGTTATGGATACAATAGGTCTGAAAATATTTTTAATTTTTTGTTACTATTTTCATAATAAAATACGTATTTATATATTATTTTATTTGTAATGCTTATATACCTAATACTGATATTATTATGTTTGCTTGTTATATCTATTTCATAATTAATATATGGAAAATTGTAAAATCAAAATATTATATCCCAGTATTAAAATAAAATACTCGGAGTGGAATAATAATGACAATAATAATAATAATAATAATAATAATAATAATAATAATAATAATAATATTATTATTATTTAAATTTGTAAACGTGGTTCTTATGATAAGTAATAATATTATTAATATTTTGAAGTTAGAATAAGAACGATTGGTATACATCGTCTTCAAATCTCTGTTAAAAAGTTGAATTGATTACAAGTTATAGTTATAGACAATATAATTTTAAAAGTTTTAAATTATAAATATATTATATTATAAATGTACATACGAATAATTATAAAATGTCTATTGTGAAATATTTTATTAAAAACTTATACATAGTAAAATTTAATTAAAAATCAAATCATTTTTTCTATAATATATTAATATATTAAGTATTTACCGCATAATCTCAGCCAAGTGTGTACATTCATATTTCATAAATAGTACTATAAAAATTAAATGTAAATTTAACAAAAATTTATTTTTAATTTAATGTTTAAATCATAATATATAATATACAACTAATTGAAAGGTCCAACTCAATAAAATAGTTTATTATAATAAAATCATTACCTAGTTATTACGATTCTAATAATTATTCTTATTAATAAATATAATTTTTTTAATATTAAATAAGCACTATTTCATCTTTGACGTTACAATCGGGATCGTGTCATAATATATACCTAATATAATATAATAAGAATATACTCGTAATATAATATGTCAAACAACTGAATGGACGGGACCTGTTCCATTTTACAGATTTATTGCGAACAAATAATCATAATAACAACAATATTCCGGAAATAAATATTTTATAATATATACGATTTGTGTAAGAGAAAACAATAATAATCCATAAAATGAAGTAGTGAAAGTCAATAAGTTATTACATTGTATTCTTTAAATGGACAAATTAATAATAGGAAAAAAGTAAGTAGTTGTTAAACTTGTAATCATCCATTATCAAGGTTTTTTTATTATTATTAATTTCCAAAATATTAAATAGGAGAATTAATATTATTTTTATATATTTGTAAAATTATAATAAATTTGAAAAATTAGGTAGTCGTACATGAATAATAAACATAAGTTAATTAAATATAATTAGGTACCTATATTATAATATATCACATATTTATATCATAAATATATATTATTAATAATTAGTTCCTATAAATTGATATGAATATCTATACTTAATGTATAATATTTAAGTAATTAATTGTTTAGATAAGTAATTGTATATTTTTACATTACACTTAGTATAAAATTATTTTTCAATATCTGGTGTTAAAAATGATAAAAAAAAGAAAAAAAAAAATGAATATAATATATTTTTATAGAAGATAGAAATATAATTTTTAAAAATCCGTATAGTTTGAATTTCTCTTTGTTTTAAATTAACTAATTAAATCCATGCTAATTAACTATGAATAAATGTGGCATTGAATAATTAGGTTGAGGTTTTTTTATAATATAGGTAAATATAATATCAGAAGAAAATAAATGTCTTCTTAAAATATAAATTTAATTAATTAATTTCTTTAAATTTAATTTTCAAAAATTTCCCAACATATAATAATAATATTAAATGTATATATTTTATTTTATTAAAAATATTAGTTTAAATAGAGAATAATAATTATACCTACTTATATTAGAATATTAATATCAAATATTAAAATAATTATTAGACATTTGTATTTTTTTAAGTTCTGAATTTAAGAACTTAATTTATTTGTATTCAATATACAATTTTACAGTCACAAATGACACAGAATTAAATCTAAAAGTAGGTAATACAAGAAGGTACTTTACTATACTTAATATTGTTTAATTTGGGAATTTTTACAATACAATTAAAAATACTTTTCATTAGATATAAGATTTGAAATTTAAAACACTTTAATTTTAATATATGTGTTATATATATATATATATATATATATATATATATTAATTATTTATTTAGTATTTTAAATAAATATAATGGAATTTAATAAATCCATAATTAGATATTTTGTTAAATATTAATTATTTCAATGATATTTATTTGGCTTTTAGTGTAAAATAAATTACTAACAATTTTTTTTTAAATTTATTAAATAAAATAATAATTAAATTTTGTATTACTTTTTTATAGTTGAAAAATATTAGAATTCATCACGTAAATAACTATTATAAGTTTACCCAGTTAAAAACTTGAAATATACGATTATCGGATTTTTAAATAAGTATATAATATAGTATAATTATTAATTACTAAATATTTCCAAGTTTTAACTTATATAATAGTTTTTAATAGTAGTTCCTTTCATTTATTATATCTAATTTAGTTCTTTAGAATACTGTACTCGTATGTTATAAAAAAAAATATTCTTTTACATAATAATAGGTAATAAATAGCTAGTTGTTGTAACTATATATTGAAGAATAAGAGTGAGTTATGATTTAAAATTTAAATAATCATTATAAAAAAAGTTTATCAATAATATTCATTATAAAAAATCCGTAGGTATAAATATAAATAATATTTTAAATAAAAATGTATTATGAATTTAATTATTCAGTTTATTAAATAATTGTTTTATATTACAATTTATGAAAATTAAATAATAAATAATTTAAATACGTACTAGTTATACATATTGTTGCATAATGTATTCGAAAATGATGTTCAATAAAAACTAAAATTTAGTAGATTTATTATTGCAGGCTGCTGTAAATAAAGTGGGATACATTTTTGAGATGATACCCTTGGTAAAGCGTTATATTTCTACTGTCTAGTGATTCTACAGGAAAACGATTCATTTGTCATTAAAATATTTCGATGAGAACAAAAAAGGACCTCGGTGACATAACAGCCGAGAAATGCAAATTTCCACGGTTTCTTAAAGTTTTATTCCGTAGCCGTTTATAATGTCCATGCTTTTATATTAATCTCGTAGTTTCCGAGGAGACTTCGTCGGCAAAAGAACACATCATGAAGTTACAAGTAAGTGAAAACGTCCAATTAAAATATTCTGCATAAATTATTATATTTTTAAAATCAAACCGAAATAATTTATGATAAATACATTTAAGAATAAATTTGTTCTAGTTATCGACTAAAATATACTCGTAATATAATGTGTATACTCGTATTTAAATACGTAATCACTTAATTGAATCGGCACGTTTTGTATTTTTGGGATTTTTTTAAAAATATTATAACCTTATAACCTTCACGTTTTGTGAGCACTTGTAAATAATTAAGCGTAGTGTTGATATTTTATTCGTATAAATCGTAATAAATAAATGTAAATAATTTGTTTAAATTGAAATATTAATATTAATGACGAAGGTAAAAAATATTCTGTGACAAATTTTTATATTTTAACGAATGCATTTGAATTTTAATATTATTCGTTTTATAATATCACGATTCCCGTTCTTCGTTGACCAAATGTACCGTGCGGGGTCAATTAGTAAGTATAGGAATATTTTTTATTGTCAGCAGACAAGTGAAATGTTCAAATATTGCTCGAGTCATCCAGATTAGCGATTGACCTTCGGTTACTGTTTGTTCTTCCTCGTGCTCCAAAACTGTTTCTATATCGTATAGTTATATATAAATAGTCACGACTAATTCGTTTCTTGACGTACAAAAACCATTTCGTATTTTCGTTACAGATCGACAACACGCGGTGTGACTCGTAAGTAATATTTAGATTGCGGTGTATGTATGACATTGAACTTTAAAGTGCATAATATAATACGTAATATATAATAATATTATACATATACCACGGAGAAAACATAATTTATATTATGTTTTACATTTCGTTTTATTCGAAATTATTGACAATAAATGAATCGTAATTATTGATGCAGCGTTCCAAATTATGTATATTTGAATGATTTTATACAAAACACATTTACTTTGATACTTTTAATTATTTCGATTTAAGTTCCTGTACCGACGTCATACCTACATCATTTAAATCGTTAAGTATAAATGTATAATAATAGTTAATAATCAATACGTTATATTTTCTAGTCTCAAAACCCGATAATAATAATTGTGCATAGTATAGGTTATTATAATAGGTAGTAGATATTGATATTAGAATAAAAATATATATATAATCTTATCTACATAAAGTCGCGTTTTGTTCACAGATTTTATGTTTGTGCTTGTTTGTGTTCGTTAATGTTTTGTGCCACGACAATCATATTAAGAATGGCCATAACTCAACGTCCGTCATCAATGAATTGTCGAAAACAGTAAAACGAGGCATAGGATATTACAATTCGAATCCTATGGGATGGGGTGGTTCTGGAGTAGGAACGTACGGAGTACCTACTGTACCGGTACAAGGATACGGTGTTTCTGGAGTGCCGGTACAAGGGTACGGTGTTTCTGGAGTGCCGGTTCAAGGGTACGGTGTTTCTGGAATGCCGGTTCAAGGGTACGGAATTTCTGGGATACCGGTGCAAGGATACGGTGTTTCTGGGATGCCAGTCATTGGGTACGGCATGTCGGTGATACAAGCTAATCGGCCTGTGCCGTATCCAGTGCCGTATGACCGTCCGGTGCCGTATCCGGTGACTTACGACCGGCCGATACCGTATCCGGTCCACGTAGACCGTCCGTTGCCGTATCCGGTGCAAGTGGAGAAACCGTTACCATATCCGGTGCACGTGGATCGTCCGTATCCGGTGCAGGTCGATCGACCCGTGCCTTATCCGGTACATGTGCCATACAAAGTGTCAGTGCCGGTCGACCGGCCGTATCCGGTGCAAGTGCCTATACCGAAACCGTATCCAGTCGACAGGCCAGTGCCGTATGCGGTCCAGGTGCCCGTTAAAGTGCCGGTGGTGCAGCAGGTGCCCGTAGAAATACCCAGGCCGTATCCCGTAGTCGTACAACAGCCCACCATGGTTCAGCAGCCGGTTTTGTGGCAGAAAACATCTCCGTATCCGGTGTACGTCGATAGGCCGGTGTTGCAACAACAACCGGTCATGTGGCAAAAGTCGTACTACAATAATTACAACAACAATATCGGAACGCCGGTGTATAACGGCGGCAATCAGGCAGGTTACCAGTACAGTCCGTATCCGTCCGGTTACAGCATCGGCGTGAATCACGCACTTGCCGGCCTGGGCGTGGGAAGTAACAAGGGCCTGGGCACCGGGACGAGCATCAATGGCGCGGCCGGAAATCTTCTGGGCACCGCATACAACATGATACAAAGTTTGATGTCACCTGGCGGCAGCATTACTGGTTACGCGGTCGGACACAACGATTACCTGGGACCCAAGTCCACGGGATTCACGACAAACATCAACAAATGAATACTTCTGCACATGACGGACGCTTTTTCGAAGCCGCGTCGTACGTGGTCATTGAAATCTTTATATATTATAAATATAAATTTTATAATTGAATGATTATTTTGTATTTTCCATTTCACTCTTGTACATAATAAATTTATAATAATAATATATTATATTATAACGAAATATTGTTAATTAATATTAATAAAATAATATAGTACTTATTATATTTGATTACAATCATCGATTGATCCAATGAACTCCATCGAGGTGTCTATATCTCGTGTTGAATGCGATAAAAATACATACTATTTTTATAAGAATGTCGATAGGTTCGTCAATAAAAGTCGCGGGTCACGGGTAGGCGTTATAAGTACCTACATAATTATTATATTATCATATAATCGCTGCATCACGGTGTTTTTGAAAATCACGCTTGAACTCTCGTCATCATAACAGTGAAATGCGCGTATCACGATTTTTGTAGCCACATTAGTACATTACATTACTATAAATATTTTTTAAACCGCATTAACGCATTCTTAAGCGTTGCGAGGACGAGGGCCCACGCGTACCATCGTCCATAATATACTGTATAATAATAATAATTTGCTTGACGCCGTATCGCTGCGATTGCAGAGCCCTCGAAAAAACAAATAAAAACCCTTTGTTTGTTTTCCAAAGTGTCGAAATCGTACTCGGAATTATTTTGGATAACTGCGATGTAATAATATTAGACATATTAGACGTTTCGTATACGAGAAAACAACTATTTCGAATCTAATATAATATAGGTAATATATACTGTAAAATAATATTATCTTTAATTCGGTGGTCGACCTATAGTATTAGGTGTACGACTCGCGTATATACGAGATTAAAATCTATCGGAATTCGATATTTTTTACAAAAAATAAAAATAAAAGTATAATTAAATCAATCGGTTAGATGACGACGGCGTAATACGACACGTACCTACTATTATAATATTCATACATAGTATTATAATAGGCGGGTGATTCGAACGGTTTCTTTACAATTTTACCGCGCTCGGAGTCTATCATTATCCCGTCGAATATTAGACGTAGTAACGTCTTATATATACGAATGCGATACACCACCGACTACATATTATAATATATTATATATATAACATAGTTTAATAATAACATAATCGAATCATAATTTAAGTATATATTATTATTATTATTATTATTATTATTATTATTATTATTATTATTA
>JAIUCT010000001.1:25632301-25657928 GCA_021307375.1 Tetraneura akinire | reverse complement strand
TTATTATTATTATTATTATTATTATTATTATTATTATTATTATTATTGTGTTGCTCAACCCGTACGACCTAACGTAAAAACACGCATAATATAATATTATACACCATTGGCGAGTATATACAATCACAATATTGCAATATTTTCCCATCGCGTGCCGTCAGAAATTGGTCCACGGTGTATTCACACAAATATAATACAGGTATACACGCCGAGATTTAGCAATACCGTAATTTATCTAGAAAATTCATTTTGGGCCTGTATATCTTCGCCGCTCGGACAATACGAAGGCCACCGTGTGTGGCGTGTTAGAAATATTAAATAATAATAATTATTATTATTATATTACAATAAAATATATTCTTTGCGTTAACAAATGGCATTCGAATCTAAAAGTTCGATTTTTTTTTATAGGTATATATATATTGATTTGCTTATCGAGACTTATTAGAAGTATGAGAAGTCTTAGACGAACACAAAGTTAAACAGATATATATATATATATATATATATAATATAAAGACTTGTCGCCTCAGGTTAAATTCATTTTTACCACTCAATTACTTCTTAAAATAAATTATACTAATTTTATTTTTCCGATATAAATTTAAAATTAAAATAAACTAATATTAGAAGAAGAAAAAATGATGCCCGAAATTTTTTTCGTCTACCCACAAATCTCAGATCCCTTTAATATCTATATAGTAAATCATAATAGTCTTATGCAGTATGATAGTATATATAGTTATAGTATCACTGTAGACGAGAAAGCGTTTATTGACAAATAAAAATTTTGAGTCGTCGACTATTCGGTTATAAAATGAAAATAATATAGATCAAAAAATTAAAAGTGACGACGGATACAATGGATACGATCGATCGCGGATGGATCAGGAAATCGAATCATTGAACTGTCATTATACTCGCGAACGGACGTGATATTCGATGTTTCGCCGTTTTAAACTGACGTTAGCATTGGCTCTCAAACCTGCTGGTAGTCAATATTTTCGCACTCTTAAAAGTATAATTTGTACTTATCCACTACGCATAAAATAATTTTAAAATAAACTCAAACGTAATATAAATATTGTGCGTATATAATTGACAATTATTGTAATTGTAATGTACCTAATTTGGAACAACATTTTTTTTCACGAATTAGTCGTAAATGAAATTATCGAAACGGTGAAAATATGGAATTTCTGTTGACGATTAAGTCCACAAACCGAAAACATAACATTATTAAACACGTGCGTATATTATATTATACGTTCATCGGTCACCGTCATAAGTTTTTCCAAAAAAGAGCTATAAAGTATACACTATATAGATGTTATATATAGGTAATTTTTAATATAAATTATATGGAGCGCATGGGATAATACACGCGTTTGACGATCATATTTTACTGGTCTAATGATATTATTATATTGCCGGCCACGTCGGGGTGATGTAATTTTGGCGTGCGTTCGCGAGAAAACGAACCGTGAAGAAACAATGGCGGGACACGCGGTTGATGAAGACCGCCGCGGCACGGTAGAGGTCAATCGCGGACTCGCGGTGAACGGCCCCGGACCGCGAGTTGGGAAATATCCCTTGAGCACACGATGTTATTATTATTGTCATTATGTTTACGCGATGAAGGTTAAACTCACACACATATGATATTAATTCCATCGCAATATTTTCGCCCGAACGTGCGTCCCCTCCAACCGTTCTTGTTGTTCGGTGGAATCCGAGGTCTAGAACCCGAGCCTATAAAACGGATATCGTCAGGCCCATCTGTATCACACAAGTCCGACCGGCCAGTGCGAGGTACCTGCGGCTCATAGTAAATTATCGTTATCATATTTTATTGCGATTGCATCGTATACTCTGCAGTGTCGCGTCTCAAATCCACAATCGCCCGCTTCATATCTACCATCATCATGCAGGTCAGAATTTAAACGCCAAGATGGCATTTTTATTTTATTTGATCGTCTAAAACGAATATAATATAATGTATATTATTAAATTCTACATTTCTACCCTTACACAGTATTATAAGTTATAACTTATAAAGTTATAACTAATCTTGCATTATTTTTTACATATTTTCTTTAGAAATATCTATTACAATTTTTTTATTTTAACGCAACGTAATATAAATAAGTGTGCGCGTTAATTTTATCGCGACTACAATACAAATTTCACACATTTTATTTTATACCTATAGTTACTTATTATAGTATTTAGCCAACATGTGACTATTTATACAATATTAATATTATCGTTTATGGCTATAGAATATTTTTCGCTCGATTTTCTTACATAATGTTATATTTTCAAATTTTTTTCAAATGACTTTTATAAAATAAAATAATGCACGTTTTAAAAATAAAAATATAATACTACCCCTATACTTTAAACAATAAACACACGCTGAAGCATATTAAAATATTACCTTTTTTACTTGCATCGTGCAATAATAATATTATTGTTATTTATTCACCTATACCTTATTTATTATAATATAATAGTGTTTAATAATGTACCTTCGGTTTTATAGATCTCAGTATTGTTGTTGATTAGCGTTAGCTTAGCCTTAGTCAGCGCTGAAGCTGAAAAGACCGCTGAGAAGCCAGTGGAAAAGAAACAAGGCAAACGAGGTCTTTGGGGTTTGGGCTACGGTTACGGTGGTCACAGTGAATGGGACGGTCTGTCCAACTACGGTCTGTTGGGATCCGACCACAGTTACGGACATGTAAGTACCGTACATGTCACTAAAGAAGTGCCCGTCATAGTGGACAGGCCAATCGTGGTGCCAGTCGAAAAACACGTGCCATACCCAGTAGCCGTTGAGAAACCAGTGCCATATCCCGTACATGTCGAGAAGCATATTCCAGTGCACATCGATAGACCAGTCCCTTATCCAGTTAAGGTGCCGGTCAAGGTCCCAGTCGCTCACCCGGTTCCTTACCCGGTGTACGTGCAGAAAAATGTGCCAGTCTACATCAAGGATCATCATCATGATCACGGTTACAGTAGCTTTGATTTCGATCACGACCACGGTTTCGGTTACAGCAGTAGCTACGCATTCCATCATTAATCATTCAAAATGAATAATAATAATTTTAATATTAACATTATATTATATAATAACTCACAATGTACATCGCTCTTGTATCAAACAATTTGTAATTATTATTCATTGTTCATTTTTGTGTTTTATACCATCATTTATAATATTATAATAATATGCATGGAACGTACAAAATAATTATTTTTCTATATTTAAATAAAATATAATTCTCAGCCAAAAATTTAAATATTATGTACTCGTATATATTATTTTTCAAAATTTGATCTATTTATAATCTATACTATTACTATATAAGTGTCTATCTATAATATATTATAATATCTATATATATCTATAATATATATGATTTTGTACAATAATAATTTTAATTATATAGATAGCTATTAAAAATAATACTACGAGTATGAGTCTATGATATCCATTTCGCGTAATTATACAACTGGATAACATTTCAGGAAATAGACGTACCTACCTACTCGTATAACTCCAATGGAATTTAAAACAAAATTTTTACTCAAAAATAAATTGTATTACTACAATTGGATAATTAAATTTTATAACAATTAAAAATTATATAAGATATATTATATAATAATAATATAACATAATATATTATTATACGAGTATTACATTGCATATTAAGTAATAAATATTTGATTATAAATGCTTGTAATAATAATTATAATATTTAATAAGAAAAAAATTGAAATTAATCTTAATAATAATTGTTAATTGTTATAAAATCTTACTTAATATAAATTTTCTTATCTTATTTTATTAATACAAAATATAATCTTATAAAAATATTGTTTTAAATTTTATTTCACTATGATATGGCATATGGATATCCAATAAATAATGAAACAAAGATATATAAAAATGACGAAACAAGTTCCGCATAGTGAAGTTTGGGTGTCCATTTCAGGGGCGGTTCCAGGGGCGGTTCCAGGGGGGGGCTAAAAGGCCACGGCCCCCTCCCAGGACCGTATTTAAAAAAAAATTGTATACCGTTAAATACAAAATTACATTATTACGTATAATTATGGTAGTAAAAATTTGTGTTTTTTTGTTATAAACTTATACCAAAATTTTGACTTGGCACCCTCCCAATCAAATCACTGGAACCGCCTCTGGTCCATTTCATGAAAAATTACCCATTTAAGGTAATATTACTGGATGTCGATGAAATAAAGTTCAATTTTGCCAAATGTGCAAAATTTCTATCAATTTCAAGAAACAGATAATATTACGGTAGATAAAATTATATTGATATTCACTAATCTTATATACCAATATACAGTGACGTATTTAGGGGAGGAGGCTAGTGCCCTGGGCGGTAAATTTTTTTATATAATATGTACTAATTATTGCTAAAAAAATTTGGTTTGGAAAAGGGCGTTTTTTCTTACCTGGGGCGCAAAGTCCCTAAATACATCTCTGCCAATATAAAGTACTCGTATTATAATATATTTATTGAAAAAAAAGTGAGACTTGATATGATATAGGTGCGATTTGGATAGTGGTGGTGTAATAATAATATCCTGTATTCAAATAATTAAGATACAAAAATCATTGCATAGGCATTCATTGCATTCGAATAGCAATCTTTTCAATACTATAAGTATATATTTAAAGTATATCATTAAATTTATTAAAAATATTTTATAAAATAAATTAGTAAAATTGTAAAGTTCTATATTTAAACTCAAAAAAAGAAAAAAAAACATAACTGTTTCAAAATACGAGTATTATCATATACCTATGTAATATATGCTAAATAAATACCCAAAAATATTTAAAAGTTAAAAAGTTCTTACGTCTTACATATTTTATTTAGTTATTATAACAATTAAAATCAATCACGACAAAAATATACAGTTCTCGTGATTTGTTTTGTCTTTAGTAATTTTTAAATTGGTTTTTCTATTGTTTTAACTATTGAGAAATTTGAAAAACTAACTTAAATAAATAAAAAAAAAAACACTAATGTATATAATTAGACCATTACATCTTCCTAAAATATGTGTATTTATAAATACAAAGAAAAAATATACACAATATTCGGTACACATTTAATATTAAAAAAGAAGAGCAGATACTGCTGTAGAAGAGATACAGTTCTAAAGAGGATAGTGTTTAATTTTATTAAAATTTGTATGCAATGATAAATCTTTACATTTATAAATACGATTTTGAGCGAAGTTCATTAGGTAATATATGTATTGATTAAATTTTTTACATTTATCAGTCTTTACGTTCAATAAAATTGCCCATAAGACCTCTAAATAAGTCACCCTAATAGCCAAATATGATAGTACTTCGCTCAGAATTTTTTTTTGAATGTATTTATTTATTATTGCATTCAAATTTTAATCAAAATGAAATACTATCCTCTTTAGAACTGTATCCCTTCCACAGCAGCATCAGCTCTTCTTTTAATCCTTTAAACAGCTACAAATATTCGCTGTATTTGTCATTTGTTTAACAGCAATTTATTATCACAATACGAATTATATTGAACTTGACCTACGATAGCCGCACGCGAGAGTCCATTCACTTTTCATCGAGCGTGAATATACGTGATCTTATTAAATATAATTAAATTATACAAAATTACATATGCACCTATGTAGCTATGAATAAATTAAATTACCTGTGTCATTATCATGTCAGTTTTTATATTATATAATAATAATGTCATATTATTATGTTATCATGTATACATTTAAATATTCTAATAATATAATCGATCCTATAAAGCAATATTTTTAATGGAACGTAACGTTAAAATTACGATTTTCTTTAAAATTAATAACTTTTCTTTAGCGTATTTATAAATAATATTGTGATTGATAAACAATATAATAATTAGTTTAAATATTTATATTTTGGACGTAATAGATATTTTAATATTTATTAAATTAATTTATGTTTTTTTCTTTTATATAAATATTAACTATATAGGTATAGATAAGTAATATTATAATAATGATGACAGCGACTGAACAATTGTAGCATGTACTGATACACAAGTAAATATTGTGAAGGTTATGAATATCGGTTTTTTATTTTTTTTTTTAATAAACCTTGTTTATCATTACGCTTTCACCAGAAATATTTATGAAATGAAAATTTAATATTATTTGAAAAAAATCAAACATTATACAGTATACTGTGAAAAAGTTATTTTAACAATATATTATTAATATTATTTACGAGTATTTTTTAAATTTAAAAAAAAAAAACTATATAGATAATATTTTGAAACATTTTGAAAAAAACACTTTACTAGTATAATATTATTAATTATTACCTGTTTTTTATTTATACCGATTATCAGTTCGATTTGGTATAATTATAAATTATTAGGGGAAAAAATGTTAATTTAATTTAATCAGTAGTTAGTTGAATTTTCGTTTTTATAAATAAATGTACATATTAATATTGAAAATTAACATAATTGCACAGTCATGTAGAAGACATTTTGATGTATACGATTATAACAGCTTGTATAAAATAATGTAAAACAACGCATTTAAACAATTTCTTAGAGTACCAGAAAACATTATTTTGGGGCCCACTAGTTATGTAAAAATGTGTATGCCTTAAGGATTATCATGCCTTTACTGTAATTTGGTATTTATTTTTATAGTGGAAGTGCCAAAAATAACAAATTAATGACGAATATTACTATACTCATGTATAGTTTCTATGAACCGGTATTTTAGATACTGTCGAATTTCATTTTTTAAATATTAAATTTCGATTGTATAATGGATATACCTAACTACAAAATGTACGATAATTTATAATCCTACTTTCGATTACAGTGCAAGTCAAATTTTTGATGCAGAGTAATATTTTATAATATACGTATACTTTGGGCGAAAAAAAATGATATTGTGAGATATTGATGTCTATAGTGACTGTGTGGGTAGGTCGTTCCGTTCCGTTCGAACTCTAAATAGATGTTTTCGTATAGCGGTGTATAAATACTTATATACAAACGTACATAATATATTATAATATAATCTAATATATATTAACCACAAGATGAACAAATAATATTAAATTACGCAATTATTGTAATATGAGGTTATTAATAATAATCGTAAAAAACATAACATAACATCATATGTAACTTTACATCCTGGGAATCCTTGAGATTATATAACGGGGAAACATGTTCATCGACATCCGCAACAGGTGGGAGTTCTATGATGGGCACGCAGACTGCATGGTATATATAACGACTATAATACTGTTGGGTAGTCGTCCGTAATGTCATTCTTACGCCGTTTAACGATACCATAAAAATGAGGTACAGGTTTTTTTCAACGACATTATGCGATGATTATCGTTCAAACAGATTCTAAACCGTTCATTCGGTCTTTCTATATACAGTATCCAGTAAAGTAGCGTACACGTAATTTAACTAATTTTTTTTTTAAACGCTTAAAGAAAGTAAAAATAAAATATAAAAATTATATTATTAGTACCTATCTAATCGTAATAGTTAATCGAACATTCCGTTAAATGTTAGAGTTTTTTTCAATTCGTTTATTAATAATTTATTAATTACTTAACATCATTAATTGATTAAAATACGTATAGTTATCACTTTATCAGTAAATATTATGAACCCTAATTAATAATTACAATTTTTGGCATTAAAATAAACATCAGACAAAAAAATGCAGTCTTTATATTCATATTTTGATGTTATTTATAGTTGAATTAATGAAATATCGTCGACTCGTTGATTATTGGATTTGGCTATACTCGTATTATATTTGATACTTATTAAAGTATTTAATAAAATCGTAAATATTCAAAATATAAGTACCATCAAATTATATAGAACACATTTATTTATTTTAAATTGTTTACGTCATTATAATATTTGAAAGAAATTAATGTAAGGAAATATTTTTTTTTTATATATATAATTCGAGCAATTATAAGTAGGTATATATATATATATATATCATATATTAATGTTAATTTTAACTTTCTTTTTAAAATTATAATATGTGTAATATTATTTAAAAATGTCACACTTGTGTTTAGTAATATTGCCAAAAACCTGTACAGAGTCTTTGAATATGATATTTTCAAAATGAATGAAATTCAACCCTTACTGTTCTAATATTTTATAAAATTTATTAATCTGATTATTTATTAGTAAATGGTATATAATTTTTATAATATAAAACAGTAATTTATTAATAAAAGTGTTAAACAACAATGAACCGTTTATGCATTGTTGATCACGAAATTAATATGTATATTATAATATTTTATTTATTATTGTATATTATTTTAAAATTTGTTTTAACTGATTTATTCTATAATTTAAATTACATTCAGATATTATATGCGTTTAAATGAAAAATCACTTATTTTTAAAATAAATAACGCATCCTCCATCAGTACAGAATAATTTATTTTATTATGTTGTTTATATTTTTATAATTTATATATTGAGTAACTTTTACTTCATTATAATAATCGCTAGTAAACGTGTTCAAGCAATTTCGTTTACAAATTATGTACATATTGCTTATTTATTATTATAATTATTAGTATTATTTGATAAATAAAATTCTGAAACGACCAAGAAGTATAATAGTTAATATATTTTATATCCTTAAAAAAGAACTTTTAAATAATACTACTCAACTATTTACTATTAAGTTTTAATTTTAATTTGGAAATAATATGTACCTACGCCAATATTATTGTATAATAATCACAATTACTACGATTCGAGATATCTATTTCGATAACCGTTATAAAACTCAATTGTAGATAATGTATTATAATGAAATCAAAACAAATCTGGTCAGAAAAGACAAATCATAAAAAAAGCAACTATATTTATTTCATGTCCGTGTGTCTAATAGACGACGTCTATTATATAAAATCTAAATATTCAAACCATATGTAAATCGCTGATGACAGATGAATCAAAGTGAAACAAACATATTTGAGTATCTCAATTATTACATCATGTTGGCTATAAAGGCCACATCCAAATCTTGGATTTTATTTATAATTATTATTTAAAGTAATAATTGTTCAAAGATACCGAAATTAAATTTAGAACGATTATAATATATTATATAATTTAAAATTGGTTATTAACCAAAAATGTCGTATTGTGGATATTTATTGATATATTATTAGTTACCTATATTAAATGAAGTACCTATATATAAAACGCGATGATAGTTTATAAAGATTTCTCAATATTTTAATGACTAAATTTACGTATAATGTCATATTATGGAATTTATATTATATTAAATATAGTTTAAAGTTTAATACTATTATGTTTTTATATTAATATTACAATAATTACATCACAAAACGGTCAAATGTATTTCTTTTTCGAATATACTTTGAGGGTGAAAAATTATATCTTGATAAAAATTTTTAAAATTTTTTTGAATATATTATAAAACATAAGTAAAATTGAAATAAAATTAATTTTTGCATATTGTAAAATGTAAAGATTTAAATTTTATACTACAAATAGCTTATAATAAAAAATTTGATTTGCGTAAATTTATGAAATTATTTAAAGCGTGTAATGACATTTGGTTTAAACTATTCAATTATTCATTGATTATAAACACTAAATTATCATTTGTTTTGATAATATAATTAAATATTTTGTTTGAATATAAAAATAGTCTATAGACGATGTTTTTTAGCGGGTATTTTATATATAATTATTATAATAAATACCAATAAATAATATAATAATTTATAATAATATATTAATAAATAAGTCATTATTATATTATACTTTATACATTTTTTTATATTAACTTAATTTTTACTAGTGCTTACACATAAATTTAAATTAGTTATCAATAATCAATATACTTAATTAAAATGTATTTGAACGAGTGTATAACAAATTTTTAACAATTACATTATTACTTTAAAAAAAATTAAATCTATAGACACGTCAATAAGATGATGCTATAACTATAATAATATAATATATATTATTTACTATTGTGTAATTATTAACACAATATGACCATATGAAATAGTAAAGTATCATATCTAAATTTAAAGGTATTATTTATAAATCATGTTTGATCAGAGGTTAAGATATAACATATTTGCAATGATCAGAGTTTTTATATAATGAATTTAAATAGTTTATATATATAATATATAATATATAATAGTTTATAATTTTGAAACTCTCACATCTTAAAATATTTTATTATAAAATATAAATAAATAATAGGAAATACTTATGTATCAATTGAATAATCATAATGACTAACAAGATATTTTAAATTATGTGATTATTTTCTGGCTTAAAATAGTAAGTGAAATGTTTGTAAGTAAAAAAAAACTTGTCATACAGATATGGTATTAAAAATTAATACCTTCCATTGGAAAAATAAACAGTCGATGCATGATTACACAATTTCGGATACAACTGGGTGACATCTTCGAAATACTACAAACTAATCGCAAAAAACTGGTCTTATTCCATACTGACCACCCCGCAATGACGTAACCAGTAACCATAATGAATACTATCGATGAGGAGAAAGTGTCATGTGAAATGATTATTGACGATTAGCAAAGACAGAGGGGAGTGAGAAGGAAAAAACAATACCGGTATCTTGTCAGAATTATAAAAACCCAAGCACGACAGTGTCTGGCATCAGTTGTTTCATTGGAAACCAAAACGACAACATCAAATTATCATCATGAAATTCTTTAAGGTAAATAAATTTATATAAATTCAAATAAGATTTTTTTCATCATAAAAAAAAAAAATTACATATTATTATATTTTTATAGATACATAAATATATATATATATATATATATATATATATATATAAACGTATATATGTAATTTAATAATTATTTGTATAATATTTAAATAATATTCACTTCAGTTAATTTAATCGCTACAGAAATTATTAATTCATTTTTATTTTTTCAGGCTTGTGTTGTAGGTTTAGCTTTAATAGCACACTGCGTTTCTGCTGAAGATGCAAAAGCTGATGACAAACAAAGCAGCAAAAGAAGTATAGGTTCTGGATACTCTGGATCATCATATGGTCTTTCTGGTTTGTCTGGATCTTCGTTAGGATATGGATATGGAGCTGGTATCCCTTCTTACTCTGGTATTAGTCACGGATATGCCGCCCCTGCTAGTCTAGGATATTCTGCTCCAATCAGTATTGGATACGGTTCCTCAGCTGGTCTTGGATACGGTTCCTCAATTGGTTTAGGATATGGTTCCTCGGGTGGTCTTGGATACGGTTCCTCAATTGGTTTAGGATACGCTGCTTCGTCAGGTTACGGTATTTCTGGTGCTTCTGTACCGACCAGAGTTAGTTCATCCAACCAAGTCGTGTCCGTATCTGTACCACAGCCATACCCTGTACCAGTGACCCGTCACGTAGCCGTTCCTGTCGCTCAACCAGTGCCAGTCTCTGTACCCAGAGCTGTACCAGTGAGTGTACCTCATCCAGTACCAGTCCCAGTCAACAGACCATACCCAGTAGAAGTACCTAGAGCCGTGCCAGTCAGTGTACCTCATCCAGTACCAGTTACCGTCAACAGACCTGTGCCATATTCAGTACCACAGCCATACCCAGTAGAAGTCCAACAACCCGTACCATACTCTGTTCCAACTCCAGTCATCGCATCAGCACCTGCTCCAGCTATTGCCTATCCTGCACCAGCCCAGTATGCCATCGCCGCACCTGCACCAGTCTCATTTGCCATTTCAGCTCCAGCCTCATCCTTGAGCTACGCTGCGGCCGCGCCATCTTATGCATCTGCATCTTACGGCACCAGTTTCTCTCTCAGTGCTCCATCTTACTCTTCAGAATCATATAGTTCTGCCATTCCTTCATACTCATCCTCATCATACAGTGCTCCATCTTCATACTCTTCCTCGTCATACAGTGCTCCGTCATCATACTCTTCCTCATCATACAGTGCTCCATCATCATACTCTTCCTCGTCATATAGTGCTCCATCTTCATACTCTTCCTCGTCATACAGTGCTCCATCTTCATACTCTTCCTCATCATACAGTGCTCCATCATACTCGTCAGGTTCATCAGACTACTCCAGCAGCGGACATGACTTATCTAGCACCTCTTATGGACCACCATCAACAAGCTATTCCAACAACAACAGTGGATACAAGAAGTATTAAAAAAAAAAAAAATACTTTCAATTTGCGTCATGACGCGCAGACTGTATTAGTTAGATAATTTTATTTTTTTATATATTTGTTAATGTATTTTTATACTTCCATGAAATTGCATATTTTTTGTTGTATTAATTTAAATATCGATTATGTGATATTTTAAATTATATGCATAATTATCAGTTAGTTCAAATAAAAATGAATATAATAACTGAAAAATTAGTTTATTTTATTAATGACTTTACTAAATTATTGTTATGATTTTTATTTCAACATTTATTTTAATTATTTTGAATAAATAGTTAGAAGACTAATAAAAAATAATAAAATTTATATATAAATAAAATATAAATTAAAATTAATAAATAAATTAAATATTTATAAATTAAATTTTTCTAATCAAAAAAATAATATTTCCATATATTATATTACTCCTTAAAATGTTGTGTGTATCCTACAAATTAATATATTTTTTATAATATAAAAGGAGTAATATTTAGGCAATTTACTTTACAGAAATGTATAGACCACCAATGTGGCTATATGTTACGGATGAAAGATTATAAAGAAGTGTTATTATATTATTGTCTTATATTCTATATTTCCATTCTTTTTGGCAATAGAATAAGTTTTTATTAAAATCACTTTAATTTGATGTCAAATATGAATAAAAATAAGCGCTTTTCTAGTTGATATTTATTATTATATATTATAATCTAGATCTATATACCTCTATATACGAGTACATCTATAGACTACATTTTAATGTTGGGGAAAATATACAAATTTCATAGATTGTGATGGTAATACATTATAAGATTTGAATGTCGAATATCATATCATAATGTTAATACTTTTAAATTAAGCTATATAGTATAAATTATATTAGTATATGTTATAACTTATAAATTTCACTATATAATATTATAATCCACTCATGATATTTTTAGAATAATTTTAAAAAATTAAAAGTTTTTTGATTTCAGTATGTTTTTCAAGAATGTTTTGAAAAATTGTATTTTCCTATTAGGTTAATAGACACACTCGTATAAAATATTTATTTTTATAATTGGTAACAAAATTTCTGGCAGTTATCATGCGTTGGAAGTATATGTCAATATTAACTTAAAATATAAAATGTGTTGCAAACAAAATTTCGCACGTTGATGTAATCTAACAATCATATATTATGAAGCCACAATGTGCATAATGCCATATTTTATATTTTCTTCTCCAGTTGTTTTCCGGCAGTGACCTCGGTTGTGATTGATTGACTGTCAAAGGTGTGGCCTGCGCGTTCTTATGAACCATGTATAATAATAAAATTTTATGTATATAATTTATAATACATTTTAAGATTATATTTCCATCACAGAAATTATTTATTATAGATATTGTTAATTAATGGTATTGAGCCTGTTAACCGTTCAACACCTCGTGCGCTATTAAAATAAATATATAATAATAATAATAATAATAATAATAATATATACTGGTATATATATATATATATATACCTATATAAATAATAATAATTATTATTATTATTTAAAACTTTATTATAACATCATGATATCATGATGATATCTTAATGATACTTTATATCATAGATATTTTATTATTAATATTTATATATTATAATATGATTATAATAATTATAATTAAATTAGTTGCCCACGCCGTTATCGTGATATGAAAATAATTATTATTAATAATAATAATAATAATAATAATAATAATAATAATAATAATAATAATAATAATAATAATAATAATAATAGTAATATTATATACCTATATTGGTTATATAATATTATTTTATCAACGTGAAAAAAAGACTTTAACGCGGGGACTCAGTATTTATATTATATTATTACTCGGAATATAATTAGGTACGAGTTGCAATAAAATAAAATGATACTAATGATGATAGCAAATATAGGAAGTTTATGTTAAATAAAAATTATTAATACTATTACAATATTATATTAATGGCATACGAGTAACTATCTGTAATATTTTATTAACACACAAAATTATAATTCCAGGATACAATAATATAATAATTTATTATGAAAAAATGAATATTTTTATTGTGGAACATTCGACTGCAATATTTTTATTCTTCTATTATAGTTTATACATTTATCCATATCTAAAATAACTAAATAACTAATAAGTATATATGAATCTAATGAGTTATACAGTACAGGTGAAATGCATAAAATCCTAAAAATATAATAAAAAAAGGTTAATGGATAAAAATAATATCTTATTACTTATTTTAATGTAACTATCATATTATCATTATAATATATTAATTATTAATATAATAGGTAAATGCCTGTTTAAATGCTGGTAAACTGTTTATATTTTCATTGTCCTGAACATATATTTTATACGATAAAAAATGATTAATAACTAGTTCTAAGCTAGTTCTAACTAGGCTTATAATTAAGTTAGCCTAATTATGCATTAAACATAGGTATAGGTATATTACTATATTATATAATTTTTCTTTTTAAGTAATTATTCGAAATTACAATCAATAGTTATTGTATGCGCCATGCGGGACCAATATACAACAATTTCTAGTCGTTTTAAAACTTTTCAGTTTTCATATACGATATACCTAATATAATATATTGACATATAAAATTGTCAATCATATAATATTTAAATTTAGTTTATTTATAATATTTATATAGTTATATTTAAAATAAAAATAAAAAAAATACCTAATATTTTTAAAGGAAACACATTTCTTTATTTTTAATTTATAAATACATTTTTTTGGATACGGATTTATAAAAACTATGTATTATAATAATAATGTAATATCACATCATAGTAAAAATACAAATAAAAAAAAAAAATTAAATTTTTTAAATAATATGTTTAATAAATTTGTATTATCATATCAAAGATATTAAATATATAATATATAAATAAATAAATATTTAAATAAAAATAAAACATTTTCAATACCTACAGATTTTAATATGATTTTGTATTAATAATATACAAAAATTAATTATAATTTATCTAAAATTAATTTAAAATTCTAAACTTCAAATGTTCGATTTCTTATCAGTAATAATTTATCAGTTTATATCTAATAAAAATATGTTTATATGCACAATTTAATGACGATGCGTGTAATACATTTATTATAATTACTATTTTCTATATCTCGCATAATATAGATATTTAGATAAAATATTTATTTATTTAATGTTTTTCTAAATTATTTAATCAAACTAAATTTAACATTTTGAATAATATTATTACCATATTTTATTAGGATTTTAAATTTATTATATATTATGAAGGATGATTTTTTTCTATATAATTAAAATTAACTTAATATATAAAAAAAATAAGTTATACCTATTATATAGTATATAATAATATTATGTATAAAATATAGTCTTTTATATTATTAAATGAAATCCTAATAAGCCTATAAATAATAAAAAAAATAAAATAGTTTTTATATAAGTAAAAAATACATAAATATATAAAAAAATAAGATGGAAAATCTATTATGCAGAAAATTAAAGTAGGTATATATGTATTGGTTTATTGTATTTTTTACGCGTCTACCGTTTGATAGTGATTGTAATACGGTGGGTGTGATCCGTATTTTTTACGATTCTTGTCAGCTTCTTCTCTGAGTTGATTGAGTATTGGCGATTCTTTAGAATTTTGGAACGTAGAAGTCGCTGCTGATTGCGAGTAAAGTTTTCCGGGTGGATCGCGAATTCTAAGGTTGTTGGTATCTTCGCCGTCGTAGTTTGACGAGTGTTGGTAATACGTCGGCGACGGCGGTGCTGGTTGCGAGTATATTGCAGTTGATGGTGCTGGGTACGAATTTGAGTACAATGGTGCCGTCTGTGCGTAAAATGGAGGCGATGGTGGTGCCGACTGTGAGTATAATGGAGGCGATAGTGGTGCCGACTGTGAGTATAATGGAGACGATGGCGGTGCCGACTGCGAGTATAATGGAGACGATGGCGGTGCCGGCTGCGAGTACGACGGAGGCGATGGCGGTGCCGACTGCGAGTACGACGGAGACGATGGCGGTGCCGATTGCGAGTACGACGGAGACGACGGCGGTGCCGACACAGCGGGTCCTGTATAATGCGGCGGTGACGATCCGGCTGAATATTGTGGTGCCGACGGATTTACGTGATATGGTGATGACCATGGAACGTATCTATAAGAAACGGTAATGATAAATCATATAATGTTTAACTTTATTTTATATTTTCATCATAAATTTGAATTATTATGATGTAGGTACTTATTATTTCTTTTTTGAAAGCAATCGTGATTTTAAATCTAACATGAACGGTCCGTGGGAGTATAATGTATATCGTTGTAAAATATAATATTATTATTACTAATAAACGCATGCAAATAATTTTATGTAGAAATGTTTTCGATTTTTCGCAAATAATAATTATATACACGTAATTATTATAACTCGTACATATGTATTATAATAATAACACCTTATTATCGATATGGGCCCGTAGGGTCGAGATAATAATTTATAAAACTTAACGTGTAGGTAGTATTTTTTAAAAACGTTTTTTGCTCTTACGTTTTTTTTTTATTATTTATTTAATTTTTTTGCTGCATAATTTTAAACGCGTTTAAAATTTAAAAAAAATAATAATAAATAATTCGATTAAGTCGCTATTATTCATACAAAAATAATATACGCAATTCTTTCGATACGTTCTCGAGTCGAGTGTTCGCTTCGACGGCCGAACGACGGGAAGAGTCGCAATTTCGCAGTAAATTTTTAACGCGTTCCCGAGGTTTCATGAAGTTTATTGTCATACCGTTATAATCTCGTCGGACAAGATTCAGATTGATATATCTTTATGGTCACGTAAAATTTTACATGACGTGGCGTACCTAATAAAATTACGGATACAACTCGTCATAAAAAAAATACTAGGTACATCAAACGTGAGACAATTCGTTCGTTTCCCAATGATTATTAAGACTCGTCGTGTTTCTATCCGCGAATTATTTTTAGACGTGCGAAATATCACCTGACTGGTACTGGAGACACTGGACCCGCGGCGGGTATTGCGTACAGAGTGGTGACGAATATCGGACCGTCTCTGTATACGCCCGCAGGAACGGGTGCGACAACGACGCCGACCGGAATTGACATGCGGTAACCACCGTGTAAAATGGTAACTGCTTTCGGGAACGGTATCACCGTCCGTTCGTCGTACAGGTAGAACGGTTGCTGCAACGGTACCTGCACCGCCGGCGTGGCTTCCTGAAACGATAAAAACGTGTGAACGTATAATATTTTTAGGTTTAAACGATAGGTAATACATTGCAGAGCTAATATAATAATAATATCTAATAATTTTAGTCGTTGCGGGTTTAAAAAAACTCCGAAAATTCCGATAAAAATCGTTAAAATAGCTAAAGAACGAATAGCTATGAAAACTATAATTATTATATCGAGAAGTCGGAACGTTATATCCGTACAGTGTTGAATTATTCAAATTAAAACGTATTTCTCTATAGTAGGAAACGGCGAAATTCTCTAACCTAACCGAATTTCAAAACAGGGAAATTGAATAATAATATACCTATATGGGGGAAAAAAATGTTATTCGTTGTGCATGATCGTTTTCTTCTATATGTCGTATTATTAACCACTTTTATACAGGTATATAACTTACAGGTTCGTACTTGTTTAATAGCGATTAAAATACAATATAAATTATTATATTATACCTGTATTATACTTGGTTTATATTTGTGTAGAATCGAACAACTCGAATGTACTTGTATACGACCTGTGAATATTTTCCGTTTATACGGTCTCGAGGTGATCGGTCATCGAGCATTAAAAAAAATGTAATGTTATGCACGATATTATACGAATATAATTTATGCAGACAACGCGACGCCACCGTCTTTATGATATATCATAATATATTATTTTAACATAGATCCGGGTATAATATTTTTAATACTTTTAAACGAGCTATTTTATTACGTAACATAATGGATTATGTAATTATATATTCGTCTTGGTGATGATGATGATCAGTTTTCTAAACCATAATATATATTATTACAATGAAATATTTAAATAAACAATATATTATTAAAACTATTCGAAATAAAAATTATTTATTTATTATGTTTCACTTATGTTTAACTATTAGTCGTTGAGTTGAATTGAATATATTAATATATTCAATTACGTTTGTACCTATATACATATACAGATAAACGCAGGTACAAATGTAAAATTAAGTAGAACAATGTTAAAAGAAATCGTTATATTTTGAATATATATTATAATAATAATTAGACTAATTTCACGAAACACACTTTTACATAAAAATGCATTGACAAAAGAGACGGATTTGCCGTGATTCGGTATGCTCATAAAGTAAAAGTTTGTTGTTTTTTTTTTCTATAATCATTTTTATGAAGTTTACAATTTGTTTACATTTATGATACAATTAGCTTTCAGTGTTATTTTTAGCAAAAAAAAATGTCTTATAGGCGTATAAAGATTTATTTAAATTATTTTCTTTTTTTAAAATAAGAAAATGTCGAATTTAAACAATTGTTTATTAAAACACATTTTCCAAAGTTATTTATATGTTATATACACTTAGCTAAATTAATAATATTATAAATCATTTTCTACAATACAATTTTCATTCTAATCCAAAATTTAATGCGAATTTCGATGCTATGTATCTTATTTGCGTGCTTAATTTTTTCATTAATCATTCTCTGAATAATTTTAAATAATATTATATTTTTCTTACATATATACAGCCGAGATTGATATTCAATACGTTATTCATATACTCGTAATATTAATTGAGAAGGTTTACTTCTATTAAAATATGGCATATGGTAATAAATGTGTTAAAAAATAATTACAAAGTTTGAATAATTTCAATATCTATTTCCCGTCTGATTTCTGACGTTTTAATGTAATTAAATAAACAAATATTTAATGTAATAGTTTCGATATATTATTTTCATAGTTAACTAATTTTAAAACTGGAAATTTTATCATAATATGTGATTACTATTAGTAGTATTAGTACTAAAAAGTCATAATATTTATTTATTTTCGAAAAAATTCAAATTTTGTATATATTTACTATTATATAGGTATTAGTTAATCATATTATGTTATGAAATTTAAATTATTATATTACTTTAAGTACTCACAAATGACGATTTCGCCGACGATCTACACATGACTATTGGTTCAGTTTTCGATACACTGTCGATTTGTGGCCGATAAATCATCCTCAAGTCTGAAGACGGGACTTGGACCACTGGGATTAGAACGAAATCGGCGACGTTTACGGGCTTTTCGGTAAACACGGCCAGAGGTCTTTGAAACTCTGCGGTGTCATAATTATTTTGGTAGTTGTTGCTGGTCGACGGGGACGTAACCGGACCGTAAGATTTCGGTGGATCCGATCCGCAGCATACCTCCGTCAAAGTGATCAGTAGAATAGCTACCGCCCCCGAGAAAATTTCCTTTAAACATTATATTTTATTTTTCACAAGAATAAAACGGCTATGCATAAACATATTATAAATATCTTGCGATGTCGTTTTACCAAATTAAATACCTACACAATAGTGTTATACTTAAAGTAGTAATAATAATTGCACGTATTATATAAATAGCGTTTTATGGAAAATTATAGAAATAAACATGTAAATAATAATAATAATTAAAGTAGAGAGATGGTTTGGATGAGATATAGTTGAAATCACTTACTCGTTTTAGAGTTACTGTCATGTTGTGGCTGCTGTTTGGTAAATATAATAATTGTGGATGACGTTTGGCGTCGCCGGAGTCCGATGACCGAATGATACGTACACGTACCCAGTTGCCGCCTATAAAGATGCACGGACATCAATGGCGTATAATGGAAGCAAAACGAATACATGTTCAGTATGCGCAAAGTGTGCAAAAGTAAAAGTTTTCACGAAAAAGAGTAAAGAAAAAATAAAAATTTAATTAGACGCACAAAGATGTCACAAAAGAGGCGCGCAGACAAAACGGTAGGTATAATATATATATATAGGTATATATAACATGGTATATATAGTATTAATGGTGTATAATATTATGTATAGTTGGGTAATGTTCGCGCTTTCGTCGACCTTGCGCATATACATAAACGCGGTCACAAAATATATAATATAATATAACCAGGGGTCTCTGGCATTTTTTAAGAAAGAAAAAAAAACGGATTTGAAGTAACATAATATTATTATTAATTATATACGTACCGCACAAAAAGCAACTTGCCAGTTATTTTACTTGTTATACATATGTTATCATTGTATCGTGTGTACGCATGTATGGCATGACGAAATCGTTAAAAAAAAAAAAAAAATATTACTGTATTGCACCTATATGACGATTTTTTATCCAATTGTTAGGTTTTTCGTTGTGTTTATAATATATTATATAAACAAAAAAAAAAAAAAACAAAAAAAGAAAAGATGAAATTCTCGTTTTAATGCGAGCTGTCGCCAACAATTCGGTTATAAATTATCGAAAATTCGTATTGTTTCGTCTATGTTAAACATTAAAGATATGACATGTATAAGTACTGTATAATATAATATAGTATACATAAAAATTTTGTACTATATATACGTACATTTTATGAAATTTAAGAATTAAAATAATAAATTCCAATGTAAAAATTTATATTTAATGTATGATAAAATTACAATGATTAACTAAAAATTAAAAGTGTTAATGAAATTAATTTGATTCGTTATTAATTAACTTTATATTATGAACATTTCTTTATAATATGGTCGTTATAAATCGTACAACCCAAGAGTAAACAATTTAAAGGTAATATTCAGTGTAAAATTAAAATAATTTTAGATTTATTTAGATCATTAAAATCCTAGCCCTAAATATAACTATTACAATAAATTAAAATTTTAAAATAAAAATAAATTAACCATAATTATGTCAATATACCTATTAAAAATTATTATTATTTATTAAATATTCCAGTAAATATTATAGAATATAAACGATGTTGTCTTTCGTATATAATTTTATCCTTATGATGTACACTAAAATTCCTTTAAGTAATAAAAAATAAAAATCCAAAAACGTGAAAAACGCTTTAGATATAATCAGTAATTATATTGTATTTTAATTTTGTTTGAAAAATACGACGTCACCTGCAACGTTTAAATTTATTCCCGTAGTTTTTTTCATTTTGAACTTATCGTAAATAATATAAGTACTTATATTAATTAATCATATTTCAATCGTACAATACGTCGGACACAAAAATATTATAACTTTAGTTGCAGTAATAATATATAATATTAAGATACTCGCGCATTCCTCTCGTAATATTATTGCGCAATTCCGAAAACTATTTTGTATTAACATTTTTCTGTTTCTTTTTTTTTTTACCATTAATGACAATGTCACGTTTTTAATTCTCCAGACAAATTCGTTTTACGATCACGTTAAGTGTTGTGTTAATGCAAATAATCGATTTTTCGAATTCAGGAAATCTTGAATATATAATATACAAATTCCATAGGTTCTAAATTAATGCAATTTAAAAACACATTAAGTTTAATAAAATAAAATAAAAATACGCGCGCATCCGTTTTATTTTTTTTAACCCGAGGATATATAAAAATGTACGTATACGAGTATAATACGCACAGAACGATCGAAAAAGTGGCGTAAATTACATATTACACGCGGGAATAATAATAATAAAAAAAAAAATTTTTATTTTACTTTTGGATATTGTGACACGTACATGTATAAATGAATTTTGAACTCTGTTTTAACGTCGAAGATCAATATTATTATTATTATTATTACCGTTAAATCCCATGTTTCATACCTATAATAATATATAATTTGTATACTGGCCGGTCTGTGTAATATAGCTGTTATAATAATTATATTATATTATGCATACGATAATTTATGGTTCTATATTGTTATATCCGTTCTTCTTAATGAATATTATCGAGTGTAGGATTTATGCGAAGTCGTTGACTGAGAAGGTCTTCGACACTGCTGTGATTTGCCCACACTGCAGCAGTTATTACTCTAACTTCTATATATTATCATTATGAGAGAAATCATTTTAAATTTTATATTTTCGTATTTTACACGCATGCAACTGTAACGCGCGTTTGTTTAGACTATATAGAGATGATGTGTATAAGACATATTATTATATATAGGTACGTATGTAATGCGGTCTTTTTTTAATACGTCAAAAATTATTTAAAAAAAAATAAAAATAATAATAAACACCCGACATTATATCGTCATATCATTGTCAAGTTGAAGGACACTCACTCGTGTATAAATAATGATATAATACGACGTTATAAGAGCAACGGATACGATTTACCAATATATTGACACGATGATTTGTGTTCGATTGAGCTGCTGAAAGTTTTCGCGCTCCTCTTATATATTGAATCGTTCAAAACTTTTGCAAATCGTACGCCCTGAAAAGGTGTATTGACCTCTTTCGCTACGGCAGAGGCCTATTATTTACTGTTAATATATTAAAAAAAAAAAAAAATTCCCAAAACCAGTTTATTTGATATTTACGATTGTAATATAATATAGTGTGTTATGCGATGATATAAATATTTGGTAAAATAACAAAAATTCAACAAAAATCTCATTTTAATATAGTCTATTGGGAATTTCAAAAATATTTCGAAACACATGTACAATTTCCATATTTTATACTGATTGTGTTAATAAATTTAAAATAAATCGCCTGGAAAGTAATATAAAATTTAGAGATTTAAGATAAATACCTATTGTATTGTTTATAATAAACTGTTTAATTGTGTTTTATAATATATTGTATATATTATATGTCTAATTATAATAATTATGGTTATAATATTTACTTTTATAATATTCAAATTATTTTCGCATCTACATAATCATAATCATAATACATAATCGTATGTGTTAATAATATCTGGAATGACATTTAAATGACGCGTCATGCGTGTATAAAATAATTGTTGATATAAACATAATTAATCGATCAAATGAATAACATAATATTATGTGCGTGAATATAAAATTTATAATATTTAGACTATATCAGACAATTAGAAAATATGTAAACGATATATTATATTTAATTAAATGTATTATCAAAATATTATCGTTTTCGAATATTTTGTTAATATTTATTAGGTACTATAATTTATATTAATTGGAATTCATCAATTTATTTAAATAAATATTTACTTAACGCAATTATCAATTGATAATTTTATATTACTAGTCTATTATAAATAATGTAGTCATACTATGGTAAAATAATTGAAGAATAAATTTATGCAAATTTAAATTTAACGATTATCTAAAAAGTAAGATTAATAAAGTTAAAATAAATTGTAGTAATTTGTTATTCAGTTCTTCTCGGTGTAAGCTAACTCATCAAATTAATTATATTCTGTTAAGTTACTTGTTGACTTACCTATATTATTTTTTACACTATGATCCACTGGGTTTTCTCCAAAAAAAAAAAAAAAAAAAAAAAAAAAAAATGTATTCAACTTGTCTCCAGAACCGGAACGAAAATGGCATTAAATTCGAATTCAGACAATCCTTGCAGTTTGGCAAGTCACTTGTTGTACCACCTGCAGATGCTAACAGGTATCCCCACTTGTGTTTGTAAAGCACGAGGAAACATTCTTTTAACGGTTTAAAATTAAAATAATTTTATATTTATTAAATAAAAGTAATTTATAGGAATAGGAAAATAAATTCTAAACAAAATGTTTAACATTCGTAAAATAATATAAACTACTTTTTATTATTATAAATAACATTACGATATTTATTGAAATATATCATGTTACTATCTATAGTCTCATCTCTCATAAGTCATAATCATAATATAATCTATAATCCCATAGTTGCATACAACTTTTAGAATAAATTGTTTACAAATGAAATGACTGTACCTATAACATATAAAATTATACATAGTAATTTTTCTAAACGTTGTTTATGATAATTTCCATACTACTTTTTATGATTAATATTTCAGATTATAATCAAAGTATCGTCTTATAAAAATATTAATATTGTTCGGTATGGTGTCAATGTTGTGTGGAGTAAATACCTCTGGAGTATCTATAATGAACATAAATAGCAATAGAATTTATTTACTCTGTTCGTAAAATTTATCACGAAAGCAATAAAATAAATGTGATTTTAACATTTTATTTCTGACCACTCCTTCCGCAACAAATAGTGAATTTATACTAGGTATATGACGTCACAGTTACATGGATTACGTTTCCAGTTTTATGTAGGTATTAATGAATTATAAATTTATAATGTAGGTACTGGAAAATATTTTGTCACTCTTTAATATTTTATTAAAAATACATAAATAATCTTTATTTTTTTATTTATTTTTTCGTAACGTTAATTTTTTATTTGTACTTAATGTATAATATTTTTGACGATTTAACTTTTAATATCATTTATTTTTATTTCATAAGTTACACAAAGTTATTTGTCTAAAAAAATATTGTAATTTATCAGAGAATATTAAAAAATTAAATTAAAAAAAAAAATTCTTTAATATACATTTTGTGTTTCAACAAATTTCTCAATTAGAATTAAACAATATATTGAAATGTTCTAATACTTACTGAAAAATCTATTTAATAACAACAATAATATATAATTAATATTTTATGTATATACGAGTAATATTATAATATAAACGCGCGTAATCTTTAGTACTCACTACTTATTCAAATTAATTTAAAATTATTATATTATGTAATTAAATAAAATATAGCATACTCCTTATTTCTAAATATTTAATTTAATAATAATATTTGTTTATTAATATTCTTATGTTAAATTAACCTATTCTTGGAATAAAAAATCAACTTTATTGCACACTAATTAGGAATTAGGAATTCAGTTTTTCGTCCGTCTTATTATTTCATATATTTTATACGTATAAAACACATTACGAGTATGCAACGTACCTTTATTCGTACATAAATTATATCTTGGAGTTTATAACTTTATTTAATAATAATCATATTTAAATAAGTACATTTAAATAGTTTAGTTATAAGTACTAAGTACATAATATACTTAATTATATTACTTGCCATACATAGGTACCTATACTAATATAAAAAATTAGAAAGTAAATTGCTAAAAAAAATAATAAAAAAAAGATGAGCTGATACTCCTGCCGCACAGGATACAGGTGTGCGGA
>JAIUCT010000001.1:25611467-25627301 GCA_021307375.1 Tetraneura akinire | reverse complement strand
TCCGCACACCTGTATCCTGTGCGGCAGGAGTATCAGCTCATCTTTTTATAAATGGTAATAATTAGTTGTTTATAATATATTATATAGGTAATAGAGAAAACATGAAATGACCATGTTATAAATTATATAATTATAATACCTAATATATAAAGGTAATAAGATCGGTATAGAATAAATCGTTTAATAATTATAAAATATTTTAAATCTCTAAATATATAATAAACATATATGTTATACCTTATACACATTAGGTGATGAATATTAAAGAATATTTTTTAAAATTGAAATTTGGTCATTTAACATAAGTATAGATATACAGTTATTTATACTCGTATATATTATTTTACGATGCGGGTAAGCTTGCGGATAATGGTTGTACCTATAATAATAAGATCGAATAAATAGATATTTCAGTGAAGAGTTCGACGAATTTCCTGAAACTGTGACTATATAATTATCTAATTTATATTATACTCTTACGATAGTCACAGACATATACCTAACAAATTAATTTTGTAAACTTCATTATATGGTATATAAAATATATAATTTTTAGAATTATGTATAATTATGTATATATTATGTACCTTATATATATAAAAAAAAATAATTTTAATATGACGTGTTATATTTAATTTATTAAAATTAATCAACGTTTATAACCTCGATTCGTTTATTGCTTTATATTATTATATTTATATATATGCCCATATTTTATTATTATATAATATAAATTAATAGTAAATAATATATTGTTTGCGCGTTTTACGTACTTTGAACACATAAAAGTATTATACTGCGAGAGTCGTGTAAAATATTTTATTGCTCTTGTTCTGTAGATTGTTGCCACGGGAAAATAGTTTTTCACCATTTCCCTACCCATCGTTGCCCGTTTAGTTTTCCTCGAGGGTACGCGGTTACCGCCCACTTGCGTCTCCCGTAGCAACACGACTTCCGACCATTAGCCGCGACCATCACACAGGGTCTTCACGACATTAATTAATGATTCACTAAGACAGTTTGCTTTCGCTTTAGATAATTTGAAAAGATCGCAATTCCGGACGGAGCTAAAAGCAAAAATAACATTAAATAAACGATAAAATATTATATAAGTATTAAAAATTCCATTTGATACCATTATTTAAAAAATCAATTTAGTATAATATAGTTATATATAATATATATAATATATATACTTATGTTTATACATAAATTATAAAATTCTTTACTTAAAAATCATAATACATATATAGCTGGTATAGTTGTATGTCGATATATACACATAGGCGTGCGCACAGGGTGTGCCAGGTGTGCCATGGCACACCCTGTGATTTTTTTTTAGAGCCCAATTTCAATTTATTATTATACTAAAAAAGATGTATTTAACATTTCAATAAAAGATTTGGAAACTGAAGTTAAATTATTATCATCTATTGAAAATGTTCCAATAGCTACAAGTACTGCAGCTATATATAAATGGTTGGATTGGTTAGTCAATTCAAATAAACAAAATATTTTTGTTACTTTTTATAAAGTTATTACCAAGTTCCTTGTTATACCAGTAACTAGTTGTGATTGTGAACGTGCCTTCTCCAAATTATCTATTGTAAAATCTAAATTAAGATCAACAATATCACAAGGAAGACTGGAATCCCTATTATTTTTATTTGTCGAACAAGAAATGACAAAATCAGTTGATTTTAATAGTGTCATTGAAGAATTCAAATATCTTACTCCGATCCAAAGAAGGCTGACATTATAAATTTAAAATTTTTAATACCTATTATAATCTCTTTATCTATTTATTTTAATATATTACATATATTTCATATTAAAAATTATTATTAATTTATAATTATGTATATTGATATATAAATAAATATAAATGTAATATTAATATTATACATTATTATTAACTATGACTATACATACAAAATAAATTGTATGTACAATTTTCACAAGTCATTTAATAAGTTTATTATAGATAACACTTTTTCATGGGCGACCATAAAAAAATTTTCAAGGAGGGCAATGTAAAATGTTTGTGTATACTCGTATATAGTATATATTATATAATATTTAAATAATATTATAAGTTATAATAATGTATATAACATTTTTCCAGGGGGGCAGTGACCCTCCTTATCACCCATAAGGGCGCCCATGCACTTGTTAGAGATTTTTAGGGCCCCATTTATGTTGTGGCACACCCTGTATCCAATGTCTGCGCACGCCTATGTATATACACCGCGTAGGTATAATAGGTAGGTATATATATAATATGAGTTTAACTTCAAACTATTATAGCTTAACCTATATATTGATAAATTTAATTATTTTTTGCAATTTAATATTTAAAAATAATGCTTTAATTATTTTTAGATTAGATATATATCTAAATAAGTATTATAGGACATCATATTACGACAATTAATTATAATATAATATACAGGAATATACTCGTATTATCATAATATTCTTAGTGCCGCGGATATAGATTATTCGGCGCTTGGGGCAAAAAATAATTTAAACACCCTTTAAATATAATTCTGATGTAATGCAATATATATATATTATAATAAAATCAATATTATCGACATTATTTTCGTATATATATATAGACGGGTATATATACATGCAAAAATAAAAGAGCTGATACTATTGTAGAAGGTATATACAGGTATAAAGAAGATATAGTATTAAATTTTGATTAAAATTTGAATGGAATGATAAATCATTCCATTCAAAAAACAATTCTAAGAGAAGTATATATACTGTCAAATGTGGGTATCTAAGTAACTCATTTAAGGGTTTTATGATGGGTATTTAATTTAACGTAGAGACTGTACGAATGTAAAAATTATCATCAATATCAATAGATTATCTGACGAACTTCGCGTATATCCGAATGCAGTGGCACGTATTTTCAATGTTTTTTTGGGGTGGGGTTTTGAAAATTCTTAAATTAAGACTTAATTTCATATTGGAATAAACAACACTTGCATGACGACAATAGCAAAATAACAAGAAATGTAAACTTAAGGCTCTCAACCAGGGGCGGTTCCAAAGACTTGGTCGGGGGGGGGGGGCGCCAAGTCAAAATTTTAGGATAACTTTATAACAAAAAAACACAAATTTTTACTACCATAATTATACGTAATAATGTAATTTTGTTTTTAACAGTATACAATTTTTTTAAATACGGTCCTGGGAAAAAAACATGTAGTGAAATAATCGGATTTCAATTTTTAAAAAATATTTAGATTCAGCTACAAATCTACAAGAGATCGTACGAAGTACTTTTTTACATAATTAAATTTATAATTTATTAATGGTATTTGTAAAAACGTATTTTTTTACAATATTTAATCATTTTTTTATATGAGTAGAAAATGAAAATTGATAAAAGTACAACGTACGATATCTAGAACACTTATTTCTCAATTCTAATATTTTTTCAGATTTGAAATCAGATCACAGCTACTACAAGTAATATTATCAAGCGTTTAGGTAGTTTTTAACAAAAATATTGGCAGTAAAGAGGCCCCTTAAGTTTAAAACTAACATTAAAATACGTACATGAGTCAGATAAATTGACATCGGTCGCGATAACGATAAATCATGCATCTGAGAGCCTTAAACAAAGTATATGTCAGAAAAATAATATAATATAGATTATTATATTATTTTTCTGAAAATTTATGAAAATTTTAAACAAATGTTAAAATGGGTGCTTTTTTAGTTCTCTGGGGGGGGGGTTTGAACCCGACCCCCCCCCCCCCCCCCCGTAAATACGCCACTGATCTGGGTGTAGTAACCGGTACGCCTTTAGATTAAAAGGGATTGGTGGGCAATAATAATATATAATAGTATATAAGTATTATTTACGAAATTTCTAATGAGTAATAATAAAAAAATATATTGTTTTGCAAATCATTATTGCAATACTATTATAGATAAGGAAACTGAAGAGATAAATTTATGAAGTATATTTTTATTTTGCATGAAAATCGGAGCATTATTTCAAGTCGAAAAAGTGTTTACAGACATAAATAAAAAAATTAAAAATCGAACTGAAGAGTGCTGTCAATAGGATACAGGTGAGGAAAGGATAATGATGATGATAAATCATTACATTCGAAAAAACGATTCTGAAAGTCACATAATATATGCTATTGAATTGATTTAAATTTTCACAAATTTACTTAAATGCCATTAGTCAATATTTGATGAAGTATTTATCAATCATTATCGTAATATCGCTATTTATTTATTATTCAATAGTATTCTTCCCTTATAAACCTATAAAAACATTAACCATTTTAATAATATAATAATAATACCTAATAACAAATATATATATATATATATATATGTGTGTAATCATTATCACTACAATCGCTCACTAGACTAATATTATTAATAATTTAATGTTTTTAACAAAAAAATATTTATATCATTTAATTGTAAAATATTGAAATATAATAAGAAGAATCAATATAAATATTCTTTAAATAATGATTTTACTGAAATTTCCACTTTAAATGCCTATAAAAAAAAATTACAAAACACAATATTATTTAAATAAATCAAATCAATTTGTATGTATATGTATGTATGAAACAGGTTTTAGATTTGAGACTAACAAAAATATTATCGTATAAATTTTAAATTTTGTAGAAAAATTAATGTAAAAGTTCCGAAATTTAATCGCGTATGTATAGTATTATATAATAGGTACCTACTAGTCCTACTACCTATGTGTATAGCCAATCTAATTTTTAAGTCTCTAAATACAATATTACCTGAGTTATCGGAAACGATTTAAATTGATTTCGTCAAAATTTCAGTTTTCGTGAAAAATGCCATATTTTCGATAATTTTTCGTAGTTTTCCCCTATCGCATAGGCTCAATTTTTTGATATTTTAAAAACGGCTTAAATAAAGTTATTAAAAAAGACACACATCATTGTAAAACCAATACACTCTTCGCTTCGCTCAGAATCTAAAATTTGGTGAAACTTTTTCACTGGTTTTTTGTAAAGAATCTTAGATTTTGCATTAGGTATGCTGAAATTTAGGTGGTGGGTAGGTTTTAAAAATTTGTATTGCTACATCTTTCATGTAGAGTTTGTGCACCACACTGGTTTGACTAGCTACATTTTACACAAGACTTAAAGACACAATAAAATAAATGTATGTGCCTAACGTTTATCTAAAAATTAATATTTTATGTTTTAGATGTATTTTCTGTTATTTAATTTTAATAAAAACTATTATAATATGATTATCATATTTTCTAAAGTCATTTTAATTATATAGGGAGTAATGTATAATATATACTTAGGTTAGGTTAGATATATAATACCTATAGTATATAATATACCTTTACATTAATTGTGATAATCTTTTGTTAAGTTTGTGTTATTATTATACCTTGATATAAGTTATAACTTTATGTGTTTTAACGTATTTTATATTACTTTAGTCCCAACTGTATGATAATAATATTATTTATTTATTTGTTTTAATGCTAAAATAATAATTTTTTTTTTTCAATTTTTTACATTTATAAATTATAAATCATACGTATTTCATATTACATAGGTATCTATTTGTTATATTAAGTATAAATTTAATACTATGTTTTTAAAAACGTTATTTTATTATTATAATATAATCATACAATCATAATATTATTCAATTCGTATTATAGATTTAGATAAGTTTCAAAGTTTGCAATTGTCAATTATGTTTAAATGGTGATTAATAATATAGGTAATAATGATGACATGATTTATATTATATATTTACATTTAATTTTAATAGATAATTTAATTTTAAAATAAAATAATATTTTTATCTATTTAAACATTTCTTCTTTTTCTGGGGTCAATACAAAGTTATGCGTGTACAAATATACATTGTATGCATTTTACTCTATATGAATGACATTGTTTAAAAAATAACTAAAAAAAGAAACCTAAAATTAAATTATTAAACCATGGAATATAATTATCGTATTATATTATTATGAGTAAATTATTATTTTATAATTACTCAGTTTATTTAAAGTAATCGATTTATATTTTTATTCGATATACCAGTATAAAATATTTATCAACATAGGTATCTACTATATTTTATATCATTGAAATAATATTTTTTTTTTTTATATAATATTTATAAATAATACTTTTTTATATTTCTCTAATTATAAATTATTTTAAGGGTCAGAGTGTATAATATATTTATTATTTGTGTTGAGTATTTATACACAATTTATATGCTTAATGTGAAATCTACTTAAACAGTATCAGATTGGACTCCAAAAAATTATTTACAATTTTCTTAACAACGTACAATAAATATTGGTTTTCATTTTAATATTATATTATATTATTAATACGTAAAGTCAATTTTATATTTTTATTTAATATTTACTTATTATTGTGTTATTCGATATTCTAAAAATGCATAAAGTTAATATCTAGCTTTTTCATTTATACACGTATGTACTAATAATGCCTATAGTATGCGCCGTATTATTTGTTAAAATAACTAGATTTAAAAATAATATAATATTCTAATATTGTATTTGTAACATTATACTATTTTTTTTTTTTTTTTTTTTTTTGTAATATGTATCCTAATTAAATTATTTCTGAAATAAATATTTTTTGAGGCTTCTATGGAATAATAAACCAATTATACTTTGGAAAAATGTTTAACTATATGATTGTAAAACTAATTTTTATTAGAATTAAGCTAATGTTTTAAGTATTTTCGGTTATATTATATAATTATTATAAAATAATATTCTAAACAGCAGTGGTATATGTAAACAGTTTTTTATGGCATAATGTATTATTTTCTATCATGGTAGAGTATATATAATATATTAAGCATACAAGACACATGTGCCTACTTTTAATTAATTGTTTTATAATATTTAAATATTTAATTATATTACAACACATTACACATATGCAGCTCATATTAACATACGTCTGTTTAATTGTTTACATTTGTATACATTATAATATATTCATTGTATGATAATAATACGAGTATAATTATTATTAATAAAGTACTTGTTAATTATTGTATAAAAACAGCTTTTAAAAATGTAGATTTGAACATAATTACTTATTTATGAACATACGAGTAATATAGAGCAATCAGAATTTCGTGTTAAAAATATATTGAATAATAAAAATAATATATAACATTGATAATATAATATAATCGTTAACATTTATGTAACATAGTATTTCAATCACTCTATGTTTATGTAATTATAATAGTTACAGATAATAATATAATGCACGCCGTGTTAAAAACAATATTAATGGCATATTTGTTTTTAAAACAAGCTAATAATAATAATAATAATAATAATAATAATAATAATAATAATAATAATAATAATAATAATAATAATAATAATAATAATAATAATAATTTGTATTAAATTTAAGTTGATCATTCGAACACGTCTTTAACAGTTTTCGAATTTAGGACAAGAAGTTAAATAATATTTTTAGATATTTTCATATCCTACGTTATGTTCGGATTTCAAAATTTGTTTAGAAAAACTTTTGTAAGTGAACATCGATGGCTTTTGAAAAGTGTATTCCGGTTTTGGATGGGGCTCGAGCAATGCGTCCAATATAGTTAGCATAGCGTACTCGGGTAGAGTTGTTTTCGGGTACTTTTCATTGAGCGTTTGTTCGTTTACTTGACTTAAAGACCGAACTGGTTCAAATAGGTCCTCTGGCTTAATGTCATTAGTATTCACGACGATAATATGCACACCCAGATCCTTAAGGTCTTCTCGTAAAGATGTACTCGCACCGACCACGGCGTGTCGTGCAGAATCAAATGCTGTCAACCCATGACGGCGAGGATGCCCTTTCGACGTACCAAAGTTTACGAACCGACCTGAAGTTTAAAAACATTTTAGAAAAGTCATGAATACCATAATTATAATAATATGTAAAAGAGATAGTTCATGACAATAAAACCATAGGTTTCGATTGCCCGCATAGTTAATTATTGATATAGTTTTTTTCAATAATAATAATATTATAATCCAATAATAAATTAATTCAATAATAATTTACCTTTTTGGCTCACTAATAAAGGATAAAAGGTCCTGGCAGTCTTGAGAGTACCAAACACATTAGTCTTAAATAAAGTCTCCCATTGAGCACTCTCCTGCATTTCGATTCTTCCTTTGAGGCACACGTCCGCCGTATTGATAACAGCCCATAAGCCTATAAATAAATTAAACATTTAATAAATTGAAAAAAAAAAACAATATTTATTAATATTATTATTATTACTCGTATAATATGCGATAAAATGATATTATAAGAGAAACATTTGTATTTTCAGACCTTATAATGTATAATATTAATCAAATATAATATTATAGTAGGTACGTGCGCATGAATACTAGGGGACTTTTATAAAGTGTTTTTTTTTTTTTTTTACTTTCATATGAATCTTTATCCAAACTTATCGTACAGTGTCAATAAATTATAGTTGAGTTCATATTATTATTATATTTCAATTTTGACTTTAGTTATTCTCTTTACAATTTTACATTGATAATATTATTTTTAGTATTGGTTTTATATCGATTTAGGTAATTATTATTCAATTAATGTCATTTGAAAAAATTAATTGAATCTATTTGTATTAATAATTACTGCAATAAATTATTCTTACCTATTGGCTATTATGTACCTATGCATTTTATATAGGTAACTTTTGGTTTACGTTCATTTATAAAAACAGTATAACTTATTAACAAGTTTATACGACCATCAAATAGTATTGGTACAAAATAATAAATTAGTATAATATACCTTATATATATTTTAGTATTTTACAGTAGTATAACTATAAAGACTTCAAGGATATGCAACTCGATGCAAACTAATTATAATACTTTCGGGGTTATATTATTTTATATTAAATACTTAAAATTAAATGTATCTAAATGCAAATTGTATTTTTATTTATTATTTTATGTATTACGTTAAATACAAAACGTGTACAATAACATTTAAAAAATTATCTATAATATATTATTGCAAATACAAGTTAAAACTAGTTATTATTTTGAATACCATGACTATACAGAGAGAAATATCAATAATTTATATTTATATAATATAGTACGATATATAAGATTTCATCATATTATATTATGAAATGTAATTACAAGTGTTGTCGATATTTTTTTTAAACTTTACTATCATAAACAAAACGATCACTTGATAACCTTAAACGATACAAAATTAAAATACGTTATATATTATTATTACAATGATTATAAACAATTATTTGTATTTAATTCTCTGCAGGGACATCTGTAGATTGTTTTATTAAGGAGAGTGAACTTATTTAAACTTCATAAATGTACTTAAAAATTATAAGCTATATAGTAAATATATATACGTATAGGTATATATATAGTTAAATAATTTCTTTTTTCAAGATTATTACAGCGTATCCATAGTAAATCCGATAAATCCGTTAAGTCCGATGCGATACGCCCGATACGACGAGAATTGAAAACAAAACCGTATACATAATATACGACTAAACTGGTCGTTTATTGCGTCCGATATGAACGAATTCGTATTTGATGGATTTGATCGAGTTAAAAACAAATCAATTTGTTTTTTCGTCGCATTGGACGCAAACAGATCGTATTTATATAATAATTTCTGTGTAATATCAAATATTTAACACTCTTGTGTATGCCTGAAACAAAGTTTCATTATTAGGAATATTAGTATATCACTATATAAATGATTCAATAATTCACCAAAAATTAGTCGGTCTATTAATATAGAACTAACAATTTTTTTTATATATATATATATATATGCTTAATAGACACGCTTCTTCAGCAATTAACATTTTTTGCTTGTATGCTGAATTCGTTCGCATCGCACGCAATTCAGATGGATACGACAGATATGAATATCGTATGTCAGTATAATTTAAGGACAAAATATTTTTATATTTAAAAAATTGCCTAACTGTGCTCTTTATCACCCTTGGGTATGCCCATCAAATTCATAACAATTATAAATTTAAAAACGCAGTATCTAAAAAAAAAAAAAAACATAATATTGAGAAATACGATTTAATACATGATATTATTAAAAATTATGAGATATATATATTATATATATTTAATTAACGAATTATACGACTCGTGTATTTTTAATAATATATTTTTATGTTATTTGTCCGTATTTTAAAATATTTAATTTATTCGATCACGGTCAATATTTTATTTGTGACAACATAACAAACAATAATAATTATACGATAATGTCCTACAGGAATGAGCCGCATAATACACACCGTCGTTCGTTGAAGTATAATATAATATAATAATATCATAGGTATATAATATTTTCGTCAACACTCAACACTTCAAATTCAAACATATTATTAATCTGATAATATTCGTGTGTATTGACACCGTTAATAATAAATCATTATCGTAAACCAGACACGACTTTTACTATTGTCCTTAAAACTCGCGTGTACGAAATGATATACGGACTGCGTAGAATGTTTAATCGTTACTGTCACAAGCCGTACGGCCGGTGTCGGAGAGCGGCTGTTTTTAAATAATAAAAAAATAAATATACGATATTTAGTCGTATTTTTAACAGCCTCGACAAGGTTGACTCGTACATATTGCGTGTATGTAGAATGATGATGATTATTAATAACGTATTATACTCGTAATATAGCTCGCACACACAAGGACTGCGAGATATACGTACGCTTATATTATTATTATGTCTCTCGGATATAAATTCCTTCGTCTATCGTGCTATACGTATTATATTAGATACCTTAGCATAATAATATTTTTATAATAAACCATTACCTCTGGCCTCTGAGGAAGATAATATTATAATAATAATGCGACGTAAACGTCCGTGTAATATTATTATTAGGTATTATTTATTACAATATTGTGCGTTATGGCCGAAAAAAATAACGTGGCGTTTCTTTTCTTCTTTTTTTTTTTTTTTGTTAAATAAATTTTATCGAAGCGCACGATTAACCGATGTAGTCTGTGTCCATCATCAAACGTTCTAACGTGCAGCTTGGAAATCATGAAAAATCGTATGGCGTTCGTGTTAAACTTAAATCTATGATTAAATTTAAATATATTACAATATTTTTGAAAGTTTGACGTTTACATTTTTATTAGTTATTATACCCTCAACTGCTGGCAAATCATGCGTTATTTACATCGTAATCATACATAATATGTACATTATGGTTAGGTATACCTAAAACATGAACCTTTTATGCGTAGTTAGTCTTAGTAGAGAGTTCGACGTGTCCAGATACGTTTATGCGAATTATTATCCTCGTCGTATCGTAACGTCTTGGTATACCACTACCACGGTAACCATAATATTATATATTCTTATTATTTATTAAATAATAACGTCGGGATGACGCGTGTGTTTTGAAAATAATTTCTGGTACAATAACAATATTTTTCGATTCGGCAAGATTCGACTTCCCGTCCGGGATCGTTCAACGGTAACAGTCGCGTTTCTTTTATAATATACCTACGTATCGTTTCTAGCATACAGTTTATGACGGCGGTTTGGCCGCACAATTGTAAAAATAACTGTGCGTACACGGTCGATAACAATAATTCAAATATTGCTATTATATTCTCATTCAGGATGTGTAAACGCGAAACATTCGTCCAGAGACACGTACCAATCCGTAGTAATATAATATTATACTTTTTACACCGAATGAAAATTATAAATCATATCTCTGAAATAATATAAAGTAGACGAAAACAAATTATTCGAGGCTGTCGTTGTTCGAAATCCTATCATTATGTGAGCGTACAATATACATTATTACAATATAACTAGAAGAAACTCTTCCTAAAAATTTGAATGGTAATACTTTATCCTCATCCCGTCATCCGATTAAACAATAATATCGTATTATTATTATTCCATTTACGTTTTTTTAATGTAGTTTGTACGTATACATTGAAAAATATTATATTATGCGTACGAGCGTACGATATAATAATATATCATAGGATTTAATTTGAAATCTCTATAGTTACGCATAAATAGGCATATACTCGTAATATAAAATGAAATAGTATATGACGCAGATATATATTTTAAATAATATTCTGGTTAATATAGTGAATTATAGCTTGTAATCAAGGTCAAACTTAGATAGATAATAACAGTGACTTTAATCTAAAAATTAAACATATTTAAGTGACCGTGTAATTTTGTCATTTCTAAAAATGAAATTTAGTTTACGTGAAACGCTTTTATACGATTTTAACATACTCGTATTATATTTTCGTGAAAATATCAAGTAATAATAAATAATTATATAACCATACAGGTCGTGTTTAAATATTTAATATTTAATATAATTTTACTTACATAACTCATATGAATATTTTAAAACTGTACATTTAAAGTTACACTTTTTTCTATATATTTGTTAATCTCAATATTAAAATACATATAAAAAAACATATTAATAATTATTGACGTATATCTTGATTTTATAATCTGTATAAAACGACTTAAATAAATTTACATCTAATTATTGCATTTCATAATACGAATCATATTTATTTAATTACGTTACGTAATGATACATGTATTTAAATTACAATTTATTAATTATATAATTTTTATTTAAATATAAATTATTAGTTACGTACTTTATAATAAAATAAAATAATATATTACCTATTATTGAAACTATATATAGATGTGGTATAAATTGTAACCAACGCCTACAAAAAGTTGGTAAAAATTAGTTTATTCTCATGCATTACTATTAAAATATAATACTTATTAATATTATGTATTACTATTTACCGTAACGTAATATATAAACGTATGCGAATGCGATTTTTATATTGATATATACGTCAAAAATATAATTATATCGCAATTTATAATTTATAATTATGTAGATAGTAAAATATTTGTATTATAAAAAATGTAGGACGAATATAATAAAAAGTAATAATTTTCGCGTCCATTCATTTTACGTACATCGTGTCAACTTTGCTGCAGACTCTGCATATAAATTCGACGTAAACGAAAAATAATAATAATTGCAAATGCGTCCATTATTGACGATTATAATATTATTATAATCTGTTGATTCGATACCCTTTGCTATAATAATACCTATCACATTTTTAACAATAATTATTATTATATTATTACGATAATAATATAATTTATCCAAATCGTCGTGTAATTTAGTCCTCGTAAATAATAAACGAAAACTCATGAATTTATCGAATCTATATATTAACATATTATAATAAATAGTCGACAAGTGAAAAGTAAAACGAAAAAATTTCACGTTAATTATGCTTAGGCTGTATTCGTTCGTCGACTGTACATGTGTATTATTATTATAAAATGTATTGTAGTTGTACAATAATTTCAAATTTATCGGCCGTGAACAAAATGTTATATATTTTTGTACTTACGGCATACGAGTATAAGTAGGTAATATTATATTATTATATATCATCACTGCAGCACGTACGCTGATACGGTTCATAAATATATTATACATTTATACTCGTGTGTATATCACGTATAATAATAATAATAAAAATAATAATAATAATACTAATAATAATAATACTAATAATAATAATAATAGTAAATTATAATAATAACCAAACATTTCATCGTTATAAGACGGTGAATATCTGACATCGTTATATTTTTTTATGATATTATTTTATAACATGGTAATGAACTGATGATATAACGATGCATCTTGTATTGAATTGCGATATATATTATGTAGGTACAAGGTGATCGGAAATCGTATTATAATATTCTTGCAGGGTTTACCGACTCGGATAGTCAGATTTTATGTTTATATATATAATGAAAATATAGCTTGGTAAAATAGAAATGATTAAATCTGAGTCTAATGAATAATGATAATTAAAATTGTGTTTTGCATAAATTTTGAACGTTATTAAATATTATTAATTTAAATTAAATTTATTAGCATTGTTTAAAAAATAAATTACTGTACAGATAAAAAAAAAACATTAAGAGTGTATTTAAAAAATCCTACTAAATTACGTGGATTTTAAGGGTGACCGGTCAAAATATCTCCAACCAAAATATCTTTATTCAATAATATCTCCAGTCAAAAATATCTCCTGTTAAAATAACTGTAAATCCGAATATTATTGAATGCTGAAAATTACCCCTATAGCGCTATATTTTATAAGTTATAAATTTAATTTATCAATCAAAGCGACAAAAATTACTATATTCTGTATACCTACTTGTATAGTTGTATAAACTATAAAGTACAAATAATGGAGATAACATTGTAAATGTATATTTAATTATCACTATTCAGAATTCTGATCTAACCTGTATATATACTGTATATCTACTTATTATGTGGATATATTATTATAGTTTAAAAATATATGGCTATCAAAATTTCATCTCATAATAATTTATATACCTGTACAAGAGATATTTTTGACTGGAGATATTTTGACTGGAGATATTTTTTCGGAGATATTATGACATGGAACCATTTTAAGAATTACATTTTGGTTATTATTAAATTCATAACTTATTATTTTGACTTCCTGTTCCCTATTACAAAACAATTATTATCATTTGGAAATTGTTCCAATTCTATATTATAATATTAACACCTTATGAAGACACTTTGAGTCAATACAAATAATCACATTTTGCGGTTTTTAATATATTATATTTTATTATTTAATTGAATTTTATTTATTAACTATTCACTTATTACAATGAAATAATTGGTATAATTAGTCAGTGGATAAATTTTCTGATATTTCTGTATAATACACGCTTGAGTAGTTCTGTTTCTCCGCACGTCTATATATATATATATATATATATATTATTTTTCATGTTCGATGGAAACGCAATAATACGCCCATTTTTTTTTTTTTTATCTTCGCCCGACGCTGTCTCTTTAAGTTTAAGACAACGAACAAATAAAATAATACTAATACTTCAATTATTATTATCGTAACAAATAGAGCAGAATGTGTTTATTAATTATTTTTCCTCCGCACGATGTAGATATATTTATATTATTTCAATATGATATTCAATCGAACGTGTCGGAGACGAATATCGAAAAAATAATAATAATTATATTATTGATTCGTCGTGTAGGTACATATATCAATGAAATGCATCGACGAGTTGTACGATGGAAATTTTTGATCAATGAAAATTAATACACATTATAACGACACGTATATTATATACCGATACGATGTTCTCGTAACAGGGCCGGTCATCGATGTGAATGACCGCGGGTATAGCCGTTAATAGTACGCACGACATACCGATACGCGAGGCGCGGCGGTTGTCAAAGAGAAAGTAAAGTATGTATTATACCGTGGTTCGATAATATAATATAATAATGTTATAATGTTTTTCAAAAATATATTCTTGTCATTTTTCCTGTTCAGTATATGATGCAGGTACTCATATATGTTATTTCTGTCATATTTTATATTACATGCAGTATAATAATCTACATGTGATGTTATTGTACGTATATAATATAAGTACAAATTCGCACCCGATCGTTTATAATAGTATATAATAATATAATATAATACGTTTAAACGCGTGAAAAGTTTTTTTCTCGTCATGGAAGCAATGGAGCATTTTAATAATAATAATAATAATAATAATAATAATAATAATAATAATAATA
>JAIUCT010000001.1:25580875-25611457 GCA_021307375.1 Tetraneura akinire | reverse complement strand
AATAATAATAATAATAATAATAATAATAATAATAATAATAATAATATGTCAAACTGTGACAAACGTTTATATTACGGTCGTCGAGGAAAAAACCGTAATATGAATAAAATATTATAATATACGTATATAATGATGTGTGTATATACACACATTTTACAAAATAATAAAAAAATAATCGACAAACAGTTTGCAAAACGGAAAATATTGAATACGTTGCATATTTTCGCATACATAATTCGATATTATAATATTATATTCGTCATTCGGGCACACGATTCGAGTGAAAAACGAGCGATTTTGTTTTATAAATATTTATATTTAGCCTGTATTTTATTGCGTCGTTTTAATATTATACGAGTATTTACCAGCTTTAATTACAATGACGTATATGTATACACATTATTATTATTATCGTTGTTATATCAGAAGATAGAAAAAATACAATATATTTCCCAACGATTTGCCCTAGGGCTTTAAGTGCCCTACAAAAACGTATACGTACGTAGACCGTTAATCGAATGCACTGAATTCCGAACTCGTTGGCTTTAAACCAGTTGCAATATTACTCGTTTCGATAGGCAATAATATGGCCAATATTATATTGTACGAATTCGGTTGTTTACAGTATTCGAGAATACGATGTTGACTTGCATTGATTAAATTATAGCTCCAAAACTTTATTTTTAGAAAAACATTTTATACGTTGTATACGAGTACCTACCTACATAAACTTTCTTCGCGGTACATTAAAAAAAATTATTTATCAAAATATATATAATTCAAAAGGTGTATATTTGCGTCAAGTTGCTCGAGAAATACTGAAATAACACTGTAATGATTAATAATTAATTAATCTAGTCAAATTTGTATGATTTGTTTCTTCAACAAGCGTATATTATTTTTCAAATAAAAACATTTCTTATTCGATTTGATTTATAATAGAAAATGTTTTCATAACGATTCGCGCATTTTTTTTCTCTAATAAATACGAGTATATTATTACAAATCTGTGATCTGAATCTCGTAGGTCGTATAGTAATATCTATTATTTATCTAAACTATTACATCACTCAACTCTTACGGATTATAAATGTATAATATTATGTTATAATATGTTATAATATATTATATAGATAAAATGATGACTGCGTTATATTACGCTTTACGAAATTTTGAATAATATATCAATATTAAATGTCAATAATATAGTGAAATATAAAGTTTTTTTTTTATATTATTATTATAATATTAATCACTCTGCGATAGACTTCTTTTAAAGTTTTCTTTTTTTATTCTTCTTTTCTCTTTCCTTTATCGTCTAACATTATTAAAATAATAAAAATATCACACTACTAATAACCGTACAAAAAATAAATAAATAAATTAATTAATAAATAAATAAATATTATTTGTTATTTTATTAATGATAAACGTGAGGAACTTATAATTTTAACAAATTATTATTTAATTAACTTAGTCTATTGAGAAATTAAATTGTGTAGAACACTATTATGCTAATTGTTTTATAAAAATATTATAATTGTGGTATTTAGATTATATTAGACGCTATTATTTAGTTCTGAAATTTATATAACTGAATAGTTATGTCTACGTTAGAACTCGTTATTTATTAGGTAATTTTGCAATTCATGTATTTAATAATAAAAAAAATTTATAAAAAAATAAATTGTATTTTATACTTTATTTAAAATTATATTATCTACAATATTACTACATTAAAATATATTGAAATTATTTATCATAAATTAATTCATTTTACTCTTTTTTAGATTCTGAGCGGAGCGAAGAATTCTTGTCTTGTTGTATTAATAAAAGTTTCACACATTGATTAGTATATTAATTATCTAAAAATTATAAGACGAATTTATGTTTAAAAAGAAAAGAAAAATCTGAAATTTAATATATAATTATTCTCAATAACTAAAAATATTATTGTGAATTGTAATTTAAAATTATTTATAATTATGAAATCACTATTATAAGTTATAAACTTATATTTATAACACTTGATTAAAATATAATTTAAAATTATTAATGTGTGTACTAGATTTTATGTATTAATAATTAATATAGTCAAATTTACTAAAATACATAATTATGTCTGTGCATTTTTCTGAAATGTTTTCCAATGTAGATGATTATTTAAAATTTATATAGACAGACATATTACATAATATGATATAATGCGAATTGTAAATTATGATTTATATCACGGAGACACAGACAAATATTTCTAATATAATTTTTTAAAAAAATGATAACAGTTAGATATTATTGTATTTTATTTCGATCTTTATAGAATTTGACGTACGTATATATTATTTTATAGTTGTTAACCAGTTTTAAAAGAACGCACAATCGATTACGTTGTTTATATAGAGAGTGCACATAAAATATATAATTTTCACTTACATATATAACTGAGAAAGTTTTACAAATTCATATTATCGAATTATTTTTATCATCGTTGATCTTTAAAATGATTTAAAAAATATTCTTGTTTTGTGACTTTCATGATTTTTCTTACTTCTTTTATTAAAATGACGTGTTTTATTTTCTTCTAAAAACCATGACATTGTTATTTGGAACATAATATAAATATGTATAATATGTTTATCATTCATATATGATGCTAACGGCCATTAAGCATATATAATAATATTATCACTTTAGTATTTTGAACTATTTTATTCAAAATCAAAAATAATAAGTAAATTATACGTCTTTCGGTTCACAATGAATCATGAATATAATAAATACAATTACACAATATATCACTAATCAGAAGTGATAGTTATGATTTTAATTTCTACACGAAAAGATTTCCCCCACAACGAATCCTTCCATCTTCCATCAATAATGTAGTAAACGTAATATTTACAAAACTAATAACATATTATTTAGACTATATTGTAGATGCGTGAAAGGGTTTTTTGTCTACAAGAAAACAGTACAGCAAAAAAAAAAAACATTTCATTTTAATCACGCCATCTCTTGTGTATCTATATGATGTAGTCAATAGACGAAAATTATTTTGTTAATATTGATACATTTCTCATTATAAAATCACGCATAAATTAGCATAACGACCATTGTGTTTGATATATTATATAAGTAAAAAAATGTAACAGATTGGAAAATTAAAAAAATATATGTACTTGTATCTATGATTTCTACTAGCAAAGTTTTAGGTATTTAAAATTCAAGATGCGTTCGACACGTTTTATCTTTTTATCTATATAAATATATACTATAGTAAAGATAATACAAACAATTAAGACATAATAGTCTCTACTCTCACCTTATAGATACGAAATCAAGATTATTTTAACCAATGTAGGTTATGGTTTGTAGTTACCATAGTCCATAACCACCATAGTTACGTATCAGACCAGGTAACCGATGATTATAATACGAGCTTTTCTAAATTTGCTGAGAAATAAATAATATTAAATTTTAAAATTATAGACGAATTAAAATATATTATTATACCTACTTCACGTCTTATTTCTATATACAAATTACATATATATATATATATATAATTTTTTTATTTTTAGGTGTGTTAGGCGTGCATACATACGAATAATTATAACGTTCAATTACACATATATTAATATTAGAATGTATCTAACAAGCATAACCTATTAATGCTGTGCAATATTAATTTTGTAATGCATATATTTTGTAATATGTAAAAATTAAAGTTAATGATAAATTACTTTTTTTATTTATTTAATTAAATTAAAAAGAAAAAATACTTATTAACTCAAGTTAAGTTTATCTTTAATATAATAATATAAATCCGTATAAACATATGATAGTAACATGATACAGTTATCTATATACTACGAACAGATATCATGTGAAAAAATAATATACCTTTTAAATATAAAAAAGCAAGGGAAGGGATACAGGTGTAAAGAGGATAGTGATGAATTTTAATTACAATTTGAATGCAATAATAAATCATTACATTTGTGAAAACGATTTTGAGTGAAATTCATCAGATAAAATATATACTGATTAAATTTTTTAAATTTATCAGTATCTACGTTCAATATAAATAATTTATCATAAAACTCCTAAACGAGTCACCTAAATACCCAAATCAGACAGTACTTCACTCAAAATTGTTTTTCGAATATAAGGATTTATCATTTCATTCAAATTGTAATCAAAATTAAACACTATCCTCTTTACACCTGTATCTCTTCCCATTATTTTTTATAATTTAAACAACTATAAAAAAAATCGTAAATGTAATAATTCATAATTAATTGGAACTGAGTTAAGTAAAATGTATTTAAGCTTCAATAAAATTTTCCAAATTTTTATGCTTTTCTATTAATTTTTATTGTAAAAGTATTGAGAAATAATAAGAAGAATACTTTTATGGATTCTAAGATTTTCGTTAAAACTAAATATATCAACTTTAAACAGCTTTTAAAAAAATTGAGACTAGGGATTTTTCTAATATTTTGATATCATGTTAATGAATATGTGAGTTTACTTTGATAAAATTTTCAGATCCTAAAACTCAAAACTGCCAATTTTATACAACATTATAAACATAAAATTGAAAATTTTACGAAATATTCTAAGTCCTCTATTCTGTAGAAAAATTAACGTAACGCTTCCAAAATTTTACCACATAAAATATACAATATCTATGTTAATAACTTATAAGTTTAAGTAAGTTATGTCTCTAACTTCAAAATTGCCCGAGTTATCGTGAAATATTGAAATCGGATTAATCAAAATTTCAGTTTTTGTGAAAAATACCGTTTTTCGTCGTTTTTTCTACTGCTTAGGGTCAATTTTGAGAAATTCGAAAAATTTCCTATAAATAAATTACCAACTACATCCACTTTCCATCCGGAAATATATGCTATTCGTGAAAATCGGAGCATTATTTCGAGTAGTAAAAGTGTCTTCAGAATTCAGACATAAAAACAAAAAAAAAAAATAAAGACACACATCATTGTAAAACCAATACATTTTTTGCTTCGCTCAAAATCTAAAATAATATAGGAGAAACCCATTTTGGCCCTATAGCAGTATAATTTCTTCTGCATTTTTACTAAAAATATTTCAGGCGCACATGGGCTATGAAAAAGGTGTTTAGAAGCGAAAATGGGCTGCACCCAATAATGATAACATACAGCATACAGATAACATAATGTGCAATAATCCTGTTCGTGGATCAATGCGAAATTACATAATAATATGATAATATGTTCAAATATTAAATTAAATTTTAATTGTAAATACATAAAATACAATAATACAAATAAATTAATAGAATACATTTTAAAATATAGGTTATGAGTTGATGACTTATAAACATAAACCAAAATTTCAACAATTTTATTGTATTAACCTATTTTATAAGACCTCGAACGGTAAGTCAAACAATATTCTTATAACTGTATTATTATAAATGATTTTGAATAGGTAGGTATTTCATTGTAGGACGGTCCCCATATCATGTTATATAATATTATATATTAAATTGAACCAAATTATATACGTAAATGACTAAATGTATATAAATATGTATATAAGGTATCATCCATTTAAGAATTATATAGTTATTGTAAAATAAATTTAATTTCATGGACATATTTCAATTATAAAATATTATAATAATTATATATTATGGTTTATGAATAATATACCATATACGTATATTACCATTTACCGTATTTGGTTACTTGTTAAATATTTTTAAATCGTAGCATATTTTAAATCACTTTAGCACTAAATTATTTTGTTTTGGTCTTGGTCAGTGTGAGAATGTGGGGGATATTTAATAATATTTTTATGTTTCGGTTACGATTCGACCAGAGGGTTCATAGAATATTATAGACTAATGGTTCAAAATAAAACTAGAAACTATATATACTTAACTCTTGTCTCGTTGAATATTTATTACTAAAATCATGTCTAAACGTAATTCATTATAGTAGGCTACAATATTTCTGCAAATTCTTATTAAAGTATTTCAATTTATATAACGTTTCATTAGGGAATTTTCAAATTCGTTCCTTTCGGCTGCGCAAAGTTCAATTATTATATTTTTTAAATGATATTTTTTAACTACACTTTTTATAATAATAACGACGCGTATAGTCTGAACATTAATTTTTTTATAAAGTTTTTTTAACGTGTTTGCTAATGCATGAGTACTGACCGTCCTCGCCCGCGGGCAAATGCCTTTTGATGGTGACCACGGCCTCGTGCAGTGAATCCTCGCGAGTTACGTCCAACGGCACAAACACGATGCCTCCTCCGCCTCCTCCACCGGACGCCAGTTCCATGTCCGTCGCGGCCGACTCGCGTTGCTTGACGCGCGATCGGAGCCAAGCGCACGCTTCGGATGTTGGTGGCGATGTGGGTGACGGACAGTCCTGCGACGATTCGGGCCTGTGACCGGCAAACACACGGAAACCTGCAGCCGCCAGTCTGTCACACAGCTGCAGACCAACGGACGTTTCGCACGACGTCACCAACACGGATCTTAGTGCCGGGGCCTCGTACACAACCTTTCGGCTCATTTTTCGCAAAAGGTACATCACCTGCGGACGAAATACAAAATATAATGTTATATACATTATATACCATGTCGCATTTTTATCATATCCTAAGTTCCTCCCTCCTCGTAAGAAAGTTCGAAGTCTTTGTTAAGACGTGATTATAAATATTCGTGAATATACGAATAATAATATAAAATAATATACCTAATAAATAATAAAATAGTAGTACCTAATAGTAATAGTAATAATATAAAAAAAACAACTCAAAATGAGGTCCGTGAAGTTAGCCGCGCAATTTCTAAAGGTTGGACTTTAATTACTGCCAATATTTAGTAAGTAATTAGTAAGTATTTGTAAGCTCAAAATTTGAATTTGTAAGTCAACCCAAACCGAATTGTCCCTGATTCTCTAAATTTCTCGGTAACCGTGCATTTTTCAAAATTTGAACTTTTAATGTTGTTCAAAAATTGTATATTATTCATTATAAAATGATAGTTATAAGTTTTTTCATTTTTTCATTGACATTACATAAATTTTATATATTATATTGTTATAGTAAAAATTTCAATACCGTAAGTATAACAACATAATACAACAATAAGTACAATGTATTAATATAGTACACATAGTGATACATAATTGCGGTATAAATATTTTTTCAGAACACATTTTTGTCCTCAATTCAAAGTGTTAAATAAGACAATTGCATGTGCATTTTATCACTCTCGAGTTCTCAACGTAGTTAAATTGTAAACTCATAAAGTGCCTATTTATATATATTTCACTCATGGTCAAGTAAGTATGAATTATAAAAATAAGTGGTAGGACGTAATTTTCGTCTTCGCACGATTTACCGTAAATAATAATATAATATTATATTGTATTAATTCATCGAAAAAACTTATTGTGCGAAACTCGTATAGAAATAATTTGTTATTGTAGTAGCCAGTATAGTGCCTATTGTTATTTCACCGTAAGTTAATAACAATAAACGATGTAACATATAATACTGTAGTACGTTTTATGATGGTTTAACTTTGTACGATTTTGTACGCGTGCGGTCAAGTCTGTAATAGTCAAATTTTTGAAATTCTGTTGCGCAATTAACATTATTACTTCCGCTTCAAATTTAGGTACTTCCTAAACGCACTGTTGTAAACTTGTAAGGACAAATCTATGGCTTAATGTGAGGCAAAACTTAAGTACCTACCTATAAACGGTATATATGTACCTGCCATTAACCACTCTCAAAAAACCATTTCATATTACCAATATAATATTTTTTCGCGTAATTATATGATGTTCAAAAATGCAGTACTTATTCGAAATTATTATACTATAAAATACACAAAAAAAATAAAGGTCAATAAAAGTATTTTCGTCTTTTGGTAAAATCAAAATAAATCGAAAAATAAATCTTGATTTAAATTTTCGTATAAAAAATAATAATTAATAATAATAAGTAGAACACTCAAAAAGTCGTTAAAATATGATGTACCTATTTATTTTTTATACCATTCACGCTTTTAAAAGTGAAATGTCATTTTTAGTTATTGTTATTGCGACCCTGTATAATTTTTTCGTCCGTGGTACGTATATAACTCTTAAGCTATTAACCGTTGATTTTGATTTTTCAAAATTAATTTTTCTTATCATAGCTTTTATTTTGTCGATGCTGATTTATTAATCCGTATAACTAAACGTATAATTGATGCGACTACATACGAATAATATAATGTCGAGATATTACACTTACACTTTCCATACCTACTCAGTTTATTCGAATTTATTTTTATCAATGTAACTGATTAATAGGTTTTATTACGAATGTGAATGTAAAAACGCAGAGTGCAACGACGACTGGTCGTTAAAATGTTACATTGATACTTTTTTACGGTACCCATCACTAATTTCTCCATTGGTCTCTTTCGTTACGATATATTTTCTTATAATTATGTGTATTTCAAATAATATAAGAACGTTCTACTTCATATATATGTAGAATCTATATTTTTTCCAATATTTTTATTTTCATTTCATTATTTATGACATGAAAATATTTAGAATAATCCTTTGTTTGAAAAAATAATAAATTATATTTGGATATTACATTAATTATAATTATATTATATTATATTAATATATTATATCTTAATAGAATGTCACATTTCGACTAAATCTAAATTAAAATATATTACTTTAGACAGGCGCGTATCCAGAAAAATATTATGGGGGGGGGGGGTTAAAATTTTTTAAACGTTTTGCAATCATAATTAATGTTTATGAATTATGAACTAATAAAGCATTAAAATAAATTGTTTATTTAATATATAAAAGTAAAAATTTAATTTATGTGTTATTATAAAAATGCATTAAAATTAAAGACATACCACAATCACATGCATATATTATATAATTTAATGACACTTGCACATATTTCATTATTACATATTACATTATTACATATTTTATTATTACATATTACATTATTATACATTACAATATTAAGTCTACTCTTCTTTTTTTTTCTGATAATTTATCTAGAACTTCTTCCGTTGTTACTTTAACTTCTCTGTGTATGTCTAACAGAGCTAATCCGTTTAGGCAATTTTCTCCCATAGTATTTCTCAAATATGTTTTTGTCATGGAGGGGGGTTCTGACCCCTAAAACCCTCCCGTAAATACGCCACTGACTTTAGAAGTTTAGACCACAAATTATTCAATCGTATATAAATTTAAACTTATCAACATTCTATAATTTTACATAAAAAATTCAAACATTGACACAAAATATGAAATTAAATGCTATATAAAACGGTATTTTATTTAATTAATTCGTAAACAGTTGCTGACTGTATATTATATATAATGTATATTATAATATAAATAGGTATCTATGATAATATACATGTAGGTATCAGTATCGTGTCTGTGTGTAATAGAATACAAAATACTTTTTTTTATGTAGAGTAGCTATTTTTTTAGTTTGAATTAATTTTGAATTAATTTAAACAAATAAATATTTCAGAAGTTTACAGTTCCAAATATGTACGATTTGCCTACCAATTTTAATAATTTATCTATCAATATATTATAGACAACTTCCAATAACTGAATGTTATTAATTATTTAGCAATACGAGTATAACCTACTATAATGTATAGATAAAACATAATTATCATAATACTTTTAATTAAGTATAATTTTACAACATATTATTTCATAAACTTTTTCTCGCATACCTATACGTTCACATTTTCAACCAAAAACACAGAACCAACAATGCAATATTCTAAAAAATAATAAATTCCAAAAACGTAAAGTAATGCGTAAAGTTATTTATACTGTTAACGAATAAATGAGTCGAATTAAACAGTGAAAAATATTTTCGTAGCTATTATTATGGTAAAATTTAATTTTGTTTATAAAATAATGTAAACGCATAAACACAATATAGGTACACTAAAAAATTGTTTTCTTCTTGATAACAGTAAAAATAACTTCAAGTTTATTATTAACGAATCGTGATATATAATGATAATATTTATATAAATTTAAAAATAATTACGCGAAAGGCGTAAAGTACCTAACACCTAACTTATATTATAAAGAACGGCATATTGTATACATATAAGTTTTGTTTTTATTAATTTTTTTTCTTTAATAAATAATATATTGTAACATTAATAACTATTATGAAACTTGAGACGTCGTATCTGTTGATACTTGATTCTTCTATACATTTCAGTCTATACATATATACGGAAGATAATAAATAGTTAAAAAATAATAATAATAATAATAATAATAATAAACTATATCGAGTTATTAAAATATTAAAAAATGTAATATACTTTGCAGTCACAACAATTGAATATATTATTAAACACATTTTTAGACGAATCACATTAATATATATTATATTAAAAGTCACATTGTTACAATGAATAATGACAATATATTTAATAAACATTTCATGCACCAGCAGTAGGTGTTTTGGTCATTGGAAAGTCAGTGAAATCGAACCTATGAGGATATCCATATAAACTCGTATCGATATATCGTAATTTACCTATTTAAAACAGATTACAAGTGTTATTAAATGTATATTATGGGAAACGATTTTTTTTTTCGAGATATTTAAATATTAATAAGATCATGTCCACGATTAGACGTGATTTGTACCTATCAATTTAGTTTAGTCACAGTGTCACACACATATACAAAAAAAATAAACAAAAATAATTTTAGCAGTCGAGTTTATATACATTATTTTCTTTTTCACGAATGAGATGTGCCATTTAGAAAGTGTTACATTACATAGAGTCGTGTTATTCGTATACAATTCGGTTATTAATAATAATAAATTAATAATAATAATAATAATAATAATAATAATAATAAGAATAAGAATAATAATAATGGTAATAACGTTGATATGACACAGACAAAGCGTCTAAAATAGGCGATAAAAATAATGAAAAATTATCATTGGTCAGTACCGTAAAATAGCCATTAGGATAGTGTTATTTTTAACGAATAAAAAAAATTACACAACACACTATTAGTCGACTCAACTATAAAATATTTATATTTCTTATAAAAATATATCGTAATATTCATTAGAAAACAAAATAAATATTTGTAGGTACACGAAACAAAAATTAATTAAATAATTAATAACACATTCCAAATTATATTATGTAAACAAGTTTTATCGAAGAATTTACAGCATTCTCTCTGTAGGCACTACTGCACTAGGTACTAGGCACATTAAACAACAATATTAATATAATATACCTAAATACCTAATATTGACCACATTTTGGTACAATGTGCGATTTGAACAACATCGGTTAAAATAATAACATTATTCGTAGCATATTAACGCGACGAACAGCCGTCGGCGTAATTTATTAATGAACAAACCTAGAAAGCGTTTAAAACATACCATACGTACCATACTTACCAGTCTGATTTCAATCGTTATTACAGAGGTAATCTACTAATCTAGTCAAAATGTTTCATTGATTACATAAATCGTTAAGAATAATAAGCTATATTATACTAACATATATAAAACCTGTTTTATTATGTTTATGCGTGGATTATAGGCATAGAAAATAATAACATTGTGTTAAGTACCGCGTATAACCATGTTTTGGAACAAATTATTTTTGATAAATTATGCTCCTCGACGTTTTCAGTCACGATTTGAAAAACGTACGAAACATAAGCACTCATATATTACTGTATTATAATACTCGTGTACAGAATATTACAGGTTATGTTAGTTATTTGCACGCAGAACTGTTATAATTTATAACAATTAACGTGTAATCTTTATAACTTAAAAGTTATAGCTTTTAAGTATTAAACGACTATTTTCCTTTGTAAGTACGAATACATATTAATGAATCGTGTACAATTATTTTATGATTATTCAACATGGTGTAGTTGATAATATTATATGGAATGTAACAATCATAGTACTAAATATTATAAATATTATTAATAACCACGACTCGTGTGAATATAAAATTATGATACATTGAAATTATCTGGCAATTTTGGTTTCTCCTGTTTCTTGTTTCCTATTTTATTTTTTTATTTATTTATTTATTTATTTTTTTTGAATCTTGATATACGTTTATGTAAATATGTACTTATTAACGACCAATTTTGTGCAAATATAAAATAAAAATTATCTAGATAAGATAATATAAAATCATCAATTTTTTATCGAGATAAAAGATAAATAATATAATAATACTTAATTAGATAGAAAATCAAATTAAACAAAGTTCAAGTTTTGTATACAAACCATACACATAACACATTAATATATTATAAATTATAATAATCAATGTTTATTTTTAATAATTATTGTAATTTTAAAATTTTTTTTTTTTTAGTTTTAGTTTCCGTGTAAAATGTATTTTCGACATTTCTTGGTTATTTTTTTATCTCATAAACTCAATTTTCAGAAATTCGAAAAATTACTTGAATAAAGTACCAACTACAATTAATTTTTCTATCGGAAACTTATGCTATTTGTAAAAACGGAGCACCATTACTGGTAAAAAATTGTTTACAGACATAAAAAATAAAATAAAATACTTTGCTAAAAATCTGAAACGCCCCAAAATAATTTATCTAGATAAATTCTTTAGAAAAACTAATTATTATTTATCTAGATTAAATAGAAAACCAATTTTTTATTTTTATCTAGATAAGATAAAAAATATTTTTTGGTACTTGTTTGTTATCGTCCCGCCAAGGGTGTGCCGTTATTGTTCCTACAATTATCGCGTTTAGCCTCACAAGAAGAGTTAATTTTACATCATAATAATAATATATTAGAGTGATTACTGAACAATTGCAGTTTAGCTACCAAGCGATTGTTTCATTTTTTTTTTTTTTTTTTTTTTTTTTTTTAATAGTTTTTAGTGGAAAGAATAGCTCACTACTCCATAAACCTGATACTGGTGCGGGTAAGCTATACGCAGTGGTTTTTCATGACTTAAAACATCGCTTCGTGAGACCTTTGGAAATTTTCTTTATGATTGATACACATTATATTATATAGGTATAAATAATCAAAAATCTTTCCTAGCGAGACTAAAAAAATAAGTAAAATTATTAAAATAAAAGTATTTAGTAATTATTATTATATCATTTAATGTTTATTTTATTTATGACGGGGTGATAACAAATAAGTAGGTACCTACTTTTTTTTATCTAGAGAAATTATCAAGATAATGCACAACACTGTTAACGAAGTGTTTAAATATTATTAGAGTATAAAAATTATTGTATTTATGTAGTTTTAAACTTTTTTTAAATAGTTTATTAGAAATGAAATAGTTTGATGAATTCTGTTATTTTAAAAATTGTCGTTTTAAGAAACGAATTATGTATAATAAAATAATATTAAATACGGTATTTTTAAACATATAACGTTATTACAAAACCAATAAAAAAATAGAAATGATATGTTGTTTAATGGATATATCGAAGAAATCAATAATTATTTGTTTGTAAATTAAATATAGATTAACTATGAGTAACGTCACATTTTTAGATGTGTAACATTACTAAATTAGTGTTATACAGTTACATCTTATACATACAATAATTATTTATTTATTATATAAATAAAAAAAGCATAATATTGAAACTTTACAAAGTTGATAGAAATCTAATACGTTTTAATCTCGATAAATAATTAAATGATATTTTTTATTTAAATTATATATAAAAATTATGTATATAAATCGGCTAAATTCTATAATATACAATTTTTAATTGGTTATACTTTAGAAATGCTCAAAATTTTACGAGAAAATTAAATTAATTTACCACTTTTTGTATGAACAACATATTATTTTTGTCGATTTTTAGTTAAATGAATCACGATGTTTATAATATTGGAATAAATTTACACATTTTACAGTAAATTTATTTTTTTCTCTGTAAAAAAGTATACATTTTGTCTAACGTCGTCATGTACGTCAATATTAATTATACAATCAATTGGCAAAGTTAAATTAACATTATATTGTAATAACTAATAAGTAATGAATAAATAATATTTAAAACGATAATAAAATAATTATATAGCTTAATAATTATGCCTTAATTATTAATCATTCAACATGATAATTTTAATTTATCTACATTATTAATTATTATTAAATTATAGTTATTATAACTTTAAATATTAGGTATGTACTTCATATTATACAAAGTTTTCTCCTCTAGAAGTCTTTATTTTAGTAAAATTAAATACATAAGCACAAATTATACAAATACATAAGTGTTTATATATTATATTGTGTATAATATAGGTATTGCTTAACTTGTAATCAGCTGAAAACAATTAAATTAAAATATAATCTTTTACAAAAACTTTATTTTTGTTTTTGTGATTTATTTCTTTAAATCAAATATTTCCCATGTTCTTCGATCATAATAATAAATCATTACAATAATAAGTATGAAGTATGGCATTAGTCCTTTATCAATCACACATACATTTTATTTAAATAATGTATAGGTAATAATTTTCAACCCCTCGTGGCATTATTTATATTTCAATAATTGTAAGTTATTTTAAAATTAGATAGTGTATAGATATCAAACAGTAACAACTAACAGTACTGTTTTATTAGTAGTAATTTTGAGGTATATTAAAGCAGATATTAAAAACATTTATTTGCGATTTATCAATTTAACGTCAAATTATACACGTGTGATTACACATGCGAATATATAAAAAAAATATTCGCAAATATGAATTAAAACGACGGTAGCTCGTAAGAAAAAGGTCAGTATTGAGATCATCCAAATCCTCAAGTAATGTACCTATATTTTAACATTTTGATTAAATTGCAATACAACAGAATCTAACGTGCAATGATTTGATTCATCTTTAGACGCGACTATAAATTAGAGATAGAAAAACTGAATCGTCGTCCTTAAATCCTTTTTTCGATTGAAAATAGTAAATTTATCCTGTACGGAATACTCACCAGCGAACACGCGATGCAACACAGAGCCAAAAGTTGCACACCCAAGACCAACGCTGTTTCTTCGTCCATTATTGTCCTGTAATTTGTATTTACAATTTTGCGTTACCGAATTGTCAATTAGAATCTATTTTCTCTCGTAGATCGATCGCGTAGTTCTTACATAGTAAAAATAAAATTAAAGAAAAAAAAACGTATTAAATGTGTTTCTCAGGGGAAAAAAATGATAATGAAATCACAGTTTCGATAACGAGCGCGCGCTAACTCACTAACTCACGAATGAAACGAACACGGAACACATGACCGTGCAAATGAGATACGTGACGCCAACTGCTGACCGCGGATCAGCGAACACATACCTGGCAACTATAACCTAGGTACATAATATTGTTGTCTCCGCCGCGCGGGAGACGAAGATTATTTCGATTGTCATCAGCCGTATCTGATACAGTGTAAGTACGTGTCCGATAATCATAGAAAGTAACGAACGTGAGATTCATGTTTTTAATTTTATGTGTCACTATAAAGCATGCACCGCACATGATTATTATTATTTTTACGTATATATTATTATTTTATATTTAGTAGGTATATACGGTATATACGTATATAAATATATAAATTTAAAGTGACGTATTCCTTTAGATTTTAATTAAAATTACAACTCACCGTTTGTGTAGTAGGTATTACAGTTTCGTAAAATTAAATTACGACCACTCTTTATAAATAATAATACTGTATACACGCTGTTGTATTAATCATGAAGAATGGAAATGATCTTGCTTTATTATCTATAGATAAAGAGATTTCTGAAAAATGATTAAAGAACACAACTCCTGTTCTAGAAGTATTTGGAAACATAAAAAATATAAGATTACAAATTCAGATTTAATATAATTTCTTAATTAAGTGAGTTTGAAATAAAAGTATTTCATATATTACAAGTAAATTTTACATAATATATACTCGTATATAAAAAATAAGTTAATGAATAAAGACAATTTTAGTTTTAATATTCGTATACTGTTGTGTATTGACAATATTAAAAATTAATATAGGCCAAAATATAGTGATTGAAAAAATAGTGTAGAACATAGCTCTAATGATGGCGAATTTGTTTTTATCTATATTTTGTTTTCGATCAATCGTTCGTTTTTTGTTGTTTTTCCATAGAAGTTATATTATAAAATTTAATTTTAATATAATATTCAAATTTATATAATAATATATATGCATTTAAATACGTAAAAATCGATAAATAAATAAAATTAAATAAAAAAAAATTTTAAAGTTCATTATTAATTTTTTGAACCACTTTGTATAATACGTCATACGTGAATGTCTTCGAATATTATTGTCGTTATCGAAAAATAATTTTTTGAGGCGGCACGCTAAGTTATAAAAAAATATATAATTTTACCGCACATTCTTTTGTCAACATACAACATTATATTTGTCACATTTCAAATATTCGATAAAAAAAAAAAAAACATACAAGTAATACGATACGTTTAAATTTCGATATAGGTACAATCAAATATCAAAAAATAATAAATACGTACCTATCTTGAGTTATTAGAACATAACGTGCATCGCATAATGTATTGGTATACCTTACACGTATATTTTTGTATTTTTCACATTAACCGATAGTACGTTATAATATCGAGTTTATGATACGCATGTCTAAATAAATCGTATTCCAACACGCATACGAAATAATATATTAGGTACTCGTATGTTTTTAAACGTGATATCATATATTGATATTGTAATTATAAATAATTAACATATCTATTCATTATATAGATTATTTTCTTACATCGAATTTGTATGAAAATTGCATATCAATTGCATTTTAAAAATATTAACGCTCTTCAGTGTGTACCTACCTAGTACCTACACATTATAAATATTATTATTGTTGACAATTATACGAGTAGATTGACAAGGACAATGACTATACTATATAACCGTCACCTACCTAAAATGTAAAGTATAGTTATAAATTATAATGTACGAAACCTAAATACCGTATTTATACCTAACATTTTGCACAAACAACCATTAATGGACAATTGGACTAATTTAATTAACTCATCACTATAGGCGCAATTAGTGGGGGGCTTGGGGGGTATTAGCACCTTCATATTTAAAATTAGCACCCCTAAATATTTTTCGTGTTAAGTATTATATATTTTATAAAAAGGTTTATATTATGTTTTTATTCTTGAGTATGTGACAAAATATTAAATATTATTTTTCAAATAAATAAATAAATTTATGGTTATCATAATAATAATATATAATTAATACAATAATCAATAATGATATATAAAATATATAATAATGGATATATTATTATACTGATATTAAATTAGTATATACTATATCAACTTATATCTATACTCAATGCTAATATATACATTAGGTATACATTATGTGAATATTAATTTTAGGTGGTATTTATGATTCCTATTTCCTCAGCAACGTGTGAACGATCGTTTTCTGCTTTGCGGAAAATAAAAACTTGGCTAATAGTGTCAATAGGATAGGGTAGAACAAAAAACTTACCTATCTATATTATATATAGAAAAAAATATGACAAATTTAATTAGCAATAATAAGGTTATTGACAAATTTGCAGACAAAAATAGGCGTAGTGGGCGTACAATACTATTATAATTTGTATAATTCATTTAAAGGGATAATAAATATTATGTATAATTATTATTTATATATTATTTTATTTCGTTGTTTATTAATTAATAATTAATACATTTCTTAAGCTTAACAGAGGCGAACACACATAAAGTGATTAACATTGATCAATTACCTGCTTTTTAATTATAACTTAAATTAAGGTCCAAGGATTTAAATATCACAGAGCTTAAGCACCCTCTATTTTTTCATTGAAATTGCGCCACTGCTCATCACTCATGCATCCTATTTAATATTTTAATTACTCGAAAAAACAATTTTACTTGAATTTTCTATAATCCAATACGATAAAATAGATATTGACTGAAATTAAATAATATTATGTTCAAATCACACTTAGAAATATGGTTTACAATATTGAATATCACATATTTTGAACATCACATCACCCCCCAAAAACCATTAAAATATATGAAACACTTATTGACTATTAAACCATAACATTATGATAAAATAGATTTATTGAAATTAAATTACTGTTGTGTACATAATTTTAAATTTTAACCAAATTCACAAACGACTTTATATTGCAATATTGCCGTATGTGTTTATTATTGAAATTTCATTTTTTATAAAATCTTAGTATCTTCCTTCTTACTATAAACGTCATCATAACCATCATGAATTCGACGTTGGCTCGTATCAGATTATCGGAATGACCATAAAAGAGTGGGTACAATAAATATTATTTTTTGCCCTTTTTAATATAAATATAGGTATATGAGATATTACTATATTAGTATATTACTTTTGTGAATTATGTCAATAAATTAATAACCTAGAAAGCCATTATATTATTATAAGAAAATAAATATAATTAGTTTTATTGAAAGATAAATAATATTATAAGAAGTTTACGAAAAGAAAATTACTACAAGTATAATATGTACTCGTATTATGTAGGTAGTAATTAACTATCACCGTTTATTTACTATTTGTATTTTCCCAAATACTATCAATTAAGTAATATCGATTTTATCATTATATCGTTCTTGATTATGTCGACAATTTGGCTCATTCTCGATTAATTAGTACAAATTTTTTCCGGTTGAAAAAAAAAAATTATCATTGCTTATTTAAAATGATTTATAATATATTAATATTTAGATGACTAATTTAGGGGTTTTATGGTTATATATTATATTGAACGTAGAGACTGATAAATGTAAAAACTTTAATTAATACATATTATATATTATCTGATGAATTTTACTCAAAATCGTAATTACGAATTAATGATTTATTATTGCATTCAAATTTTAATCAAAATTCAACACTATTCACTTTACAACTGTATCCCTTCCCTTCTTTTTTTATGCTATTATATCTTCTTATTAATGATAAAAAAAATAATCAGCTATGTATTATAAATAATGTAAAAAAAAAAGTTTAGATGTTTTGACAATTTAACACGCTATAATTATTTTAGATTAGATAAATTAATACAGGTGATCGTATTATAGAATTATTTACAAATGGCAAACAATAATTTTACCGATGAATTGATATTAATTATTTTGAATAATTGTAAAGAAAAACATCTACTATTTCATGAATTCAATTTGATTGTGATAACTCAGTGATTCCCAACCTAGGAGACACGCCCCCCAAGGGGGGCGTAAATACATTGCTGGGGAGGCGCAAGTAGTCATTACGAAATACATTGTTTTTTAATTTTTTTTCATTTATGTGGAAAAACTATAAAATTAATAATTGTCGATTATCATTCATCGCTAAATACTCGCGCGTTATCTGCATTAATAATTAATAATAAATAAACTACATTTTTATACTTTCTAGTTTTCTACATTGTAACTTGAATAAATATTTAAAAAAAAATTATTTTTACTTATTTCTATATTTTAAACCAAATAAACCTTTTTTTAAAAATTTTAATTGGGGGGGGGCGTGAAATTTTTGAAAATTTACAAAGGGCGTAGAATAAAACAGGTTGGGAAACACTGTGATAACCGATAAAGTGATAACCAATGAAAACAAAATTTTAATGTTTTACTATGCGAATACTTTGATCCGTAATAATATTTGAACCACGAGATTGGAGATAATAAAAATTAAACAAACAAACCAAATGAAATTCATCGTGTTCATACAAGTACGTCATCGAACTAGTAACTACGATCTGTCGGTAAAAGTATCGTATTATAATATAATAATATTATAATTGTTGTTATTTCATATTGTATACGACACAAAGTACGTAATACATACGAGTGTCGTACAATCGTACAAGTGATTACGAAAGTTGCAAAAATCACGATATTAATATTATTATTACTCTTGTTATAAACAATTAACTTATAACTTATACAAGTAAGTCGTAAGTATAACAAAAAGTACAAATATGATTTTTCTCAGGATCGACAATGTAATGGAATTGAATGATATATAGGTAACATAATATATTATACCTATTAGTTAAGACTGGGCACGGCACGAGCATTCTCCCAAGTACATTGTTCACCGTCCACTTATTCGTTTATTGAACAAAGTCAAACCTCGAACGAATAATCCATCCTCGAGTGCCTCGCAATACCATTTGGTATATTTAGTTCGTTATTGTTCTCACAGGACGTTCGTATATAGTACTCGTATATACGATTGCGACGAATATATTAATCTTATCGTTCGAATGTAACGTTTAGTAATATACACACAAACGACAAACCGCTCCCTTTAGGTGGAAACATGTTTACGGCTTTAAGCAGCTATACCTCCATGTTTTATTCAACCCGTTTCGTTTTGTCGAGATAATAATAATATTATTATTATTATAGTATAATAATAATAATATATAGTATACACGTGTATAAAATAATACATTTTATTAAGTGTGCATACAAGAATAACGATTAGGTGTCATTTCAACGAAAAATTGAAAAAAATTTCATCCCTCGTAGTACAGTAATATTTCATAATTTAAATATTACATAATATGGATGTGATTTTTTTAAAAAAAAAACAAATAAATTTCTCCAGTACTAAGTAGTATAAGTAATATTTTATAATAAATTTGATATTTTTGTCAAACTATAATTACTACAGATTACAAATACGTAAAATACTTCTTTCTATACGTATAATTAAACATAGAATGGTAAAATTATTTAAGTTATTATAAATTTATTTTTGGCATATGAGATGGACACTGTATGTTTGGATACACGTAAAACACGATATAATGATAAACTGTGAAATAATAATCCAATTCGCTATATGATTTATAATTTAAAGGCGGCCTCTCTACTGCCATTTATTAAGGAGTTCAATATAGGCAATTTTCATAATATACACACAGTGTTGTCATGGTGGTAGTCGTAAATGAATATTAGTTGTGTGTACTACAGTCCCGCACATACAAAATAAGAAGGTAGTACGCGCATGCACATGTCGTAGTAAAAACAAGGAGAAATATATGAAAAAAAAAACTAAACAATTTAGCACTTTTTCTTTATAAAAAAAACATGTAGTTGAAATGATCGGATTTCAATTTTGAAAAAAATATTTAGATTCAGCTACAAATTTACAAGAGATCGTACGAAATACTTTTTTACATAATTAAATTTATAATTTATTAATTGTATTTTTAAAAATGTATTTTTTTACAATATTCAATTATTTGTTTATGTAGTAGAAAATAAAAATTGACAAAAGTACGACATACGATCTCTAGAACATTTATTATTCAATTCTAATCTTCTTTCAGAATTGAAAACCGATCACAGTTACTACAAGTAATATTGTCAAGCTTTTAGGTAGATTTAACAAAAAAATATTGGGAGTAGAGAGGCTCCTTCATAAACAATCTCTAACACATTATGAAAATATATTATGTATCCTTTTATTATATAATCTAGATAAAACATGTTACATTATAGTAAAATAATTTGCATCTTAATTCAAAGACCAAAAAAAGTAAAAATTTATTAAGGCTGCTTTCTGTAATAAGAATATTTAAGGAGTATTATATAGGCAACAATCTAATTTATTTAACATTGCTCCGTGTTTGTGTGTATAACTAATTAACATTAGAGTAATTATGTATGTGTAATCCCGTGGTGCAGTATGAGGGGTTCGAGTACGCACTCAAATGCATAAACTTTTGTGTTGAAGAGACCTAAACTAGTTCCAATTTACAGACTTATGTTTTTTTTCGATATTAATTTTAAGAAAAAATTTGAATTTATAATGAATTTTATTTTGGGTCATATGGAACTAATTTTTATTTTTTTTTATATTATAACAATAAATCTATCTTTCACTTTTTATAAAATATAAACGGTTTTGTAAATTTTATTTTTGAAAATGTATGGTTTTAGAATATATTTTTAATAATATAGTTCGTACGATCCAAAATAGAGTTCTTTAAGAATACAAAATTGTTTTTTTTATATATAAAGCTAAAGTCTGCAATTGAAACTAGTTTGCACCACAGAATTACACACACCAAAATATTAATTAGTAATATGTACACGCTTTCACGAAAAGTTATTAAATTAATTCGATAATTGCCTATATAATACTCCTTAAATATTCACTACCGTAAGTCACCTTCATCAGTGATAGAAGATTAAATAATACAGAAAAAAATTTTAAAGTTAAAATATTTTTGACAGTACTAGTTACAAATATTACTCAATTTCATGATTGATTTCAAGACATTCGTGAAATATTAGGTATAAGAGTTTAAATTTTTAATTTTTAATTCTATAACTCTTTAATTGCAAACTGATGATAATATTATTAAAGCATCATTTGATTTTTGTAATACATATTATATAAATCTGATTTTCCATGAAAATAATATCTATAAAGAATATAATAAAAGAAGATGAGTTTAAAAATATTAAATACTACTGTTGTTTTGATATAAGAAATTCTTGTGTACAAACCTGATTTTTTAATTTAGCTAGGTATATAAAATATTGAAAAGTAGCGCAATCATTAAATTTAGAAAAAATTATTAATGATATGCCAATACACATAATTTATATTTTATTTAATAATAAATATAATCCTAATCCACAAACCACGAAATAATAAATATAAAACTAACTATTGAATTTAAATGTTATAATTTACTATTTATCATTACTCATGAAAGTCACTAATATCCATCGATTATTGAATTATATAATATATTATATTTAAATAATATTTGAAATAAATCCATTTTAAATTTAAGATTAATAAATAAAAATAATATAAATAATACTAATTATATTGTAGAAATCTAATTTTGTTAACTTGGTAGTATCTTGTTTCTTGGTCGAATAGTAATTGGATAACCGTCATCACTTCTCAATACTAAATCTACTTTTAATATTATATCACTAAATTTCAATTCTGTGTGTACACTAAAATTTTGCAATACTGTACATATTAATAGTTTCATTGATAGCATGGCGTACTTTGATCCTGTAATATTTTAATATGTATTAGTTTTAGATATATGCGTACCTACTTACTAATTTAATAGTTATATAGAAGTGTTAACCTACCAATGCAACCTCTTGGCCCACTACTAAATGGCAAAAAACTGTATTTATGACGTTGAGCAATATTTTCTGGTGAAAAATTTTCTGGGTTAAAAGTCATTGGATTTGGATAAAATTTTGGATTGTAATGCGTTCCAATCAAATGCAAACCACATGATGTTCCTTTTGGCAATATATAGTTATTAGAATCTTAACAATAGAAAAATTCATGTTACAAATTTTATAATATGATATAATTTTAAACATTAAAACGTACATATTTTCACATCGTCTGTGAGTACTCTAAATATAATTGGCCCCACTGGAAATAGTCTAAGGGTTTCATTCAGTACTTGTTCCAAATAGACGAGTTTAGAAATGTCTTCAAAGGTAATTGTTTGATCACTATCGCCTAATATTGAATAAATTTCACCATAAACTTTGTCCTAAAACGAAAACGGTACGTTCAAATAATTTTTTATATTTTCTGTATTAACATTCTTCCTAATTAAAATTATTATTTTTTTTTTTTTAAAGAGAAAAAATTAAATTAAATTTAAAATTCCTTAGATAGCTAACTGAGAACTTTAATTGCATACAAGTACAACATTTTACTTGTTAAAATTAATACTATAACTACTGCTAGGACTTACTTTACGTTTGCACAAAAAACAATAAAAAAACGCATGTTATGCATGAAATAATTTATTTTTATCTATGTAGTAATACACTACACAGAAATTGTTAACACATACGTATACAAACGATGTTTAAAACTCAACTAATTATTCTTATATTCGGGATAACAGGAGTATTTTTCTTTACCCATTGTCTACTAATTACTATACAGTGTTAATATATAGTTATGCAAAATTCATATTATAGAATTTGTATGTGTGTGTATACTATGTACCTACCTACATAAAATAAATAAAGTTACCTGAATATCAGGATACATCGCTAACATTAAAAGACAGAAACAATCGGTGACTGCACTAGTTTCAGTACCCTGTAATTAAATTTAAATAAACAAATTTCATATACTATGTCTTGTGTAGGTATAAATTATTATTTAAGAAATTATTTACAGCAACCAGCATTGTTATAACCTCATCCCTCAGTTCTATATCAGTAAAATTTGTGCCAGAATCGTTTAATTCCAACAATTTACCTAATAATAACTTGGAATATTTATCTAGAAAAAAATAAAATATTATTATATTATCTATATATTGTTAGAGTCCATTAGTCAGTAATTTTATATTATACGAACTATCCACATCACTATCATATATTATATTATTTTCCATATTAGAATTCTTCATATGCATATAAGACTTTTTCATTTCCTTGATTACCTAAACATTTAAAATGGAATATTATTAGAAATTTATTATTTTGACAATATTATTAATTAATTATATTAAACCGCTTACAAAATTTGGAATTTCATTTACTATTTTATAGAGATCATTAAGATTCGTAAATTTTTCATAAATTGAAAATATTATCTCTGGATATAGCCACGGATGATAAAATCTCTTAGTATTTTCTTCTGATATTCTAAATGATAAAAATTGTTTAATTTAATTTATATGCATCGGTATAATATATTTAGGTATCATATTTTTGAGTTTTACTTTATTAAAGCGTTAGCAAATTGACATTGAGGGTTTGTTTGTGCTCCGAGATTATAACCCATTGTGGTTTCTAATAAGTAATAAGAATAACATATTGTAGTTAACATTTGTTATAGTGCAAATATAGTAAAGCCTATTAATAATATTTTAATTATACTCACGACAAATGGAGTCAAGTGTATTACTTGCGATGTAGTCCCAAAGATTGAACATTTGTGTTTTTCCTACTTCTTTCTGTAGATTATTTATAAGAATTTCGTTTTTCTCAATAAATATAGGAAAAAATTTTTTGATCATTACATTGGAGTTAATTAAAGGATGTATTATACGACGATTTTTCTTCCATTTATGTACTATTTTGTTAAAACATAATATTTCATAAATTTATTAAAACGAATAATAAGTAGGAAAAAATCACACATTATAATGTATATTATATAATCAAAATATTAAATTTAAAAATTATAGTGTCTTTAATGTTTAAAATTTAATTAAGCTATGTAAAAAGCAAAAAATAACGAACATTGTTGTAAATTATTTTTTAACTATATAGATATTATAAATAGTGTAGTCATGCTCGGTAAGGAAATAACTATTACTTGCAGTTTAACCACTAATGATTTTATTATTATTTCTTTAATTATATTTAATTTTAAAAAATTCTTCATTTTTTGCTATTGTATATTGTTGCCTTCTTGATTATATAATAATACATTAGTTATTATTTTATTTTAAAAACTAAAGTATATATTTATATTATTATATTTAACTAAAACAATGACAAATGAAGACTGATTTCCAGATCAGTATCCATCATTCCGATTTTTACTAACATACGTTGCTAGTCATCCTCCGAACGTGAATGAATAGTTATAATTTTATGAATGTAACCAAGAAATTATATTATTTACTCACCTGGCGCTGTGAACAACCCTTTGCCCAATAAATTATTGAACAATCCATAAATCGAATGTTTCGTTAAGGCATTTGAATTATTCAATACAATCTATAATGCAATTTTATTTATTAAAATTAACAATTATATTATTCTGGTATTATAATACCGTATTATATATAAATGACTTATATTAATATAAGTATTATTGCATTATTAGAATATCTGAATATATACTATATCAATACGATAATACATGTTATAATATAGATCAAGTATAAAATAATAATAATAATAATAATAGGAAAAAATAGAAATTTTAATGTACTTCATAATTAATATTCTGATAAAATATTAAAAATACAATATATACAATATAAAATAAACCGTGTATATCTAACAAATAAATATAATAAATTATAATTATATAACTGGCAAATAACTAATACAATGGAAAAAATCGGTTACCAACAATGGAATATCAAAGTTTCAACAGTTATAGGCTGTACTTAAATACTTTTACAGTTCTACGATTATGGTATACAGTATACTACGATTTTAACTCTTTAACAAACGAATAAAGGTGTCAACAGATGTTTTTTTACGTGTCTTAAGGAAAACTAACATCAATATTGACTTTAGTATGATATGTAATAATTTCTGTTTCATATTGTGAAAAATGTAAAAAAAAAAAATTACGTCAATTATTAACGTATTCCCAATAGATGTTTTTATTTCAAGTACAAAAACAAAATTTTCATTAAAAAGACAAACTGTGAGTATACCTATATAACAAAGAATTATTCACTCCTTAAAGGGTTAATTAATCTCTCTAAAATAACAATTAACAACTGGTTATTTTTAAAAGCTAGCGGGTACTACTTTTTAATTCTAATCGTAAAATATATTATTTATAAATGTAATAAATGCTAAATAATGTTTTTATTTATGTTATTTGATATCAATTTACGTAACAACAACTATAAGTTTCTTTAATTACTGTTATACCTTATACATTAACAGTAATTAAAGAAACTTTGAATTTAACTAGTTAAAGAAATGAGTTACTTGCCCAACCTTACAAATTTTAATAATAATGATCGAATTTATGTAGTTATTTAGACAATTTGTGTTAAAAAAATATTTAATTGACATCTCTCGACAACAAGTATATAAATTTATTTTTCGTAGTCATAATAAAGTCAATGGTATAAATATAATAATTATTGTTATTTGTAATTTATCACTAAATAAAATTGTATTATTAATCGTTACTTGCAAATCTTCTGGCTTGGTCAAGACAACAAATAATTCTGTACCCAACCGCACTTTAAATGGTTCGGGACCATAAACAGACAATTTAATCAATTTCTTCGTTGCCTCTGAAAAATACAACATAATAACGAAGGAACCAGATACATTAAATTATGTTTGAATAGTTATATCATATTAGAAAATATTCTTTAATTTCCTTACCACGGGGGGAACCAACAAAATTTAGCAAGGAGCCAATGATCGGATACGATGGAGGTCCTTTCATTTTAGTAATTAATAATTTTACATGACGTATTTTCCATTGATTAACACAATACAACACCACAATAAAAATAATAAGAGCATAAGTAATCAAATCAATTATATTAATCTTCATGATTCGCAATCCATGCACTAAATAATTACTTGTCTCCATTTTATAAACTATGAACAAACGTAATTAGTGTTTACTATATTTTATTTTTATTTATTTATTTTTTTTGTGTATTTTTAAAGTAGAAATATATATTCATACGTATATATTTATTAAAAAATATATAATATTATTTAGTTATTTTTAAACTTATAAAACGATACCTTTTTATTAACAATACAATTAGGTATGTATTATATTATGAAATTAATTAGAATAACCATTAAAATCAAAGAAACAATTAAAAAAAATTTTGAAATGTAAATATCAATCTAATAAATAAACAGATACCAATATGTAATGAAATTAAATCATTTATACCATGGTTTTTCTAGCAATTTTTTTTACAAAACAATGGTGTGATTATTTTTTATTTGAATGATAATAAGCATCTTATATACTCATATAGTATAAGAATATAATATATAGCATCTTACTTTATAATATTGATTAAAATGAGAATTTTTCAAGAAATACTAAAGTGTGTTTATTTTAACATTTAAGATCATATGTTTAAAATATATCGATAAACCCCAAAAATTGTATATGGACAAAAATGTTAAAAATACTAAATAATATAAGATATTTATTAAAATTTTAGAAAAACCTAGTATATATTTCATTTATACTATATAAATGTCTATTTTGATATAATCAAAATAACTGTTTCTAATAAATTTATGAAAAAAAAAAAATATGTATTATTATTATAAATTTTTAATTTTAAATAATTTAAAATAAATATAATTTTCATGAATTATTCCGTATTTATCAAAAAACACATTTTAATTATATTTTCTACCAGTGAAAAAAAAGTATTGAAATTATTATATTCCGGAAATTAACTAGTTTTACACTACATAAATAGAATAACTACAATGTATACAAATTAATGTTAAATTAAATAACAAAAAAAAAATAAATATTATTAAATTGAAAATTAATTGTAAATTATCATTTGGAGTAAAATATTGTAAATAATACGCTTTACGCTGCTATGATTTTTTTTTCGAAAATTTATTTAATAATTTGATTTAACCTTAATATATTAATTCAATAAAGAACAAACGTACACCTATTTAGACATTTTTTTTATAATATCTAATAATAGTAACTAGTTGACAGTTTTATGCACACATTTATCTTTTATAAGATTTTAGTAATATAAATTACCTATTATGAATTATTTCTTCAATATTAAATATTTTTTTATATTAAATTTTTTTTAAATAAATTTAAAACTTCTTGGTTATACAAAGATTAAAAATATTAAAAAAAAATAATATTATTATACCTACCAATATTTAAAAGAAAAGTATTTTTCATCATTAAAGGATGTAAGGTAGATAATACACATATAAGATATTATGTATATTTCAATATTACAATTTTTTTTTTTTTTTTTTTTATATAGGTGTTTAAAATTTAAAATTGGGGGAAAAGGCGAGCTAACAACTGTAGGATAGAAAAAATGTGTAGATAAAATATTGTAATATTTTAATTAAAATTTGAATACAATGTAATACCATTGCATTTGAAAAACAATGCTGAGCGAAATATAGGTAGATATGGACATTTAGAATATTATAAGCGTTTTACTTCATAGAAGATGGTCATTAACGACAGATGATTAATGAATAAGTTGGTAATAACAAAGGAATAAATTAATCAACTAATATAAAAAAAAATTAAATTAAATAAAATTAAAACACATAAAAGAAAACTACTATAAATTATAATAGTTTGGCTATATTAAAGATAACTCTAATTTTAACGAATTTGTTATTAAATATTTTATTATAACTCAGGAAATATTAAACTTTAATAAGTTATTTGGATATTCACATATTATATACTTTATATACATGATAAAATTTTAAAATTTTAACTTTCTAAATTTAAATAAGTGTGCATTTTAATAAATATGTAAAAATTTGAATCAATAATTTATAATCAATACGACAATTATACGCCAATACCTATGTCATCTGATTGAACATCGTATACTGAATCGTTTTTCCAATACAATGATTTATCACTGCATTCAAATTGTAATCAAAATATAACACTATCTTCTCACACTAGTATTAGAGTAAATCTCAGCTTTTAAAATTTTACATAATTCAAAATATTAATAAACACAGAAATACATTTTAATTGCTTATTAAAACTATATTATTATTTTAATCATCATAAAATCGTATTTATGTCTATTTGTAGTTTTGTACTTTAACTGGTTTCCTTTTATTTCAAAAAAATATTAGAAAGTTTATAAAATTAGAAACACTTTATGCCTATTAATTGAACATTATACATCGGATATTTTTTCTACATTTTTTAGTACCGAAAAAATGTTTAATTTAATTTAATTTAATAAAAAGAAAAAATCACTAATCACTAATGAAGATCGCGATTTGATTAAAATTTAAAATATAAAAATAATAATAAATAAAAACTATTTATTTTAAGTATTGACTTGTGGATAATATATTTAAATAAATAAAAACTAAATTACTAAAAAATGCATAGTTTAAAAATAAAAATATACCGAAATAGTAAGTGCATATTTAAAACTATAATTACATGCAAAAATAAAATTACAAAAAAGAAAAAATATATTATATAGTACAATAAAATAATAGGTAACGCATTTTAATTTCCTATGAATGTGTAATAAGTAAAATAAATAAATAATAAATATAAATTAAATCATATAAATATAACACTTACCTTGTGTTTTGATGAACTGCTATTTACCTACTACAAATAATTTAAAAATGTTAAAACACTAAATCTACTCAAATTAACTTAAGGCAAATTTCTTCACCTTATATATTAAATAAAACGTGTAAAATCTGTTTTATTACCTTCGTCAATCATCATCCCCATACGGTTAGATTCTTCTTCCAGTTCCACTACCTAATATTCATAATGTAAATCCCCACAGTCTCGTAACAATAATAGGTACATTAGTTATGTAATCATATTGGATCATTGTCATTAATAAAATAATAATAATAATAATAATAATAATAATAATAATAATAATAATA
>JAIUCT010000001.1:25552027-25580865 GCA_021307375.1 Tetraneura akinire | reverse complement strand
TAATAATAATAATAATAATAATAATAATAATAATAATAATAATATAAAAAATTAGTAAAATAACGAATATTATAAATTTTGTTGTATTTTTTATAAACGTTATACATTATAAAATGACAAATCACTAAATTAGTAAATTCGTAATATTTCAGAAGCTATTGTATACGATTTTAAATTACATTTTCGCGGGAATTTATTAAAATGTTCTTATTTTTTACTTATAGGTTATTGGTAGCATTGATAGTATTATTTCATTATGGTTACTCTGTATTTAGTATTTATCAATAAGAAACGGCGTATGCTATCAAATATCGAACTATCGACTACGATATAGAAAGATATCGATTTTCAGTAAAAAAAAAAAATATATAACAGGTACCTAACAACTAACAAGATTTATAGAATATACGGCAATATAAATGTTGAAATGACACATAAAACCACTGCTTATCTGCACCAGTATATTATCAGTTTTATGAGGTTGCCAGATAGGTCTAGGCATAGTAAAATAAATAAAAAGGTATGCTCGACTCGATACCGTGTTTTCGTCATAGTCTGCACATATGCAGCGTCTTGACTTTTTGTGCATTCGGTTCACATCAATTTTCCGATGATAACCGAAGGTGAAAATAATGCAATATTACTTTGGTCGTAATATTATTATAAATTATTAAATTAGAATAGAATAGCACAATGCAGATATTTTTATAATATACCATATACCATACTTCACTATATGTAATAAAATAAACTAAAATAGCTATATTTATATAATTATATTATTTAATTATTATACTATTCTACATATTGAACGGGTAACCTAACGGGTTTAACTATTTTGTTCAAGAAGTGGTATTAATTAATATTTATAAAAAAAAATAATAATTATAAATTAGATTTAATAATATAAACATAAAAAAAAATTTGTAAAATAATTATTATATTATTAATTATTAGTTAATAAATTATAAAACAATAAGATAGGTTAGGTATATAAATCATATATTTTACTATGGCTATAGGTAATCAAGATTCAAGACGTGTGCATTTAAATTTATTTATGCCCAAGGGTATTCTACGATAAACGAAATGCAAACGAAATACACGTGACGTCACTAGATATTTTATTTGTTGCCTATCCAAGATTAACGTGTGGCGCTGCGCACTACTATCAGTCGAGCATACTTCTTATTTATTTTACTACGGGTCTAGGATTCTAGGTCTAAGTATGCTGTAGTTCCTTGATGCGTAGCCCCGTCTTCACAAAAAATTTTTCAAAAAGAAAAAATGAGCAGCACCGACCAGGCGTAGGGAATATGAACTATCTCTTCCACTTGAGTACTATAAACTATTTTGGTATTTTCTAAAACTCAAAAACTTCATGTAAAAAACACCTGTATCAATTTTTTTTTTTTTTTATTAACGATAAACGTGATTAGCACAAATCAGATAAAATGCTTTAGTAGCTATTTTGATTAGTCGCTCAAGTTTGAGCCCTGAACTGTCGAATTTTCGAATGTGTCCAAATATAAAACGAGAATTTTAGAAAATATTCAATTTCTATATTTTGTAGAAAAATTAACATAACGGTTCCAAAAATGTTATCACATATAATATATACCTAATAAATATGTGAACATCCAATAAAATTTTCATGTCTCAAAGTTCAAAATTGCGCGAGTTATCGTAAAATATTGAAATCGATTTAATCAAAATTTCAATTTTCGTAAAAAATGCTGTTTTTCATCATTTTTTTAGTTGATTTTCTATCGTATAGAGTCAATTTTAAGAAATTCGAAAAATTATCTAAATAAAGTACTAACTACATCCACTTTCCAACCAGAAACAATTGTTATTCGTGAAAACCAGAGCATTATTTCGGGTATTAAAGATTTAAAGGTGTCTTCAGACATAAAAAAAACTTTATTAAAATTATTGTAAAATATTTAATATAATAAGAAGAATACATATATTATACTTTAAATATTGATTTTACTAACATTTCAAATTTAAAAACCTATAAAAAAAATTGATACTTGATATTTTTCTAATAAATTTTAGAAACACGTTAAGATATAATATATTAGTATGCTTCATAACATTTTAAAAGTAGGTATTGAGAAATATTAAGAAGAATACTTGTATGGATTCTAAAATTAAAAAGTGATATTTTATGTAATTTTATTATGTTAAAATAAAGCTGTGAAGTTATTTAAAATTTATCACATTGAATTTATATTTATAATATTGTATTCCTACATTCCATTCTTCTTTTACATAATTATTTCAAATATTATTAGCTAGTATTAACTATTCAATAATTATGAATATGATATTATAATTACTAATGTGTGAATTGTTAATGAATAAGCATAAAATACTATAGAAAAACAAATTCTGATCAACCATAGTGTAAATAAAAGAGTACACTAAAATTTCCCTGGAATTGCGCTCCCCCCTTAGACAAATTCTGGATCCACGGCCGTGGCTGAAACCAAACTTTCAATACGCCGTTAATTCCACTTAAAACGACACTTTAATGTTATGTTAAGAAAAAGTATTCCATTACATAGAATTTAACGGCTGCATTTGATAACCATATAATATGTAATATTATATTTGTATTTATTTAAAAATTACATAAATAAACATAAATATAACTACATTTTGATCTTAGATGAAATGACTTTAATAATTTAGTTAATTAAATTAACTAAAAATAATTATACTTTCTAAAATATTCTAACTAGAAAAAAAAATAAGTACATATAATTTACATTTTATTTAATAATAAATATAATCACAGTCCACAAACCACGAAGTAATAAATAGAAAACTAACTATTTAATTTAAATGTTATAAATTACTATTTATCATTACTCATGAAAGTCGCTAATATCCATCGTTTATTAAATTATATAATATATTATATTTAAATAAAATTTGAAATAAATCCATTTTAAATTAAAGATTTATAAATAAAAATAATATTAATAATACTAATTATATTGTAGAAATCTAATTTTGTTAACTTGGTGGTATCTTGTATCTTGGTCGAATAGTAATTGGATAACCGTCATCACTTCTCAATACTAAATCTACTTTTAATATTATATCACTAAATTTCAATTCTGTGTGTACACTAAAATTTTGCAATACTGTACATATTAATAGTTTCATTGATAACATGGCGTACTTTGATCCTGTAATATTTTAATATGTATTAGTTATTAGATATATGCGTACCTACTAATTTAATAGTTATAGAAGTGTTAACCTACCAATGCAACCTCTTGGACCACTACTAAATGGCAAAAAACTATATTTATGACGTTGAGCAATATTTTCTGGTGAAAAATTTTCTGGGTTAAAAGTCATTGGATTTGGATAAAATTTTGGATTGTTATGTGCTCCAATCAAATTCAAACCACATGATGTTCCTTTTGGCAATATATAGTTATTAGAATCTGAAACAATAGAAAAATACATGTTACAAATTGTATAATATAATAATTTTAAACATTAAAACTTACATATTTTCACATCGTCTGTGAGTACTCTAAATATAACTGGCCCCACTGGAAATAGTCTAAGGGTTTCATTCAGTACTTGTTCCAAATAGACGAGTTTAGAAATGTCTTCAAAGGTAATTGTTTGTTCACTATCGCCTAATATTGAATATATTTCATCATAAACTTTGTCCTAAAACGAAAACGGTTCAAATAATTTTTTATATTTTCTGTATTAACATTCTTCTTAATTATTATTATTTTTTTTTTTTTTAAGAAAAAATTAAATTAAATTTAAAAATCCTTTAGATAGCTAACTGAGAACTTTAATTGCATACAAGTACAACATTTTACATGTTAATATTAATACTAAAACTACTGCTAGGACTTACTTTACGTTTGCACAAAAAACAATAAAAAAAACGCATGTTATGCATGAAATAAATTATTTTTATCTATGTAGTAACACACTACACAGATATTGTTAACACATTCGTATACTAACGATGTTTAAAACTCAACTAATAATTCTTATATTCGGGATAACAAGAGTATCTTTCTTTACCCATTGTCTACTATACAGTGTTAATATATAGTTATGCAAAATTCATATTATAGAATTTGTATGTGTGTGTATACTGAATTACTAACATACTGTGTATACTTACATAAAATAAATAAAGTTACCTGAATATCAGGATACATCGCTAACATTAAAAGGCAGAAACAATCGGTGACTGCACTAGTTTCAGTACCCTGTAATTAAATTTAAATAAACAAATTTCATATACTATGTCTTGTGTAGGTATAAATTATTATTTTAGAAATTATTTACAGCAACCAGCATTGTTATAACCTCATCCCTCAGTTCTATATCAGTAAAATTTGTGCCAGAATCGTTTAATTCCAACAATTTACCTAATAATAACTTGGAATATTTATCTAGAAAAAAATAAAATATTATTATATTATCTATATATTGTTAGAGTCCATTAGTCAGTAATTTTATATTATACGAACTATCCACATCACTATCATATATTATATTATTTTCCATATTAGAATTCTTCATATGCATATAAGACTTTTTCATTTCCTTGATTACCTAAACATTTAAAATGGAATATTATTAGAAATTTATTATTTTGACAATATTATTAATTAATTATATTAAACCGCTTACAAAATTTGGAATTTCATTTACTATTTTATAGAGATCATTAAGATTCGTAAATTTTTCATAAATTGAAAATATTATGTCTGGATATAGCCATGGATGATAAAATCTCTTAGTATTTTCTTCTGTTATTCTAAATAATAAAAATTATTTAATTTAAATTATATGCATAGATATAATATATTTAGGTATCATATTTTTGAGTTTTACTTCATTAAAGCGTTAGCAAATTGACATTGAGGGTTTGTTTGTGCTCCGAGATTATAACCCATTGTGGTTTCTAATAAGTAATAACATATTGTAGTTAACAGTTGTTATAGTGCAAATATAGTAAAGCATATTAATAATATTTTAATTATACTCACGACAAATGGAGTCAAGTGTATTACTTGCGATGTAGTCCCAAAGATTAAACATTTGTGTTTTTCCTACTTCTTTCTGTAGATTATTTATTAGAATTTCGTTTTTCTCAATAAATATAGGAAAAAATTTCTTGATCATTACATTGGAGTTAATTAAAGGATGTATTATACGACGATTTTTCTTCCATTTATGTACTATTTTATTAAAACATAATATTATATAAATTTATTAATATGAATAATAAGTAGGAGAAAATCAGTAAAAGTATATTTATATTATTATATTTAACTAAAACAATGACAAATGAAGACTGATTTCCAGATCAGTATCCATCATTCCGATTATTCCTAACATACATTGCTAGTCATCCTCCCAACGTGAATGAATAGTATATTATAATTATAATTATATGAATGTGACCAAGAAATTATATTTACTCACCTGGCGCTGTGAACAACCCTTTGCCCAATAGATTATTGAACAATCCATAAATCGGATGTTTCGTTAGGGCATTTGAATTATTTAATACAATCTATAATGCAATTTTGTTTATTAAAATTAACAATTATTATTCTGGTATTATAATACCGTATTATATATAAATGACTTATAACGATATAAGTATTACATTATTAGATTATATACCATATCAATACACATTAATACATTATAATATAGAACAGGTATAAAATAATAATAATATAGGAAAAAATATAAAATTTAATGCACTTCATAATTAATATTCTGATAAAAAATTAAAAATACAATATATAAAATATAAAATAAACCGTGTATATCTAACAAATTAATAATTATATAACTGGTAAATAACTAACACAATGGAAAAAATCGGTGACCAACTATGGAATATCAAAGTTTCAACAGTTAGCTGTACCTATATACTTTTACATTTATACATAGGTACGTAATTTGTCATAGATGTATAGATATAGAACATAATGTTAGAACGTATTGGTCTACGATTATGGTATACAGTATACTACGATTTTAACGAATAAAAGTGTCAACAGATGTTTTTTTTACGTGTCTTAAGGAGAACCAACATCAATATTGACTTTAGTATGATATGTAATAATTTCTGTTTCATATTGTACAAAAATGTAAAAAAAAAAAAAATACGTCTATTATTAACGTATTCCCAATAGAAATAGATGTTTTTATTTTAAGTACAAAAACAAAATTTTCATTAAAAAGACACACTGTGTGTATACCTATATAACAAAGAATTAAAGGGTTAATAAATCTAAAAATAAAATAACAATTAACAACTGGTTATATTAAAAAGCTAGCGGGTACTATTTTTTAATCTAATTGTAAAATATATTATCTATAAATGTAATAAATGCTAAATAATGTTTTTATTTATGTTATTTGATATCAATTTACGTAACAACAATTATAAAATGTTTAACAGTAATTAAAGAAATTTCTAATTTAACTAGTTAAAGAAATGAGTTACTTGCCCAACCTTTAATAATAATGACCGAAATTATGTAGTTATTTAGACAATTTGTGTTAAAAAAATATTTAATTGATGTAACGACATCTCTCGACAACCTGTCTTTGTATATAAATATAATTTTCGTAGCCAATATAAAGTCAATGGTATAAGTATAATAATATTGTTATTTGTAAATAATCAGTAAATGAAATTGTATTATTAATCGTTACTTGCAAATCTTCTGGCTTGGTCAAGGCAACAAATAATTCTGTACCAAACCACACTTTAAATGGTTCGGGACCATAATCAGACAATTTAAGGAATTTCTTCGTTGCCTCTGAAAAATATAACATAATAACGAAGGAACCAGATACATTAAATTATGTTTGAATAATTATTTCATATTAGAAAATATTCTTTATTTTCCTTACCACGAGGGGAACCAACAAAATTAAGCAAGGAGCCGATGATCGGATACGATGGAGGTCCTTTCATTTTAGTAATTAATAATTTTACATGTCGTATTTTCCATTGATTAATACAATACAAAATCACAATAAAAATAATAAGAGCATAAGTCATCAAATCAATTATATTAATCTTCACATTTCGCAATCCATGCACTAAATAGTTAATTGTCTCCATTTTATAAACTATGAACAAACGTAATTACTAATTAATATTTACTATATTTCTTTTTTAGGTAGATAATACACATATTAAAAGCTATTATGTATATTTGTATATTACCATTTTTTTTTCTTTTTTATATAGTTTTTTCAAATTCAAATATAAAATTGGGGGAAAAGGCTAGCTAACAACGGTAGGATAGAAAATAGGTATAGATAAAATATTGTAATATTTTAATTAAAATTTGAATACAATGAAAAATCATTGCATCTAAAAAAACAATGCTGAGCGAAATTTAGGTAGATATGCGGGCATTTAGAATATTATAAGCGTTTTATTTTATAGGTGATGGGTCATTAACGACAGATGATTAATGAACAAGTCGGTAGTAACACACGAATAAAATAATCAACTAATATAAAAAAAAAATTAAATTAAAATAAATCACATAAAAAAACTACTATAAATTATGATAATTTGGCTATATTAAAGATAACTCTAATTTTAACGAATTTGTTATTTTATATTTTATTTTATTTTATTTTTTAACTGAGGAAATATTAAACTTTAATAAGTTATTTGGGTATTTACCGTTCACATATATACTTTATATACATGAAACATGATAAAATTTTAGAATTTTTACTTTCTAAATTTAAATAAGCGTGCATTATAATAAATATGTAAAAATTTGAATCAATAATTTATAATCAATCCGGCACTACGCCAATACCTATGTCATCTGATTGAACATCGTATACTGAATCGTTTTTCCAATACAATGATTTATCACTGCATTCAAATTTTAATCAAAATATAACACTATAATACTATAATACTAAATCTCACACTAGTATTAGAGGTAAAGCTCAGCTATTAAATTTTTACATTATTCAAAATATTAATAAACATAGAAATACATTTTAATTGCTTTTTAAAACTATATTATTACTTTAATCATCATAAAATCGTATTGATGTCTATTTGTACTTTAACTGGTTTTCATTTATTTCAAAAAAATATTGGAAAGTTTATAAAATTAGAAACACTTGATGCCTATTAATCGAACATTATACATCGGATATTTTTTCTACATTTTTTTATACTGAAAAAATGTTTAATTTAATTTAATAAAAAGAAAAAAATCACTGATCACTAATGAAGATCGCAATTTGATTAAAATTTAAAATATAAAAATAATAATAAATAAAAACTATTTATAGTTTAAGTATTGACTTGTAGATAATATATTTAAATAAATAAAAACTAAATTACTAAAAGATGAATAGTTTAAAAATAAAAATATACCGAAATATTAAGTGCATATTTAAAACTATAATTACATGGAAAAATAAAATTACAAAAGAAAAAAATATATATATATTATATAGTACAATAAGATAATAAATTAATAACGCATTTTAATTTCCTGTGAATGTGTAATAAAATAAAATAAATATATAATAAATATAAATTAAATCATATAAATACAACACTTACCTTGTGTTTTGATGAACTGCTATTTACCTATAACAAATAATTTAAAAATGTTAAAACACTAAATCAACTCAAATTAACTTATGGCAATTTTTCTTCACCTTTTATATTAAATAAAACGTGTAATATCTGTTTTATTACCTTCGTCAATCATCATCCCCATACGGTTAGGTCCTTACTTCCTGTTCCACTACCTAATATACATAATATAAATCCCCACAGTTTCGTAACAATAATAGGTACGTTAGTTATGTAATCATATTGGATCATTGTCATTAATAAAATAATAATAATAATAATAATAATAATAATAATAATAATAATAATATAAAAAAAAGTAAAATAACGAATATTATAAATTTTGTTGTATTTCCTATAAACGTTATTACGTTATACATTATAAAATGACAAATCACTAAATTAGTAAATTCGTATAAGATATTAAATTACATTTTCGCGGGAATTTATTAAAATGTTCATATTTTATACTTAAATGGTTATTGGTAGCATTGGTAGTATTATTTCCATTATGGTAACGGCGTTTGTTGTCCTATACTATCAAATATCGAACTATCGACTACGATATAGAAAGATAGCGATTTTTAGTAAAAAAAAAAATATAACAGGTACCAAGAAGTAACAACTAACAAGAATTGTAGAATATACGGCAATATAAATTTTGAAAGAACACATAAAACCATTGCTTATCTGCACCAGTATATCAGTTTTATGACGTAGCCTGATAGGTCTAGGCAGTAGGCATAGTAAAACAAATAAGAAGGTATGCTCGACTCATTATCGTGTTTTCGTCATAACCTGCGTATATGCAGCGTCTTGACTTTTTGTACATTCGGTTCACATCAATTTTCCGATGATAACCGAAGGTGAAAATAATGCAATATTACTTTGGTCGTAATAATATTATTATAAATTATTAAATTAGAATAGAATAGCACAATGCATATATTTTTATAATATACCATACTTAACTATATGACATAATGTAATAAAATAAACTAAAATAGCTATATTTATTACTATGGCTATGGGTAATCAAGACGTGTGCATTTAAATTTATTTACGTCCTATGGTATTCTACGATAAACGAAATGCAAACGAAATACACGTGACGTCACTAGACTTTTTATTTGTTGTATTTTCTAAAACTAAAAAATTTAAGTTAAAAAACATTTTTTATTTTTTTTATATGAACTATAAACGTGATTAACACAAATGAGATAAAATGCTTTAGTAGCTATTTTGATTAGTCGCTCAAGTTTGGGCCCTGAACTGTCGTTTTTTCGAATGTATGGTAGTCCAGAAATATACTTTTTTAAATGAATGCATAAAAACGAGAATTTTAGGAAATATTCCATTTATATATTTTGTAGAAAAATTAACATAACGGTTTCAAAAATTTTATCACATATAATATATATCTAATATATTATATGTAAACATCCAATAAAATTTTCATGTCTCAAAGTTCAAAATTGTCTAAATTATCGTGAAATATTGAAATCGATTTAATCAAAATTTCAGTTTTCGTAAAAAATGATATTTTATCATCATTTTTTAGTTGTTTTTTCTATCGCATAGACTCAATTTTAAGAAATTCGAAAAATGATCTAATTAAAGTACTAACTACATCCACTTTCCAACCGAAAACAATTGTTATTCATGAAAATCGGAGCATTATTTCGGGTATTAAAGGTGATTTCAGAAAAAAAAAAAGATAAATTATTGTAAATGGACATTAAAATATTTAATTTTGTGTCTTGGTAACACAGTTGTGATCACGGTGCCATCTTAGTAATTATATATAATATATTTGTATTTCTTTTAACTACCTAGCTAATATTCAGTATTGTTTATACAGTATGCACATTTCATAAAATATTAATAAAAGTCACATTAAATTAATAATAACATTATTAAGGAAGTTTAAAGAAATTACAACATATTTAATTAAAATTAATATAACTTATAAGTAAATACTATAAATAGGTACTTACTAAATAGTAACAACTATAAATTATATTATAGGTAATAATAATATATCAGATATATTATCCGACAATGATGATGACATGATGTCATTAGTTATAAGTATATGGTATAGAGCAAATATGGATTAATAGATACACCTTGGTACGGAAGGAATTTGATTGCACATGACTATTATGAAATAATCTGTGTATTCTATAAACCTTAGTAGATACCTAATAAATAAATATAAATGTTTAAACTATAGAATAATAAATTAATAATAATTATATTAATAAACAGTATTTTGACATGAATAATAATTATTATAGGAAGTGTCTATAAATGAATTTATTCGGCTTTCATCCTTTATTTTTTTTTATTTCTTGCACAGTTGTACGCTTGTACCTACTTAATACTTAGACTTTTAATTTTAAATCTAAAATCACCGTAGGTAAGTAAAGCAGATAGAATTTGATTTACGAGTATTTCATAGAGTATGTTAATATACTATCAGTTATGACATTGATTTTATAATACAAAATCAATGGTTATGATTAGAGATAGGATTAGGATTTATGCATTATGCGCCATAATAATATTGTAAAATAGGTATGCATTTTGTTTACGAATTTTTGTTTATGAAAAATATATGCTTAGGCTGAAATAGGAATTGGCTTGGGGGTACTTAGACCCCCAAAATAATATTGTCCTTTTAATTTTAATTTAAAAATTAAAATGTGGAAAACGACAAAAATTAAGCAATTTCATCAAAACTATTAATCAAAAAATATTTTATATTTTATGGTATACAGTCATTTGGTCGCATCAAATTGGTCGCATGACATATTGGTCGCTTTATATATTGGTCGCATAACATATTGGTCGCAAGTTTATTTATTTATTCATATTGAGTCTTTATTTAAATGGTGTACATATTTATAATTTTAATTAAAATTGTCGCCCGTTGGATTGGACATAGGAAATACCGAAGCTGTTACAAATGTAGTAGGTATATTGTTACAATAAACGGTACAACGAATACTGATAAATTAAACAATATTATATAAATTATTAAATATAAACTAATAAACTATAATTTTCCACATCTTTACGTAGCTATAATGAAATGATCTCTTAAAATAAGTTTAATGATTGAAAATTTACCAAGAACAAATAACGAGGTTGAAGGATGGCATAATGATTTTAATATTTGACTTTTTTGGCATTTTATTAAAACATTGCAAAAAGAAGAAAAACTTGCGACCAATATGTTATGCGACCAATTTGATGCGACCAATATTACCGCGACCAAAGTGATGCGACCAAATGACGTACATCCATATTTTATTATAGTATTTTACTTTGATATACTATATATGGCTATATTACTTTACTATAATAAATTAGACATAATTGGACATTTTTTTTTAAACCAAAGACTTTGGTTAGTTAGTAAGTTGACAATTTAGCCAATATATTATGGGGAATGGGGGCTTAAGTCCACCCCCCCCCCACATTTCTTTTTAGCTATTAGCGCCTATGAATATATTATGGATTGGTAATAAAATTATTAAAATGTATTACATAATATTAATGTATTTATGAAATATTATTAAATAAAATATTATATGCTGCAATATGTTGTTCAAATCGTCAAAAACAAACGACCGTTGATTGAAACGTAGAATTTAATATTATGTAACTTATATTATAGTTATGTGTAATTTTTTCGACCAATGTGCTTGTCCTTGGGGTAGGTATTTAATATTATTAGATTGTATAATTTAAGAAATAACACAAATATTTACAGTCGTTCTTTAAATAAATATAGTAGATAATAATAATATAGTAGATTTATTAATATATTTAAAAAAAATGTTTATAGGTATGCAATTACAATTCATTTTTTTAACATTTACAAAATTATAGAAAAAAATTGCACTCTTAATAGTCACTTCTCACTTAGATGCAGTTTTATGGAAATAATCGTTAACGATATAATAATAAAATCGATATTACTTCATCGATAGTATTTGGGAAATTACAAATTGTAAACAAATGGCGATTGTTAATCACCATTCACCAATCGGCAATCGGTAATCTGCTATCTGTTATCACTATATTCGGTTCATCTTCATCGATTGTTAATTGGCGTAATGGCGTGTAGGTGTAATAATTTAGTAATTTACTAATTTTGTTTTCGTAAATTTATTTGTGTCGCTCGCTTTTTAGGCTTTTTATAAAGCTAAATAATACTTATTGTTTATATAAAATGGCTTTGTAAGTTATTCATTTGTTGATATAATTTACAAAAGTAATATCTGATTTCTAATATCATAAAAGACGAAAAGAATTATTATTAAGAATTATTACGAAAAATATTATTTTTTAACCAAGTCACTCGCTCGTTGTGTCGTTCCGATATGAGTCGACGTCGAATTCATGATGGTTATGATGACGTTTATGGTAAGATTTTTATAAAATATATAATTTCAATAATGAATACACAAAAAAATATTGTAATATGAAATCGTTTGTTGAGTTGATCAGAATTTAAAATTATTTACACGATAGTAGTTTAAATTTCAATAAACTTACTTTGCCGTGTTACGGGTAGGTAGAGTTAATAAGTTTTATATTTTAATGCTTTTTGGGCGATAATGTGATTTTCACTAAACAATATTGCAAACAATATTTTAATTGTGATTTAAACGTTAACTTTCAATCTTTCAATCAATATATAGCTCATCGTGTCGGATTAAAGAATATCTAGAAATTTTTTTTCAAAAAAAAATTAACAAATTTTATATTGTAAGGTACAATGTAATTATTAGTTATATCTTTTGGTTAACCATATACTGTAAACATATTATTAGGATAAATAACTTACCATTAACAAACATTAATTGTAGGTATGAGTCATAGAATTATAACGCTATAATAGTATAGTTAATAATTGTGGTTAATACAAATGTTGCACTTTACACAGATATGGAATTTATTTATTATATAATATTTAGATTCACATTATGTATTTTTTAATACAATTGATAATTAAGAATTATTCTTAATTATCTAGGTATATTTGTATATATATTGAATAAGTATTATTTATTTAAGTTATTATTTTGTATTGGGTATGTTTTATTAAACTATTTTTATTTTTTAATTATAAAATTTAATAGATACCTACATTTATTTTAACATTTATTAAAATAATATAGGTATTAAAAGTAATATTATAAATTAAATTCATATAAGTAGTTAAAAATGTTATGTTTAAAATATCTAATTGATTTAAATTTATAGGTACAGATCGAGCTTATAAAAAACGTCGTCGTGGTGGTTCTGAAAGTATTGACTTAGAAGATAGATTGGAAAGCCTCATTTTAAAAGTTGGAGAAAAGGTAAACGAATAAAGAAAGAAAGAATGAATTAAAACATTCAGGCGCGTATCCAGAAAAATATTATGGGGGGGGGGGTTAAAATTTTTTTTTAAATGTTTTGCAATCATAATGATTAAGTTTTAGAACTTTATCAAATATTGTGAAGTAAGAAATTAAATCAAAATATAAAGACATTGAAAAAAGACCGATAATATTATAACATATTATTGACGATAGTTAATAATTGAACATTTGATATTTATGTATGGCTACATAATGCATTGTTTGACTATACAGGCAATCATTAATCATGACCTATGTGTACAATTTTCACTAAAATCCATAATTTATTACTGTCATTGATAGTTAATACAATTTTATTCAATTGAAATTCCAAAATCATCAAAAATATAATTAGTATATCAATTCAATTATTTAATATTAAAGTTTGTACCTACATATCTTCTTTATATGTATATACATATATTATAAAAAATCGGGTCATGGGGTTCTAACCCCCCCCCCCCACCGTAAATACGCCACTGAAAACATTTTTATAATATTACCTAAATGTATTTGTAAATACTAAAATATAGTTACATCAATTTTTATTTTTAGACTTCAAGCACTTTGGAAAGTAATTTAGAAGGTTTGGTAAGTGTACTTGATGGTGATTTACCAGATTTTAAGAAGAAAGTAATTAAACTATTGGTGGATTGTGCTATTAATATGCCAGAAAAATGTACCATTTATTCAACATTGGTTGGCTTGTTAAATGCAAAAAATTATAATTTTGGTGGTGAAGTAAGTAAATTGACAATAATAATTTAAATAATATTATATTACAAAAAAAAAAAAAAAAAAGTTTGTAGAAAACATTGTGCGAGCCTTTAAAGACAGTCTTAAAAATAATACATGGAATGAAGCTAGAGTGGTTTTACGTTTCATTGGTGATCTGGTAAATTGTCATGTTGTATCAGCTAGTTCATTTGTACAATTAATGAGTAGTTTATTGGATGTTACTAAGGAAGATGGAGTTCCTAATGTTCGTAAAGATTGGTAAGTGTTTAAATGTACTATATCATCTAAGGTAAAATAATAAAGTAACATTTATATCTATGATTTTTATACAGGTATTGTTATGCTGTTATGTCTTGTTTACCATGGGTGGGTAGAGAGTTATATGAAAAAAGGGAATCGCCTCTTGAAATGTTACTAGCAACAATTGAAGTATACTTAAATAAGCGGCCCAAGAAGCATATTAATATGCTGCGAATTTGGTCAACGGATGTACCTCATCCTCAAGAAGAATACTTAGAATGTTTATGGAATCAAATAAAGAAATTGAAACATGATAACTGGACAGAAACAATTATACCAAGACCTTATCTGACATTTGATAATGTTTTGTGTGAAGCACTTCAGCATAATTTGCCAAACATTGTACCACCTCCTCACCATAACGCCTGTGTATATCCAATGCCATGGATTATCTACCGAATGTTTGATTATACAGATGTCACTGATGTTAGAAAATAAATATTACAAAGTTTAATAGTGAAAATTTTAATAATAATTAAATTCATGTTTTAGGGTCACATTATGCCTGGTGCTCATTCTATTGAACGATTTTTGGTAGAAGAACATCTACAACAAATAATTGATATCTCTAGTAAAAATAGGAAAGAATGGTAATTCTAACTAGTTGTATATTGTACACATTGCTTTTTTTTAAAATAATGTTTCATATGAAATATTCTAATAATATTTAAAAAAAATTAATGTATGTAATATGTTTATAGTTTAAGTATTGACTTGTGGATAATATATTTAAATAAATAAAAACCCAAATCCACAAAAAATTTACTTTTATTTTAAGCAAATACGGTATTTGCTAATTAATTTATTTTAAGCAAATATGGTATTTGCTTAAAATGAAAGTAAATTTTTTGTGGATTTGGGTTTTTATTTATTTAAATTTAAGTATGTAATATGGTTTATATTTAAGTAAATTAAAATTATTATTAAATTTTACAATAACAATTTAAAAATCATTATTATATATATTTTATATTATATACGTAATGTATGATGTTTAATAATCCTATTTTTAATATTTTTTAGTGCGACTAATTTAATGGAATTTGTTCATAAGAATAAAGTTCCTCTGGAATACTGTATTGTTGAAGTGATCTTTGGATTAATGTTTCATCAACCAAAGCCAAAATATTTAGAGGTAATGTTTGGTTCTGTCTTTATAGAGTTATCTAAATTATCAACCAATACAATGCCACTGGTATTAGCTCAGACAACGGAAATATTATATTCTCGCATAGAATCCATGCATGTTTGTGCTTTCGATAGGTATGTATAATTTGTGTAATTTATATTACGTAATTCAACTACAAATTATATATGTATTTTTTTTATAGGTTTGTATCGTGGTTTGCATATCATTTAAGTAACTTTAAATTTAGTTGGTCCTGGCAAGAGTGGGCTGATTGTTTAGCCTTAGATCCAGAACATCCAAAACCAAAGTTTGTGCGTGAAGTGCTTCAAAAAGCTATGCGGTATATATAATTTATTATTTGTTAATAAATAATGTTTTAATATTATTAATCATTATTTCAGATTATCATTTTATGAACGTATACGTGATATAGTACCACCTGATTTTGAACCTTTATTACCTGAAAAACCTGAACCAAAATTTAAATATTTAGTAGATAAGTCTAGTAAGTTTAATGTGAATTAATTTTTTTTTTTATTAGTTTAATATTATAATTCAATATTTTTAGATTTACCCGGTCAATTATTGTCAAACACTCTATTATTAAAAATACGCAACAAGATAAGTCCTGTAGATATACTTGAAATATTAAAAGAACCATTAATGTTAGAAAATGGAGAAATTATTGAACCAGCAGATATAAGCCTATCAAATCCAACAAAAATAGATGCTTTTGTACAAACATTATTATTTATAGCTAGCAAGTCATTTTCACATGCTTTTGCTGCTATCACAAAATTCATTAGTGTATTCAAAGTATGTTAAATTAAAGTTGGATCATAAATAATAAATTAAACAATACGTATTTATAGGCTTTAGGAGAAACTGATGATGGTCAATTGCAAATATTACGAAGCACTTTTGATTTATGGAGTGCTGATCAACAGATGTTAACTGTACTCATTGATAAAATGTTGAAAACACAAATTGTTGAATGTTCATCAGTAGCAAATTGGATATTCTCCAAAGAAATGATTCCAGAATTTACTAAGTATGCTATTTTTTATTCAGTTCTTACAGTGTGTTTTTTTTCAACACTTAGCATACCATTGCCATTATATTATCATTGTATACATATTTACTATAGTCGGCCCATGTAAAGAGTATGACTCAGTGGCGAACGATTTAGTATCTGTCGTGCGCAGCATGTTTCTGATTAGTTTTTGAAAATTTTGATCTGTGCTTTACGTAGTTACCTCAAATAAATACATCATACACCATGTTCAAGTGTTTGCATTGCGTTTGGTTGTGCATTTTATTCAGCGTGTAGCGAGTGCACTATGTATACAGGAGTAAGTGAGGCTGATATTGGTGAGGTTTGAAGTAGTGGAAATGATTAAAATACGCATGACTGGTTATATTCTTAAAATGTGCTGACTATGTACAGATATCAATATATTCACTATTAATTATTTAAAAGTGGATAGTTATAATAATAATTATTATTGTCAGTAAATAAGAAAATTATTTAAGTATTTTTCAATTATAATTTAATATTAGGTTGTATATTTGGGAAATATTGTCATTGACGATCAATAAGATGTCTAGACATGTGGATCGACTAACCAGAGAATTAAACGAAGCTAGAGAAAAATTGAGAACAACTGCAGCTACTTCAAATAGTTCTGATGACAGTGATACAGAAACAGATAAAGTCGATGCAAAACCTTCCCGACCAACTGCTGCAGCAACATTTGGTGGTCAAATTCCAATGGACGTAGATGATAATGTTACTGAAGAAATGGTAGAACGCATGGAAGAGAAATTAGAAATGGCCCAAGCTGATCAAAAAAATTTGTTTTTGATAGTATTCCAGGTAAATTTCCATTTTCAAAATACTATACTACTTATATGAATATTTAGATAAATTTATACAATAATTGTGCTTTTATAGCATAATAAAACATATTTTATATAAATTTATAAAATAAATTTAAATATTTTACTATTTTAGAGATTTATAATGATATTATCAGAACATTTAGTCAAATGTGATACAGATGGCAAATCATTTGATACTTATTGGTACAAGTATACTATTGGAAGACTACAACAAGTGTTTTTAGCAGTGAGTATTTTTCTTATTAGATAAAATAGATATTATTTTTACCTGTATTTGTGTATAATTTCATTATTAATAGTACATTTTTCATCCCTATATTATTGAAATAAAGTATGAAATACTTTTATATGCAATAGTAATGTAAATTATAAATATTGTATTCTATTTGAAATTTGTAACCGACAATATTGTAGTATAGCAATTTTTATATTTATACTTATTACTAAAACTCTATAATTATTTATCAACCAAAAATATAACATTGATGTCTCAACGAATATTGTTGATATAAAGATAACATGTACATTTTTTTTTTATATAACATTTCTTAAGAGAAAGAAAAGGATTATTCTTATATTCACTAAAATTAATAGATCCAATAACTTGCATAATATTAGATTTTATTATGGTATTAGTTGTTTATTCTAAGAGAAAAAAAATATAATATGTGAAAATAGTTTTATTCATCTTTATTAATAAATTTATATTTAAATTATATTTTCAGCATCATGAACAAGTACAAAAGTATAGCAGTACTCTAGAAGGATTACTTTTTACTCAAGATTTAGATATTCATATTCTCGAAGTATTCCATCAATTTTTGGCACTTCGTTCATAAGTGCTATTTATATTTTTGTACATTTTTTAGAAGGTTTTAATTATATCTATTAAATATAAGAGACATTCTTTTTTTTTTTTTTCAGTTTATGACATTTATAATAAAAAATAAATAAATAATTTTGTTATTAATTATTATATAAAAATTTCAACTTTTACTAAATAAAGTCTACAATATCTCTAAATTTTGTACAATAAAATTCTTATAAAATGTATATTAACTTATTAATTTAATTTATGGTTATGATTTATACAATGCTAACAATTCATTGATATCATCTTTTGAGCCTACAAATATTGGAGTCCTTTGGTGTAAGGCTGTAGGTTGGATGTCCAATATAGATATCTTTCCATTACTTGATATGCCACCAGCTTCTTCAATTATATAGGCCATTGGGTTTCCTTCGTACAAGAGACGTAACTGAAAGTGAAATATATTTTGACAATACTAATAATAGAGCAATATACATAAAATATTATATTTAAAATATAATAAATATATAATATGTTATTTTTGTACCTTGCCGTTTGGTGCTTGTTTTGTAGCAGGATACATGAATATACCTCCATATTTTAAGGTACGGTGTACATCTGCTACCATTGAGCCAATATACCTAGCGCCGTATGGTTTACCACACTGAAAATAAATAATATTAATATACGAATGATTATAATAATTGATTGTATTGTGTAAAATTACTGTAGGGTCCTTTTTTCTTCTGATATATTCAGTCACGGTATCGTCCCACAAATGTGAATATCCTTCGTTTATGCTGTAAATGCTTCCTTTGCTCGGTATTTTTATATTTCGTTCAGTCAATAGAAACTCTCCAATAGCCTATAAATAATACACTCTTGTCAATTATTGAACTAATATTTTAAGATGAAAGGTAAAAACAGATTCATAAAAGTTTGTTTTTTCATTCATTACAGATATCAGAAAAAAAAATTCTGTTGTACTTTACAAAATTTAAAGTAAAGTAAAATAACAACTAGTGCAATACCAATGGAGTTTATTGTAAAAAAAGTAGTTTTTTTATGTTTAATATTGAAAAAAAATGATTTTAGAAAATTAATCTTAATGCAACACATGCTCATGATGGTCATACAGTATAGGATAATTAACCTAATCTAACTAAATGATATAATGAAAATTTACCGGATCCAACATGAAACCATTGACTCCGCTCCCTTTACCCAATGACAAAACCATCATTGTGGCACTACCATAGAGCGCATATCCCGCAGCTACCATATTACGTCCCTTTTGAAAGGCGTTGTTGATATTGGTTTCGTTACTTTCGTCAGTTTTTCTGCAAAATAAAAAATTGTAGCACGAGTGGTACTTCTTAAAAATATAATTTGTATTATAAATATTATCAATGTACCATACGGTTATCATTACACCTAAAGCAATTGCCTGTCTATGTAATGGCAGGAGAGAAATGATGGATTATCGGAATTTTATTTTTGAACACTAACGAAACGTATACGACCGCATAATTTTTTTTTTGTGTTACAAAATATAAAAATTTAAATAATGTCAATCAACTGTTCATGCTTAGATTAAATATTTTAAATTTGTAAATTTAAACAAATAGTTTATTTTACGGTTGCCTAAACTTGTAGTTGTAAATTATTACAGTATTGAATCGTAATATTTTAAAATATAAATTCTTTATTTCATAATATCGTAATATGAAAACGATTTAAATTTTAAATTGAACAAACGTCTCAATACGATGTAGAATTAGAATTTCGAGTAGGTATAGAATACAATTATTTTTAATGCGCCCATGTTTTTTAGCTCGATAAAAAAACGTTTACGGTCTATTTACGTCTATATGATTAGGTCTTAAGTACATAACGTACCTACTACCTAGGTCAACATAATATTTAAATTTTTCATTCGCGATATCTGTAATAATTAATAAATAAACATGCATTGGGATATTATTAGTTGTTCGTACTTGAATATTCCAAAAATCGAACCGATGGAAACGAGACAATCAATATTGGACGATCCATCCAGGGGATCAAAACATACGACATATTTACCCCGTTTTTCAGTCTCGATCTGAAAACAGAAAAATCGTCGTGGGGAAAATAACTTCGAAGCTATAATTTTTATAATAGGCAAGTATAATTAATAATATATTAATATATTTTATTGAAATGTGGGTTGACCTATTTGTTGTCGAAGCCTTTATTAACGATTAATGATGTTCCCGTCCGATGGCAATTATTTTTTTCAACTAAACAGAAAATAAATTTGAAATCTTATTCATAAGTTTTATGAAATTTAAAATTATTCATAAAAAGTCGCGAATAATATATTGTATTTTGAAGGTACTTTTATAGAATCTGGGCCTGAGAATATGTGAAATATAAACAATTGAGAACATATGATTTTGATTCAGGAGGTATGGAGGTAAAGAATTAATATTTTTATTTTATTTTTCGTGTATAGTTATTTGTGACGATTTGTTGAAAAAAAATTCTGTGACCCCTCTGTATATAATAATTATACTTGTATGTTTACCTCTATCACAGTATCGTTTTCTTCGCTGACCATCATGTTAACCGTGTACGATGATGCCAACATGTTGACGAACAGTTCGTTACTAAGCACGTCCAATTTTTTGACGTCTTCACCTTGCACATTCGTGGTCCCTGCCATGCCGTATCTGCTCGTTAAAAAATGTAGAAAATGTAGAAAAAAACATATATAGGTATTCACGTTTCCGATTTTAATAAGAGCACATTATAATTTAATATTTCGATTCGCTCGGATGAATTATGGTATTCAGTAATAAATTACAATTTATTTTTATTTTTTTATCTTCCGCGAGTTGCGAGTATATAGGTACGTAATATTTTTTTTTTCGTAAAAATTATTTATATGATTTAAATATAATTTTAATTAGAAAAATGATATATTGTATTTCATGGATTGAAAATTATAAACCTATGTACGTAAAAAAAATAAGTCGACTAGGTTAATTTAAATTTAACAAGATATTAATTTCGAATGTTGTTTTTGGAATAATAATATGATTCTCGCGTTTATTTGCACGTCGATATTTTTTACGTACTTATCCGTTACGATATCGGTAGTTTTTACAGATTCGGTTCAAAGTCATTGATTAATTCATTACGTTATAATATATTACAGGATTAACCGTGATTATGTAACCAGATATCAGCCAGTATTCGGCCGTGGTATACGGTTATAGGTTCGAAACTATATAGGTAATATATTTTGACGAAATTATAAGGATCGTAATTATGGAAATAATAACGCTTACAAATGTGCCAGGCCGGCTCTGCGAACGGCCGAACTGATCGCCTTGATGGCCGTTTGGATGCTGGTCAACAGCTGAGAAAGATCTCCGGTGGCGGACGGCACTTTCTTCTGTTCGGCCAAAACGAACCGCGTCAACGTCATGCAGTTCGAATCGAACGCCGGTGGTTCGTATTGTTGCGCCATCTTGTCGGAATTCCGTAATTGTATCGAATGATGGACGCGATGAGATCTAACGAAAATAATCATTGTAACGATATAAATTAATAATAATAAATTAATAATAATAATAATCGTATCTATTATAATTATAAGAATACGAGATATTGCAGTGAGAAAATTCTAAATATTATGTATATTTGTATTTGGTTTGGTCACCGATTCGTTTACCGCAGTTACCGCTCTTTAGACTTTGATAATTACGTTTACAGAATGATTATGTAGAATTTCATGTAATAAAAAAAAAAAAAAAAAACTGTAATAATCGCTTGCGTTCGTTAAATTCGTACGATATTTTTTGATTTCCCCGTATAAGTATTAAAAGTTTATAACCGAGTTTATAGTTTATATGCGAAGTGATTATACTATTAAATCCATTTAATAAATAATATGTACCTATATAATTAATTTTAAAATCACAAAATATATTATAGGTTAAAAATGTATGTATTTTTTTTTTTTTTTTAAACATACCAATTATTTAAAATTAAATATTAGATATTATATTTTAATAAAAAATAATTAGGTATTATTGAATATTTGTACGTATTGTATATTATATTAATGTTTGGATAACGCACGTAATTATATTTATTAAAATATTTTGTATTTTAACGAATACAAATACGACGAGTGGACGAATGTAGTTATCAGTTAATAATGTAATACACACTGATTATAAAATATACAATATGGACTTATCGATGTACGATGTAGAAATGGTTTGTTTTTTATTTACTTATACAAGTTACGACTTTACGAGATCAAAGATCAGATTTTTTTTTTACTACGCGAGTTTTAATTTTTCTCCGGTCACATATCGAACTTCGAACAATCATCACGACAACAAACCAATTTTTTTTTTTTTTTTTATAGTTCGTTTATTGTTTACACGTATTTATTTTGACTTTTTATACAGAGTGATTAATGTTTTTTTATCGTTCGGGATTTTTTTTTGCCTTGTATTCAGTCCTTTGAGTTGTTTGAAACTAAATTTTTTATTTATTTTTATATAGGTTAGTAAAGTCATTCTCGTATAACGAATATTGTGCGTAAAGCGACACGAAAACAAACAGAGTATTATTAATTAGTAAATATAGGTACATTAAATATAAAATCATATTATTAGGTATATACGAAAACGGCATGGGAATTACTCGACTTTTATTATTTCAGTTTTTTATAAACGTGATTTTTCAATCACCCTGTAAACACACATATATATATCGTGATTTATTGAAAGTTTTTAAAAAAAAAATAATATACTATGGGTCACTTGAACCAGTATATTTTTTTTAATTTATTCAATCCAAAATTCAATTCAATTATATAAATTAACTATAATTCAACTTATAAATTAATAGGTATATAATTTATTTCTAATTTATAGTTAAGTTAAGAAATACAAATTATAAACTCACGAGTTTATATATAATTTAATATTTACCTTTTACCTACATTAATATTCATTTAAAAGGCGACAAAATTTGATATGATTTGACGTACATAACTATTAATAATATATATAATAATGTACATAAATATTATAATTATTTATTATAATATAATATTATTATTAATTATATATAACAATTATCAAAATAAAATGTAAATAGTCATGCACTATAATAATATAATTAAAAATTAATTTTAATGTTCGCAGAAAATAATAATGTTCAATTATAAAGTATATAAATGTTAAATATTATTATTGATTTGAGTGTAATTTAATTAAAAATATTTAACACGCGTTATATTGACTAAATTAATAATAATAAAAAAAAATTTAATATTAAATCTATAATGTCCGAAGTTTAGTAGGTAGTTATAAACACGGTTATCTATACGTCGTCTATGTAGACAACCGTGGTTATAAATAAGAGGCTAATAAATGAACGTGTTATGTTTAAAGTTTTAACTCGATTTCAACATTTTAACTCCATCGTGACCTGCATCATTTTTTTCAATACAACTTTGTTACAATCTTATCGCATTAAGTATTAACATGAACTTTAATCTATTTTGTACGTAGCTAATACTTTTAGTAAAATAGACTATCATCGTTTTATCATTTCATAAGTTTTATTTTAAAACGTTTAAAAACAATATTATACTTGTATGGCCGTATTTCGTGTCGGAATATTGTAAAATAATATTGTATTATGTGTAACGTTAGAAAAAAAAACTCGTCTATTATAATTTAATCTAAAATAGTAAAATGTCGATAAAGAATGATGGTAATAATAATATTATTAATAAAATAATAACAAACGTGTTTTTTCGTAAAAATAATATTATTGGTTCGTAATATGGTCATATACTATATTATTTAGTCTCCAAAATTAACCAAATTTAATAAATAACAAAAAGTGTTTTGTTTTTACTTTAGGATCGGAAGACACGGAAGAACTCTAAAATTTAAACCAATTACCTTTTAAAAATTCAATTTATTAAATCATTTTCAATTCAGGTAATAATATTTTAACAAAATAAACATTTTACCACATACCTATTTGTTCTACTTATTATTATTTTTTTTTTTTTTTATACGAATTATTTTTAGATGTAGGTATATTTTAGAACATATTTGGCCATTTTTTTGGTACATATTTGGGTATTTTTTTGACCTAAAAGTCCCTAAGTCTAACCATTACATATTCGAATGACCGATAATATACCTAATATATTATTAAACCTATTTTGAACGAAACGATTACATTATTTATTTATAAACGCTCGATATTTAAATTGAATTTTCGATTTCGATTAAATCTGAATATTATACCAAACTGTAATAAACGATCGCAGTGTAATTTCATATTATTAAAAAAATTAATTATTAATTTATTATATATAGGTAATAAAATATAAATGAAATTTACCAAAAATTATGACTGCTAAAGTGCTAATTAATTATTAATAGATTTTTAAACGTTTGCATTTTCGTTGTCGCGTATGTCTCCTCAGTCCTCATACGAACGAGAAGTCGAGAACGCGATAAATGTTTTTAAATGATTTAAATGATATTATTATTATTATATATTATAAATATGCCATTTTAATAATATAATTATTTACCTAATTTCAATATTATAATTGACATTAATTATTTTCGTTTGATTAAAACGATATTATCACGTCTTGAAGAATTATTTCGATAACGTTTCATTTCAACGATATTCATTCAAAATGTATAATATTATATAATTTAAATAATAAATAATTAATTCTCGAGTCGTGTGTTACTCGGGAATTTCATAAATTTTATTTATTGAATTATAATTTTATTATTAATGTTAAGCAGGCAACGAATCGTTTATACTTTATAATATTATAACCATAAATAATACAAATAAATTTATATAAACGATAATGTTATATTAAACATAGATTTATAAGATTTATTTTATTTTTCTCATTGTTGTTTATATCATTAAATGTAGGTATATATTGTTATCAGTGTTATCACATAATAGAACATTATAATATTATATCGTACTATTAATGTAGGTACCTATTATAATAAGTTATTGAAAAACATGAAAAAATAACGTAATAATTAAACGCATATTATAATCGATCATAAATTATTAATATCTCTATATATATCATATACATTATTTTTAAATTAAATCGAACACTCGACTCGATGAAGGTTGCGCCTGTTGATCGTATTATTATTTACTCTTGTATTGATCGGATTTCGGATGATACGTTTTTTATCAGTTATAATAATATTGTGTTTATATTATTATACAAATAGAATCTATAGTGTTACAATAATTATTGTAAACGTAACACGTATTACGATAGATTATAACTCATTTTTTCAATTAAAATATTTCTATAGTAATTTTTTTTTTTTTTTAACTTATATTTGATTGATTCCTAATGCAGTATGCAGTTACCAGTTACCATATTTATGTTTATTATTCGCATTTATATTTATTTTAGGAACAAATATTACCTATATTACACTTTATTTTCGTATATAGCATATATTCTGTGTACATTATATTTTGAAATACTTATTTTTTTTTTGTGTGTACAAACTCCGCTTAAATTCGTTTCACACGGAATATTAAGGTAAATTAAGGTTTTCAAAAATGCAATAATTTACTAATTTATTCGCGGTTTATTTTTTTATTTTTATTTCGTATTCGTGTATAGAATAAATCAGTTTATTCCGCTTAATAAATTTCGACGGTAATAATCTTGCGTTTTAATTCAATCGTTATATTCTATATAATATATATATATATTTCGTCAATGTCTATTAACGTTGTATCATATTGTATAATATAATATATTATTATATTAATACATATAAGACATGAAGATAAAAAATAAACTTTTCGCACCTTATAATCGGATTTATTCTTTTTCTCATTTTTTGTCTCTTCCGTTAAGGTGCAAAAGAAAAAAAGAAAATAGCATTAAAAACATGATTCCGCATGCGTTATACTTTTGGGATTGCACATACAAAGTAGTATTACTTACGAAAAACCTATATATTTATCGGAGTTAAAGAATTAGAGGATATATACAACGCTGTGGAGTAAAAGTGATAAAATTTACTAGCCATGACACATTCAATTTAGTTGCATCCCAATTCCACAGTGCGTTGATTATTTTTTCGAAAAGATCTACAGCAGAGGTTCCAAACAGACAAATTAATGAAAAAAAAAAAAATGTTTAAATTATTTGTACACGGTTTATTTTATTACACGTTTATTGTTGTACAATTTCGTCTAATTAAAATGCTGCAGCCTTATACCTACACAAAATATAAAAACGCATATCTTTATAAGATTTAAAATAACGAAGAACGCGAGCCTATATTATATGTCTGTTAGGACTATATACGCGATTTTTCTCAAGTTTGGAAAATTTTTGACCTCTGGTCTTTTGATTTTATTATCGTATAAGTAATATGAAAATTGGTAAAAAAAAAAAAAAACAAAAAAAATATAAACATATAATGTAACGCGTATATAGGTACTATTATTTATTGAATAAAAATGGCCGAAAAAAATAATAATAAAAAGTTTGTTATTTTACCTCGATGACGTCGACAAAGTCCTATTGTTTCGACGTGTGTTGTTGAGTTTTACTAAACACGACACACTTGGGCTGACATTGAGCAAACGACTGAGGAGATTATTCATAGACGGCGAGCTGGTCGACGACGCCACGATATAAATACATATTTATTCGTGCACACAGAGTGTTCGTAGTACGTATAACAAATTGTATTACAATATAGTATAATCGTATTTAAACGGGAACATTCGATTGCCCTGTATACGCAAGCGTGAGAGCCCACGTTTAATACGCACCGAATGCAAGGCGAACACTAGTGATGTTATGTGTACAATATTATTGTAAAAATTATACCTTGTATACTTTTACATAATAATAATAATAATAATAATATTAAATTATTATGTTTATAACGTTATGATATGACTGAGTACAAAGTGTCGATTGTGTGAGGCCGCGAGGGAGAGCCATAAACCGGAATCACAGTCATATGTCGGTCATAGTAATAATAATAATATATACAGAACGTTCGGAATAAAAAACAACGGAGATAACAAATTAAAAAAAAAAATAAAGGCTTATATAATCTATTTTTTTTTATACACAACACGTTTTTATTGCTCTGTACGCAATTGTGCGTAATACATTATTTTTTTAAACGTGACCAGAGAATTTTTATGGGAACATAATACTGTTCAATTTTGTACATTACGATCACTCGGTACACATACACGAACGTTGTCCCGCCTTGTTCGTTTGTAGGTTCTCTTCTAACGTACATATTATTTATTTACATATCGGATATTGTTTTGACGTTTTTCGACAATAATATCACTCGCGTGTCTCATATAATGTAGGAAAATCTTATATTTCTTTTGTTTTAGAATAATTTTCGAGAAGATTTTTATTGATTTTTAGTATAATAACAATAATAATATAGACCGCAAGAATACGACATAGAATTTTATACCGATTGGTTAGGTTAAAACTTAATGTTTTAAAAACAAATAATATTTCAACCGAATGAAAATAATGTCGAACATTAAGTTTAAATTTGTATTAAAAATCAAAATTTCGATTTTTTTTTTTTTTAAGTTTTTTGACTCACATATGCGACATTTGGACAATTTTCTGTTATTGTCCAACACTCTTGTTATATTTTATATATAAAAGCATAAAGTTTTTTATTTATTTTAGATTCTGAGCGAAGCGAAGAATGTATTGGTTTTACAATGATGTGTGATTTTTTTTTTTTTTGTTTTTTTTTTTTTTTTTTTTTTTTTTTTTTT
>JAIUCT010000001.1:25480960-25551927 GCA_021307375.1 Tetraneura akinire | reverse complement strand
TTTTTTTTTTTTTATGTATGAAAACAAAATTACGACCCGAAATAATGCTCCGATTTGCACGAATAGGGTATGTTTCCGGTAGCAAAGTGGATGTAGTTGGTACTTTATTTAGGTCATTTTTCGAATTTCTCAAAATTGACCCTATGCGGTAGAAAAAACGGCGAAAAAATGACGAAAAAACGGCATTGTTCGCGAAAAATGAAATTTCGACGAATTCGATTTCTATATTTCACGATAACTCGGGCAATTTTTAAGATAGAGACCTGACATTTTTTTTGCATGTTCACAAAGCTACTATATATATGTGGTATAATTTTGGAACCGTTATGTTAATTTTTCTACAAAATATTGGACTTTGAATATTTCGTAAAATTCTCGTTTTTACGTATATAATGTTTGATAAAATTGGCAATTTTGGGTATTTAGGTCTGAAAATTTTACTGAAGTATACTTACATATTACTTAACATCATACTAAAATACTATAAAAATCCCAAGTCAAATTTTTTTTTTTATAGCTGTTTTAAGTTGATATTTTTAGTAAAACGAAAATCTTAGAATCCATACGTATAAATAAATATTCTGAAAATACTTTTACTACCCGAAATAATGCTTAGATTTTCACGAATAGCAAGTTTCAGATGTAAAAGTGGATGTAGATGGTACTTTATTTAGGTCATTTTTCGAATTTTTCAAAATTGACTATAAGCGGTAGAAAAAACTTCGAAAAAATGACGAAAAAACGGCATTTTTCGCGAAAAATGAAATTTCGACGAATTCAATTTCTATATTTCACGATAACTCGGGAAATTTTTAAGATAGAGATTTGAAATTTTTTTTGGGTGTTCACATAGCTATTATATATATGTAGTAAAATTTTGGAACTGTTACGTTCATTTTTCTACAAAATATTGGACATTGAATATTTCGTAAAATTCTCGTTTTTACGTATATAATGTTTGATAAAATTGGCAATTTTTGGTATTAGGGTCTGAAAATTTTACTTAAGTATACTTACATATTACTTAACATCATACTAAAATATTAGAAAAATACCTATTCTCAATTTCTTTTTATAGCTGTTTTAAGTTGATATTTTTAGTTCAAACGAAAATTATAATCTGACTGAACTTCGCTCAGAATCGTTTTTTCGAATGCAATGGTTTATCATTGCATTCAAATTCTAATAAAAATTAAACGCTATGATTCGCACACCTGTATCCTGTGCGGCAGGAGTATCAGCTCTTTTTTTCATTATATCTGTGTTTCGATTATTGATTTATAGTAATGCGATTCACCAATTCAGTGTCTAAAAACATACTTGAATTTATCATGAATTTTTTTTTTTTAAATTTTTATAAAAACATTCATTCTGTATCAACGACACAATAACTAATAAGAATATAAGATAAAATATTATTTTAAACATGAAATATACAAAGTTTGAAGAAGGAAATAGCCATTGATGGCATATTTTTTTTTTTTTTTTTGTTTAATAATTATTATGTATATTTATTTATTCTAATAATAAATCACACCAATAACGCTTTAAGCGTTTTGGAGAACTACCAGGAATTTTAAGTGAGGCCAGATTTTGGATAAGCGGATTATTGTATTCAGTTAGGCAACTGTGGAATCTTTTGTAAAGTTTTAAATCAATATAAAGAGTAGTTGGAGACAAAAGAAGGAGCGTTCGTTAATTTCCTGATAGCAATGTTTTGAAAATCTTGAATTTTATTTAAATTAAATTTTTTCGCACTGCCCCAATATTTGAAGTCTGTATGGACATATTGGCTTAAGGAAGCTTTTTGTATACCTATTAAAAGTTTAATTTTAATAAGCGTATGTTTATTATTATTAAGTACAATTATTTTTAACTTACGTAAACGATTATTTAAAAACAGTCTTTTAGTTCTAATAAGATAATGGGACCAAGTTAATTTTTGATCTAATGTTAAACCAAAGTATTTCATTAAGGGAGTATAATGTATTTGGAATCGTGAAAATTTAAAATTTAATTTAGGAAATAATTATTGTTGGTATTTATTTTTTCTCTATATACTATAATAAGATCATTGGACAAAACTTTTATTTTATCCTTAAATAGTTTTATTAGTGTGAGATTTAGAGTCGAAAACCGATTTGAAGTAAACTCGTTATAAATTAAGTTCTTCTTTGATGGTATTATTTAAAATTACCAAATGGAATTTGCAGTAAAAGCTTTGTTGTGGCAATGAGAATGAAGAAAAGAAATATAATAACGTATGTTGTATACAGTATACATCGTAAACGATTAATTCATACGATTGAATAATAAAAAGTGAAATTATGATGTATTATAAATGGGAATATCAAAATTTAAATATTAAAATCACTCCGCATCGTGTTTAAGTATAATAAATTATTATTAATTTAACACTTTTAAGGTATGTTTGCGTTAAAGTTTACTTTTTTGTGTGAATGTAATAATTGTTAAAGATTTATTTTTTCTCTTCCATAACTAAATTATGTAAAATTGTAGTAAAATTTCAAGCGTTGATGTATCATAAAAGCCATTATATATTAATATAATGATATGAAACAAACTAACTTAACTCGGGCAAAATTAAATTTATAAAAATTTTAAAATTTATACAAATATGATTGTAAAAAATCGATGAAAAATCAGCTTAATCGATTCCGATTATTTTATACATTAAATAATTATTTAATATATTATTCATATGTTTATGAATGCAAATAAATTGTTCGTCCTGTGTTTAATTTGTTTTTTCGCAACGATTCGTGCAATGTTGTTTGCAATTTACAATACCTATATTGTTTCGAAACCTCATACTAATATCATAAATATAATATTATACATACCGTAATTTTTTTCTTATTGTGTAGTACCTTATAATAATTTAATGTAATAATATAATATCGTGTGTAATATACGTATGGATATGAAACTGTGATATATATATTTATATATTTTTTTTATCTTCTCGTTACGAAAAATAAATTGTGTTCAAAAAATTAATTTGTTAACTATAACAAAATTTTTTTTATATAGGTACCTATATAAGACGAAAACAAAAATACGTGATTTTAGAATATTTAAATAATAATTTCAGTGCATTGTTTTGTTTAATAAAATCTATTAATCAACCACGCGTTCCGCGTTTTGAAATTTAATAAAAATTCGACACTTTTTTCCAGGGTATTAAAACGATAATGTATTTATTGATTGCAATTCTTTTGCGAAAAACTTTATACGTACTGTTTCGCGGATAATATTGTGATAAACGTTCGGTTTATAATAACGGAATTTTATAAATTAATAAAAAAATATTATATATAATCGTAATAAAAAAAAAAAAAGGTGTAATTTCGAGTATTTATTAAAAATAATATTTGTTATATATTTCGATATAACATATTATAATTATGATATGACTTAAAACAAAGACAAATTTTTGTTTAAAACGTATTTAAATTGTAAATAATATCGCGTCATCGTGTGTTACAATATTTATATATATATATACAAACACGATATTATGCGGTATATTTATTTTTATTTTCGAACAGAGAAACAATAAATTTATTCAAACGAATAATTTAGATAAAACTATAATATATATATATATACTAAAAATACCGAAATGGATTAGAACTTAGAACGTTATTATGATATGATTTTCTTTTTTTTACTATATTTTTAGTGAGTTTAACGCGATGGGAACACACAGTGAAAACATTTGGATTTATTATGCGTGTTTAAATTATATATATATTATACTAGTATTAGTTTTAAGCCAGAGATCGTATTTTCTAGTTAATATTGTTTTGCTGAAGATGTATTCACATGTGGTACGTTAATCACAGTGAAGTGCCAAAAAAAAAAAAAAAAAAAAAATTATAATTACTTTGACAGTTTTACGGACTGATAGATCAGTAAGTACCATTGCACATAAACATAATAGATATAATGTGTGTATCTACAGGATGAGAATCAGGAGGAGGAATCTAGTTTTAACATAATATATCATTTTATACGAAATTCAGACATATCATGTAAGACGAAAAAATTACCATCCGATATATAAGTAGGTAATGAGAAAAAAAACTATACGTGACGTTTGTCTTTATATTTAAACGATTTTCACTGTTTTCTGTACGCCAATGAGTCTAAACGAGAAAATAACATTATTTTTTTATATTCACATGGACTGTAACGTGAAAATCCGTTCATCCTGTATATATAATATATTATATTATGTCATCACATAATTTTTAGTAATCTTAAGGCACAACTCGAATCGCATTATCATTGATATGAGGATGGAGCACTTCTCGCGTGTGAATTTATAATAATATATTGTGTGAAGGTGTCTGCGAATGTGTTTAAAATAAGATTTGATTTTTTTCGTGCCAAAACTGTTTCGTTTGTTAGTCGTTACACCCGAAATAATTAACGTTTTGGCAGTGTCGTATAATATTTTTACCATATTATGACAAACTGGTTACGGAATCTAAAAGTGATAAATAAAAAAAAAAATAATTAAAAAAAAGTACGGCGTTGAAACATCATTATGACATTAATAATATTATAAGTCGGTCACAAACGAACTAATAAATAAATGCAACATCTACGTTTAAAATTTAAACATTAATATATTATAATATTAAAAATTAATTAAAATACAATTTTAAATTAATTTTATATCTATAATCATATAATCATAATAACGCATAATATGTTTAGATTATCAAAGAGTTGACACGCAGTTAAACGAAATATAATAATAAAATAATTATAATAATAATAATAATAATTATAAAAAAGATTGTCATTGAAATATAAAAATATAATTCTTATCATGAATAATTCGTATTATATTTTTATACTTATTGCATTATACGGTTTTCGACATTTCCATAATGTATATAATTCCTCGTCGGACAATGCGATCAGAAATCATATTTTTATTGTAAAAATCTTTTAGACACACGTGGATAAAATTAAAAACATCCTACCCTACCCCACTGTTTTACGTTGTAAAATCCGTTATGATGACATTTTGATGTAGAACGCTACACGTAATATACGCGTGTATATTAATCTACAAAAAAAAAAAAAAAAAAAAAAAAAAATAGAAAAAAAACAACAAAAACAAAAAACTATTATGCCAAAAATGCTTTTGCCCGCCAGATGTTGAATTTCATTATACACAATAAATAATTCGTTACGAAAAAAAAAAAAATATAAACGTATATTTTCGGTCAATAAAATATATTATTATACGACATCGATAACCATGTCAAATTCACGTTTTATTTTAAACTTAAATTACAGTAAAAAAACGTTAATCAATCATGTTATTATTATTTTTTTGTATCGCAATATTACGCACGAAGACAAAAATTCTATAAACGATAACGTTACAAATAATTTCTCATTTTTCTTTTAATTCTTTTAACCTATAACTACAATATTATGATATATATATACTCGTATTTAATACTTATCGTATTGCGTTGTATTATGATAATAAATACAAATAAATATTATTATTTTCAACAAAAACTATATTTTCGTGGAAATATTATTATAATTATTTTTATTATTATTATTTATTTATTTTTTTTTTTTTTATCGTTTATTCGTACTGTGAATATTTTGTAAAAATATTGCCAAACAATAATATAATAATAAAATTTTTTATTATATTATATTATTTTATTATAACGGCGCGCGTGTATGCAATTTAACACCGTTCGTGTGCTGTGATCCGTTTGGTCACTCGCGGTATAATATTTGAAATGTTTAAAAATGGTTATTTATTTTTCGTTTGCAATATTAAAATAAATAATAATAATTATTGGTTTTATTTTGTATTACATTCGATACGAAAATAATTATTAATATATTATATTATTATTATGTTTAAAATGGTATTGTTATCGTCCAAGAAAATTATTATGAAATGACGAAAAAACTCCTCTTTTCCGCCACGAAATTATTATTTGAGATCAATGTGTGAAAAGTTAAGTTAAACACTACGAAATAATAATAGAGTTTTGTACCACAGATGAATACTAGAATAAAATTGTGTTTTAAACGATTTAGAGTAAACCGATGAAAAATAATCTCGTCTGATAATACAGGTACTTATATCAAACGATTCTATATTTTCCACCATAAGCATTTTATTTTTATATAATATTTTATCGGTTTGTCTATTCAATTACCTTTGGAGTGTAGATAATTAAAAAATTATTATCACAGTGAACTTATACCAACGTCGAATACGATAACATTTTTGACGATTATTGTTACCGTTAACATAAGATATTAAATCGATCCCGTCCGGATTAAATATAAAATAACTACTTATACTATGTATAAATTGACTAACACGTGTACCATGTTGTATTTCGGTTGTATTCACAACCAAACTCTGTAACCGCGTTAACATAATTAAAAAAAAAAAAAATTTAAAAACGTGTAATAGACGTCGTATTATATAATACCATTCCGTGCGGTCGAACCAGTTATTGTCGGTTACTGGTTAGTATATCAATCAAACGGTTTTGAATTCAACCGGAGGATAATGTGAAAAACAACCTAACCTAACCTAACCCGTGTTTATAAAAAGACGAATGATTTGAATACAAATTATTTTGTTGGTTATTTTTAGATTGTGTATACAATGATGTTAGTATACATCGCGATACAAATACATATTATATCATTTTGAAAAATGGTAATGAGAATAATTACATAATATTATTATGTTTTCGATGTTATTTTTATAACACAATATACTGATAACCGATCACTCTGTATATATATAAATATATACACGTAACACACGTTAGAATTTTAGATTTTTCAGTTTTATCTAACCACGGACACGGTTAGGCAAATACATCGTAAAATATCTTTCTTGAGATCTATTTACATATTATACATAATTTTTCAACAGTCAAAATTAGTACGATAATAATATATAAGATATTTTTATATAATGGCATTAGCATAAGTGCGTTTTTTTTTTATTTATTTATTTATTTTTTTTAGACCTGTTCGGTTAGGTATACATATTTTTCGTATTTTAAAATAATATAACCGAAATTTCATAAAAGTATTATAAAAAACACTTTTTAAATATACGTCCATAAAATTACAATTTGTAAATGTATTAAATGATAACAAATAATATTATATAATAATAATATTTAATAATAATAATAATAATAATAATAATAATAATAATAATAATAATAATAATAATAATAATAATAATAATAATATTAATAATAATAATAATAATAATTATAATAATAATAATAATAATAATAATTATAATATAATAATAATAATAATATTAATAATAATAATAATAATAATAATAATAATAATAATAATAATAATAATATTAATAATAATAATATTAATAATAATAATAATAATAATAATAATAATAATAATAATAATATTAATAATAATAATAATAATAATAATAATAATAATAATAATAATAATAATAATAATAATAATAATAATAATAATAATAATAATAATAATAATAATAAAAATAATAATAATAATAATAATAATAATAATAATAATAAATAATAATAATAGTAATAATAATAAATACAAAACATTATTTTGGTTTAGTAAAATATAATTTTTGGGAGATACACGCGAAAAAACAAAAACCCAATATTATTAATAATGAAATTCGTAATAATAAGTTTAACATATATATTTCTATAAACGATAAATATTTTTTTATATATATTAAATTTCGTTAGACGTCGGATTAATGACGTATATGTTTTATATAAAATCTGTAATATATATGAAAATATTTCTAAGTAAAAATTTATCTGGTTATGTACACATAACACGATTCGAATAGAATATTATTTCCTCTTGGTTATAATTTATAAAAATATTATGAAAAGGAAATTAAATTTACAAAAAAATATTTATCGTTTTATAACCCACATAAAACTATCATAAATAATAATATATTATATTATATTAAAACATAAACATTAAACATTATTATAATTACGTTAAAGTAATAATTGCTATTTCGTTTAATACAATAACGTATAATTATTATAATGATAATTATTAATAATAAAATAATTAATAATATTATAATGTATAATATATTATAAAATGTATGTTGGTTAAATGTAATAAATGTTATTATATTATTTATATTTAATATATTATAACATAAAAAATCGTAATACGAAATAAAAATAATAACAATATAATACTATGTTGAAATAAAAAATATATTACATTTTTATTTTCTCATATTGTATCGAATATCGGAATATATATTACCGTTTGCAAATTCGAAAATTTAAACATTAAAATTTTCAAATCTCATATATTAAAAACATAAATATTTAACGATATCGTATTATACAATATAATAATACACAATATAATATTAGTATATTAGACATTTATCATATTATAATAATCGGGTTTTCGGTAAACAGCATACCGCGTGTGCGGTATATTAACATATACCCTGGTCGTAGAACTGATGAGTCAAGTCGGGTGTTCCTCCGTTTCCGCCGGGGATCAAGTCTTTATTGTAACCGTACATATCGTCTACGCAGGTCGAATAACCGACACCACCGCCGGCACCACCACTGTTGGTAATGACCGTGTAATGGTTCGCGGCCGACCGATGGTACGTGGCGTCCGCTTCGGAGATCGATCCGCGGTGATAAGCGACCGCCGGCGGCTGGTTGGCCGCGGCTATCGCGTAACTTCCGCCGTCGCCGTACATTGGATCTTTGAGTATCGGCGGCTCGGCGGCTACGTGATGGTGTTGCCGCATGTACGCATAAGCTTCGGCCGCGTACTGTTCTTGATGGTGATGCTGTTGCTGGTGTAGCTGTTGCTGTTGCTGGTGCTGGTTCTGGTGCTGATGCTGGTGCTGGTGCTGATGCTGCTGTTGTTGCTGCTGCTGGAGATGGTGCGGTGGCTGTTGCTGCAGGTGGTGCTGGTTTTGTCGATGCTGATGATTCTGTTGATGCAGCCTCTGGTTGCACGGGTGTGCTCTGAGTATCTGCAACAGTTCTTTTCGCTGCGTCTCCAAATCTTGAATTTTCGTCTTGAGGTTATAGTTTTTCGTTTCTAAATCGTTAGATTCCTGAAAACAAATAATAATATGCAAAACTGTATTAATGCAAATAAAAAAATAAACTTTTTATTTTTTTATATTATATTATGTTAAATTTGAAGATAACTAATTTAAAGAATATTTAAATTTTATGACAATTTTGATGGGTCGACTTCCTATACTTTCATCATCAAGATGACATTTTTAGGGAATAATATTATTTTTATTTAATCGAAAAATGAAATATTTTATTGTTATAATATAATTATTAATATTATTATTATCCGTTTATTTTGGAATTGTTTTTTATTATCGTATAGAATGCAAAATTAATTTAATCATAATATTACTATTATTAAAATTAAAATGATACAAATTTACAATGATAATAAATCGACCTTTATATATTATTTATATATTATCTGACTATATGTTTTTATACAGTTCAAAATTTCGTTATCATTCGAGAGCATCATCGTTTATCGATTTTGATAATCTTGCATGCCATGATATTGAAATCTTTAATTATTATTACAATAAAATATTTCATATTTCAATTATTCAATCGTTGAATGTACCGGATAATTGTCGTATATCGAAGGCTGCGCAAATTTAAATAATCATCGCAACATACTTGACCTTGTCGGTGGCTTTGAATCGTCGAAAAATGACCGACACCAGGCCACTCGCGAGTACGTGCGTCCGTGCGAAACATTGGATCTTACGAGAAGAAAAACAATAATAATATTGCTTATGGCTAATTCGTGATTGTGCGTGTGGAGTTGAAAAAATTATTATTATTTTCAGAAACAAAACCTTTGATGAATTCACGACTAAAATTGGTTTCTCAAAAAACTATCGCATGTAAGTCATTGAAATAAAATATTGTTTAAAAGTGTGTTTAATTGAAAACATAGATACCTACATATTATATAACAATCTTAAAAAAAAAAAAAAAAAAAAAATTAAAAATGGACATAACAATAATCCGTCCGTTGTAATTAAAGATAAAAAGATAAACAGGTTTGGTATAAATTATTTTATATACGTTTTACGAGTGGTTTAACAGACTGGTTAATATACCAGTTTTATCTCGTCGTGCGTTTAGGTTATTTAGAAAACCACTCTAATCAAACAATATTCTCACGATATTCAAGATAACAAGAAAAATAGAAAATTGGAAAACCGAAAAATACGACATTTTTTCATAAAATTTTACGCCTGTTTTGCGTATGTATACGAGCGTCGAGCATAATAATTAATATAATATATTTTTTAATTTGAAATCAACCTAACCGTTTAAATAAAGTGCGTAGAGCGAGATTTTTTTTTTTTTTTAATAATTTATCCATAACGGCATAACCTCGGTCCTCGGGGTTACCGTTGACTTTCAATTCAAAAAAAAAAAAAAAAAAAAAATTGCGCGTCCGTATTATTACGACTTCGGAAATATTGTAACGTACGGTTTCCGGTGAGTTACAGGTATGTACCCCTTTCCAAAGACGCGATCGTCGAATATTATACAGTGGTATAAATATAATATATTATATAATAATATGTATAGGTATAATATACTTTGTCCGAAGCGCACGCGAGTTTTTAAGTCGGGCCTATATTATAACCGTGGTAACGTCACGTATTCACCACAGAGAGATCCTACATAGAAGATAACACTCATACACGCGCAGGACGGACAAAGTACAATAATTTATACGTATATATGTGTGCGGTGCATTAGGAAATTCTATTTCCGACCGTATGCGATTCGGCCTGCGTAGGCGTATATTTACTCGGATTTGTGACCGTAAGGCGACATAAATTTTCGCGCGAGACAAACGAATAATAATAATAATAATAATAATAATATACACGCACATGTGGTAGTGACAATAATGGGCTTTTTGCCACCAACCATCATTTTACATTTTATATTTAAATGCGATAAGACAATACAGTAGATAATATTAGCTATTTATCGGCATCTCGTCGCTTATTATATACAAAAACGATTCAAACAAACGTATAGTTTTTTTTTCCGTGATGTTATTATATCTTCGGTACATTCCGTATTATACTTATAATATAAAGACATACGGACGTAACACATAATATATTAAACAGTATATAAAATATCACCGTCTAGTGAGAGAGACAGAGAGTATATTATAAAGACCGTAGAGAGAGTACTCGTGAGTGAAAGAGAAAAATACATCTACACCAATCATGGCACAAATAGTCATTAATCACGTACGTATATTATTAGTCATCTTTCTGTTCACTATAATATGGATGTTATTATTTGATCTCTCTCTCTCTCTTTCCAAGCGCAGTCCATATTTTTGTTACAGATTTTTTGTCACAATTTCGGGTATAAACAAATTTTCAATTTATCCCATAAGATAAGTACGCATATTTCTGTTACCAGATCGTCCTGTATTATGCAGTTGATACGAGAAATAAAATCTCTTTTCGCGATTATACAGATATATTTTAAAAATCGTTAATGAAACGAAATTTAAAAAATTAATCTATCCTATTTTTGAATTTCATATCGACTAACTATTGAAAATTCGGATGATCTACCGCGTTGTGGTTTACTCACTTGCATTAGGTGCGTGGTCCTCTCGCGTTTCTTCAACCGGCACTTGGTGGCTGCTATTTTGTTCCGTTCTCGCCTCCGTCTCCTTCGTTCTTCGTCCTCGGCCGTAAGCTGTACGACAAATAATAATATATAAATTGCAATTAAAATAGTAAAATTATTATAAACATTGTGTACATAAAAATCTTATTTTTCTAATTTTAGCGTTCTTATATTTTGATCAGTTAAACAGTTGTCGGAAGGCGATAGAAGAAGAATATTAAGACCTTAATATATTATACAGGTGTAGTATACATTTATACTGAATATAAACAACTATATTACAATGTATCCACAACTACATTTTAATAATTATTACTATGTTTGAGTAAATTTCAAAAGAGCAATCTACATTTTTGATTATATTAAAATCTATATAGGCATTAGAATTAGACCATATGAGTTTAGGCATTGATATTTGCACAAATTTGATTTCTTGAAATAATGAATGAAAAGTCATCGATGAGAGAAGTCAACCATTTTAAGACGCACGATTTATAATTTAAACGGCAATTGATAATTTTTTTGTCAAACGTGACGACAGATGATAACTGCAATTTAATGTGCAGCGCTAATAATATATCATCACTAACGAAAATTAAAGATTGCGGCTGGTATAAATGCGAAGTTAACGAGGAATCTATAGTAAGCATTAAGCCATAATAACAGTTTATTACTTGTCTGCGATAGCCATCGTACATAATAGCTATAAGTAAATGATTAAATTAATTATAATCGGATTAAATCGGAATATACATACAACACTAAATAAATGTATTATAATATATTATAATAGGTAATGCGTATAATATGATTTACGTTCGTGAAATGTTTATGAAAATTGATAATATTCCTATGTATTACACGCCAACGAATGTGTTTGAACCGGAAAAATAGCCACGTGCGACTCGAATGATCTCGCAAACTCGCAATGAAATTATAATAACAAAATAATTTATAATGAATTATTAATACACAAAAGACAACACATTAATATTTGTTATAATTTATTGTTGTCGTATTTTATTCTTATTCTTATTATTATTATTATTATTATCTATTATTATTTAATCAATCGATTTTTCATATTATGCATAATATTATATTGTTATTATTTGTTAAGTTAAAAAATCTAAAAATTTATCGGTTCATTAAATTACACGTGTCTTGCATCAATATTTCATATGATTATACGTAGATAAAAAAATAGCTACATATTTATACTATGATTATTTTACTATCGATTTTATATTATAAAAAATGCAACTCATTGGCACGAATAGGAGGTGCTTGGAGACATAGACCCTTTAATTTTTAACCAAGTCCCTCCCCCCAACTAATATTGTCCTTTTTATTTCCAATATAACATCATAATAGGTATATTATGTTTAATGGGGGCACGGCCTATATATCCTTATATGATAATGATCTAATATATTTTAAAATACACGTTGTAATTTGTATTTGCATGTCGATAATAATTATTACAAGAGGTGTTCATAGTTTTACAATATTATGGAGTAAATTTTTTTTAGCTATATTTACGTTTATTATTTAAACAATTCTAACCTAGTTAAAAAAAAAAAAAAAAAGGGACGATAAATTGATCGATATTATAGTTTTCATTTTTTCTTTACTAATTTTTTCAATTCTCAATAATTGAAAATACCGATGTGTGATATAATATTTAGTAAACAATAATATGAAATATTACAATTTTGAAATATTATATTATATTATTATGTATAGAAATTTAAAAATTTAAAGATAAATCCGATTGAAATTTTTTTTTTATATTATACATTACTTACCCCTTCGCCGTGTGACGATACGTCGTCGTCGTCTTCGTCATAGTCGTCGTGCGATTCCTCGTCGACGCGGCGTTTTTTCGCCTGGCCGCCGCCACCCGGCGACGAAGCGGTCGAACCGGCCGACGAACCCGTGGCTGCGATCGCGGCCGTGCGGTGTCCAACTGTATAACGTGCCGGCGACAAGTTCCCGGCGCTGACAGCCATCGTGGTCATCGCCGCAGCCGCAGCCGCAGCGGCCGCGTTCCTCTGCTTGGACTGAATGGCCATCTTCAGTTCTTCCTTGATCAGCAGACTCGGACAGACGCTCTGCATTCGCGGCGGCGACACGGGAGAGCAAGCCGAGTTTGATGAATCCTCGGACGCGGGCGAACCGCTATTGCCCATGGCACCGGTATAGTGTTCGAAAGGGTTCATCAATGATATGATCGAGTTGATCACGTCCGGCGTGTTAGGGACCGGTTGCATCGGGGCGACCGCGACATGTCCGCCGATGCCATCACCTCCGCCGGCCATCGAATAAGACATGTCACGAGTAGTAGGGTATGACCGTAAACACGGTAGTGGTATAACTGTACGTATATTTATTGCGTTTCGCGTAGCGAGTGAACGGGATGACCCCGAAATATTCGTATTCGCGCGCGTGTCGTGCCGAGTTCGGTTGGCCGTCGACCAATGTTGTTGTACAATGTTTTAAATTATATTGTTGTCGTTCTGAAAGAAAAAAAAACACAGACTTTTAAATTCAACGTGCAGCGCAATGACAAACAAAATATGGGAAAATTTATTGTCCTAAATATTATAATATATAACTAGGTATTAATTCTGTTGGTATGCGGACAATTTTCGTTTTGTACCTCGGTATGTATACGGGTTTATTTTTATATATAAAAACCACCTGTGCCATGGTGCGTATACATTATGAAATCGACGGAAACGGAATACGAATCGAAAATTCCTATAACGATATTATTTTAATGTTATTATAGTATAGCTAATATAGAATACGACGTTACACCGCGTTATTTATTTACTATACATCACGTTAAGGTTGTACGTAGGATTCGTAAAACGAGGTGGGAGCAGGGAGGTAGTGAAACATAGAGAAAGAGTGTTGCAAAGACAAACTAAAAGTTTCCTCTTTTTTTTTTCTTTTTTTTTTTTTTTCGTTATCGTCTATCATGGCCAAATTGAAATTTATTCGTACTCCGCGGACAACTGTATAGACGCAGTAAATAATAATACGCTATAAATTATATTATGCGTCGACAGCGTAAATACGAACATTATTATATTCGTGAATTATGCGAGATACGTATTTGTCAGGAAAAAGAATATAGGTATATAGTTAATTTATTTTTCTTCGGAATAATAGACGACGCGAGTACGAACACCAAACTTCTTCGTCGGCGCGGAACATAATATAATATTTTATTTGTCATGTGGTAAAAGTAAAATATATAACTTTTGATTTATATAAACGTCTATTTTAATACAATTTAAGTTAACCTAACTTAACCTAACGAAAAATTATATAATAAATAAAAAAAAAAAAATAATAATAATATTGCACGTGTAACATAAATATTATATGTTATTCGACCATTTACGATGAGAAATGAATTTATTATCAATTCGCACGAATAAAACACATATAATGTATTATTATTAATTATTATATAAGTATAACGTTTTATTTTCGCGGCGTATTAAATCCGATAATGATTATAATTATTTTTCTACGGAACGGTTACATAATACGAATATAATAATAATAATTATATACAAATATCGGACTTTTAGCTGCGGATTCATTCTTCGTAATAATATAATATACGAGGTAATTATAATATTATTTCGATGATTAAATAAAATTGAGAAATCGCGAATTATGAGTAGTATATACCTTGAGTTTTATTACGATATGTTTAAATTTGCACAAAAACAATAAGATTCACGATGTTATTGTAATAATAACAATATTTATTTATTTATTTATTTATTTTTTTTTTTTGCTTTATTTCGTACAAAAATCTCGTGTTTTTTTCACAACAATTTGGATTAAGGAACAATTATTTAGGGTGATGCATTTCAAGGATTAATCCTGCAATGTTTAATCGTGGTAATAATATCGTCTTTATGAAAATTGGAGTTTGAAAGGACGACATGAATATCAAATTTTCAGTCGTTTCCATACATAGACTCAGACAGCTTTTATTGTTTTTTCGCGATAAAAGAAAAATCGGATGCGCCGAACAATGACATATTGTCATATTGACACTATAAATTATAATTTATTATTAATAATATTGCATTGCAGGTGCGTTAACTTTACTATGCGATTATTTATCTTCAGTTGCAGTATACGACTACAGTTTTTCTCATAATATTATGTGATATATTTAAGTAATAATTTGTTTTTTATGGCTTAATATAGGCCATTCAGGCCATTCAGGCCCTTCGCCGCAACCACCACCCTTCTACAAGTTTCTCTGTCGTTCGCTTATTCTTTGCCATTATTAATTCTTAGCATTTGTAGATCACTCTTAACTCGGTCTGCCTATCTTTGTTTTGGCCTTCCCAGCGGTCTCTTTCCATTGGGGATCCATTTTGTAGCCTCTCGAATTACTTGGTCTTGTATTCTCCATATAATATGTCCTGCTCAACTAATACACTTGCTCTTCAAAGTTGCTATTATGTCCGCTTCACCGAATAATTCCCCAAGCTCCAAATTAGTCCGTCGTTCCCATAGACCCGTTATACCTTATACGATCTTTTTTTGGACCTGCAAATATTTTTCGCAAGACCTTCCTTTCGAATATATAGCTACTTTTTGTTCATCCGATTTTGTAGTTGTTCATGTTTTACTTGCAAATAAATCAATTGGACGTTATCTTGAATATTACATTGTATAATATTGTTTTTGTTCGTAGTGAGACAAGCTTAGAATTAAAGACAGGTTTTAGAGCAAAGAAACATCGGTTAGCTGCATTAATTCTTTATTGTATTTCTCTATGTTTATCTCCATCTGCACTTAATTCTACTCCGAGGTATTTGATTGTAATACACGTATGAAACCTTCGCGTTTACCGCTAAATTTTGCTGGTTATATTTTTTTCGCGATAATAACATGTATTTTGTTTTTTCTTCGTTTATCATTAGTCCCGTGGATCTGCTTCTCTCTATAAGTAATCCTGCTAAAATCCTAATCTCCTCCTCTGTCTTGCCAATCAATACTATATCATCAGCGAATGCTATTAAATTAATCTTTTTATTTTGTATTCTAATCCCTATGACCCTATGTCAGTGTCAATCATTCCTATAATCACGGATTCCAATTCAATGTTAAATAGCATAGGAGACTACACGTTTCTAGTCTTAATCCCGTTTTAACATCGAATTCTATCGATATATGGTCATTAAACTTAATTTTGCATTTTGAGTTCTGTAAACATGAGTAGGTAATAAAATACAAAAAAAAAAAAAAATTGACCCGTTTATGGAATATTTCATCCGTCTTCACAATATTATAATACATTAATACGCATACGAATGCACACAAGTGTATAATGTATAAACTTCCCAGTTGATTTCTTTAAACATGCTGGTGATAAAAAATATGTACACAACTTACAGTCCGTCGGATCGTTTGGGTCTATACGAATGTCGAATATACAGAGTGGCAAAAGAAAATGTTAAAAATTCAATATCATACATCATAATACAATAACGCGTTCGATACTATACATTTTTTTGATTATAATAATTTATTATCGAATATCGATATACGTCATGTAAGTAATAATTATTTATCGTCAAAACATAAAATATGTAAACGTATGGGTATATTTTCCAGGAGGAATACTTTTGAACGCTCCGTATATATTATATTCGAACGAGCATAACATTATTTTGCGTAATGCCAGTACAAACGCCCGCGCGCAAAAAAAAAAAAACCCAAAGAGATTGAGGATGTGACGTAGATCAGTGACGCGTATTATTATTGTTATTGTTACTGCCATACACTATAGTATACCGCGGTATACAATACGAGTATAATATTATTACGAATTACGATCAAAAAGATTCGCTTCTTCACATAATAATTATTATATAGGTACCTATAATCATAGTTTTAATTTTACGCGACGGATTGTTTTTTTTTTTTTTTATTATTTATTTATAATACTTAGATACGTTTGTTTTGTAAATTATATAATATTATGTATTTTTAAACAACGTTCGGACAAACGAACGAACGGCATATAATAAATATATACGTGTATAAGTACGCGACAACAACGTATACGCTTAAATAATATTCTTTTCAGGCTAAAAGCCAACGGAATAAACATTAAATAATAACGAACACTGGCGAAATAAATTACGCGACAATTTCGTTCGCGGTATTGAATTTCACGGTAAAGATAGATTCATTTTTAGAACGAAATCACTATTGTAAATTTGTAACCACATAGCACTAAGTCAGAACGAATATTATAGGTGTAATACCTATATGTTTAATATTATATTACGTTACCATAACGTTACCATATACGTGTTTAATATTATAATAATATATCGTTTTTAAGATTACGTGGGAATTCTTTTTCTCTATTGAATTAATATACCACATTTTATTTCATACATTTTTCGCGAACATTGAAATATTTTACAGTAGGCACTACGCCTATTACAACTATAGGACATAGATGAAATAACATGGCGATAACTTACTGACAAGCTAATTTTTAAACGAAACGTTTCGTTATTATTATAGATAATAATTTGATAATTTTTATGACGTAGGTACGTACACTTTTAACTTTCCCCGTGTTGGCACGCCCGTAATATGGGATTATGCTAATTCGATTTTTAGTATAATTTAATCCTTTCAAATATAATAAAAAAATTTAAACGAATATTATACCACGAATATTTCTCTTTATAATAATCCGTTATTATTTACCATTCTGGATTGTATACGTACCTATATAATATTATTAAATACAACAACTATTATAATATTATTAAAATTGATTGTTAGCGGGAAATTCTTGAATTGAATTATCGCGCGTAAATTTTTTTTTTTTATACCGATACGCGCGTGTTTATATAATATAACACATAATACCTATGTATTATACCGTTGTATAAAAAAATTATAACGAGGTACGACCAATATTGGTATAATATTATAATAATATTAAATATTTAAATTTAGTACAAATTCCAATATAGTAGTAATTTTATTGTTTGTTTCACCGACAAAACAATTTATACATAATTTATACAATAATAATTTTTTTTTTCACGCGCACCTCGAGTTTAATACCTACCGCATAAATAATATTATTTCTATAAACATTATATATGGGTATAAAATATAATTATTCTGTTCATCGTTAATACGATTAAAATTATAATAATATTATAACGAATCGTATTATGACGTGCACGTTAAAATATGATGATCTCGTCCCTTTGGTTTTCATTATTTCGTACACGGGTAAAACTAATAATATACTTGATCGGACGAACGATACGTATGAATATGAATTACCACGCGTGTTGTTATATTAAGTAGGTACCTAATTTCAACTGAAAATTTAAAATTTCGAATAATATTCATATTCGATGTCCACGATTATCTTTGATTCGACGATGTAGCATAACATTATATTATACATTGATCGTAATATATTTTTATGCCATTAGAAACCGTATAATAACATTACAATATTATAATCGGCTCAATTATACATATGACAATAGTTATTATAATAATATTATATTATGCGTACTATTATAGATATAGGAGAAAAAAATTGGATTGATTGTATCGGATCGTATAGAAGATAAAAAATTTGAAAAATTTAATAAAAATATTAATAGCTTTCTTTGTTTTTAGGTGCAGTTGCCCGAGATGATAAAACAGGATTAATGTGAAATTCATGGCCTCGATATGGGCAAATGTTTCTCATCAATCGTATGTTAATTCGTACACATAACGCGTACTTACATTATTGTGTGTGCGCGTGGGCGTGTGTCGGTGTTAGCGCACGCAACCGCGTTGTATTGAAATACGATATAAATATTATTATAATCAATTAACATATATTATTATGATGTGTTTATAATCGTTTCGATCGATTATCCATTGATCGTATACGAATATGTTAAATTCTGTAAAATTTTTCAGAAATTTATAGTTTTCTTTTTTAGAAATATGATGTAGGTGTAGAAGTTAACGAGTAATAACTTCTACCGGCGTTGTAACGGCACGTGTAACGTTTAAAATTAATATATTACATAATATTTTATAGGTACTATTTTCCTATATTAAATAAATGTGTATCGGAACTTGTCCGAGAAAGCTTAAATAAGTAGGTACGAGTATATTGCAAATGAAAAAAATAAAGTCACGTTCGCGTTTGTAAAATCATCGCGAATATGATATTATTATAATGACAATATAAAAGTGATAAAACAATAATATAATATAATTATATTTACGTTAACGTGTTAAATAATATAGTATAAATATACGTCATAATATATAATATATATATATGTGTGTACTGTGTATATACTATAATTATAATGTAGTTAAATCTGTAAATTTTGGCAAGTGTATAATATAATATTATTATTATAATACGCGTTTATACTCGTAGGTAGAAAAATATCGTCAAATGCAAAGAATAAAACGATAACTTTTTGCGTACCTACCTATATAATAGTACGAAATATAATATTTGATTTTACTTTATAGACGTAATAATGGACGTATATAATAATCGTATAAATTACAAATTATTTTTCTAAATCTATTAAGAAACCTCAGGCATTTACGATCGTATTGATACAATACGCGCGTTACATTGAGCAATAATTGTAAATGAAAAATTAATTATTCTATTCCCACCAAAAAAAAAAAAAAAAAAACAATGTGCTGTACAAACGCATACATAATGCATATAAATATTGTTATTTAGGATATCCATTGAACGTTTTCGTTTTATTATTTTATTAAATAAACGTGGCGTATTTCCGTATAACGATAAAACGCGTCACATAATAGTATAACAATAAACACGTATTATAATAATATTTTAAATACTCCATGAAAATTGCATTGAATTGATTTATGTGATAATAAACCAGACATAGGGTTTATTAATTTACATTTTTTACATTTTTTTTTTTTTTTTTTTTTATCAGTTTCCGAGAATAAATAATATAGTGGGTGTCGTTAGTTTAAACGATCACGGGCGATAATTAATTTGTTTCGTTCCCGACAATAAAATAAACGCTATAATATTATACCATCGCAGTAGGTGTTTGCGCGTTTCCACCACAGAACGTGATAATCGTTACTCGTTAATAATTATTATCAATAAGTTATAAAGTTATAACTTATTGTTATTACTTATAACTATCTAAATTAATTGTATATTATATTATTATTATTATTATTTTTATTATTATTTATTATTACTATTTATCATTAATACATTCGTCTCGACCGGAACTCTACTTCTACATTATATATAATAATCCAATTTTGTATACCTAATTGTTATTTTATAAAATAGTTATTTTTATTCATTTTTTTCCCAGTTTGCGAGCAACGTCGCTTTAACCTTGGCAACCGTTCGACATTTTAGACCGTCCGAACATTTCGTTAAGTTGTGCAAGACGTATTCGCGTTCGCACGCCTACAACGTCCAATACGGTGGTACCGCATAAAAAGAACGCGCGCGTATTGCCGTACGATAATAATATATTAATATTAATATAATAACACTTGTTGAATATTCGTTTTTAGACGAATATTAGTAAAAAAAAAAAAAATTTTAAATTAATTTTTAATTTTATTATTCGTATATAGGTAATATACTCGTAATATTAAATTTTATATTCTGATATAATGTATATAATTTTCTCGTGCGTTTTATACTGCGGTACACGCGGAAATTTGTTATTTTTGGTCGATTCGCAACGATATCATATTTGAACATTATAATATTATAACGGTAAACTAAACTATCAATAGATAAGAATATTGTTTATATTAATTATATAAAGTTATAATACAAAGACCACACTACAATAAAGTTTTTGGATTATAATTATTAATTTCGTTTTTCTGTGCCGGCCTCTACGTGTTTCCGGTCGGGTTTTTTTTTTTATTATATAATACAACTGAAAATAATAAGGTAAAAATGTTTTTTTAATTATATACGGATTATACGGGACGTATATATTATAAAACACGTGTTATACAATTTTGAGCGAACGTAACATTATTGCAGATGGTAAACGACGTGTGTACGGTGGTTATAATATGCGGTTTACCAGATAGGGACGAAGGTTTTTCTTTGTGAACGTCATGTAATAATAATTATAAATTTTTTATTTTTCTTAATATTCCTATATAAGCAATAATATTATTAAAAATAATTTAACAATATATAATTTTGCAAGCGATAATATAAGTAACTTAATTTGACGTCAACGCATTATCGTTTAGTTATTCGAAATTCGAAAGACTAAGAGCTATGCTGAATGCCCCGAGTAAAAATTTAATCTAAAATTGTGTTCAATTTAAAAATATATTTCAACGGTAAATTGTTTTTAATATTGTATATATGTATTTGAAAAAAACATACACCCGTAATGATAGGTTTATAATATAGAGATAAAGTGTTAATACGAGATGAGCGTTATTAATTACATTTTTTTCGATTGTTGAATATCAAATTGCTCGATTATATTTTACACACAATTTTTTTATTATTACAGTCGTATAGCTATATAATTTCACATACTGCCAGTTATTTATAAAGAAATAGGGTTATTGCGCTTTCGTTATCAGTGCGAATTCTTTACTTTTAATCTATAATATACTGGTGCATATAAGGTGCAACAGTGTTGCATTACAAATTAAATAGGTCATTATAGTAATCAAAAATTATATCACGTATAAAATATAATATTTGGAACCACAATACAAACCATTGTAAAATATAGCTAGTATATCGTGATATAAAATGGCGCATTATTACAATAGCTAAATTTTATTTATTTATTTTTGTTTTAATATATTATATTATTTTTGGCTTTTGGCGGTTCTTCAGATATAAATAAAATATTAAATTAAAATTTTTTTTTTCAATTTTTAATTATTCTTATCATATTATCAGTTTATCACGAGATACGTTCCACTGTTATTATATACATTTTGTTATTATTGTAAATATTAATTGAATTAATTGAAGATAATTATTTTCAAAAAGAGTAAAAAAGTAATAAATGCTTAAAAATGCATCGTCATTAATACACACGTAATTGCACGATGCGGGTAAATAGTAATTGGGTAATATTTAGAGAAAAAAAAATACATTTATTAAGGCCCATTAAAATAAACAAAAATTATAATACAAACGTTTCGTTCTCGTTACATTACATTGTACGTTCGTCTGTATAAAATAGACTTTAACAGTATAACTTCTGTATTTATTAGTCGTTTAATTGTTCTAATAATTTAAATGCACTCCAAACAGCGAAATTAGTTTTAATTTTTATAGTAGTTTGAGAACGGAGAAATGTGAAGTATATATGAAATATAATTAATTAACACTATTATTATTTTATACGTGTTGTCGTGCGACATCTGCTGCGTTATAAATTTAAAATATTTTATAATATTTGTAACTATTTTAACTAACTTCAAAGTTAATATTTTTTTTTTATTATTAAAACCAAAAAAAAATTGTTATTTATTTATAAATTGCGGCTTAATCAATTAATGCGTTTATTAACTCGCAATCGTGATAAGAAAAATATACAGTTCAATAAAGTACCTATTTGAAAATAATTGACGTTGGTTACTATATTATTATAATATAGTTATAAATGTTATAATAGGTAATATTATACGCAGCTCGTATATTCTTCATATTATTAGGTATACTTTGAGAAATACTTTGATAATATTATGACCAAATTACGTGTTTATTGATGTGTTTCTTTAAAAAATGACTTCGTAATTAAAAAAAAAAAAAACTCATTAATTTATGTTATATTAATATATACGTTAATAAAAATATTTATTCGTATACCTACCTAATTAGCACGAAAATTTAAAATTTTCCAAGTGAAAACCCGTAATGACATAACTATACCTGATGTATTATTAATAATATTGTGCAAATATATATTATAACGTATTTTGTATACATTTAAATTTTATAAAATCAACTCAAACTTATTGCAGCTATGATAAATTACAATTACAGCCTTGCAATTTTCGTATAAAGATAGGTAACCCGAACAAATAATGATTTAATCCCGTCAACACAAGTGTATACGTATCTATCATCTATGTATAAGATGCAAAACTTATATTTTTTATTTTATTTTTTTATTTTCAACGTGTCAAAGTCGCACTGCTGCGATGTTCCCACGCGACTCGCGCCCAGACAATGTTCACAGCTCGTGTGACCCGAATGTCGGACAAAACAAAAATAATAATAATAATAATAAATATAATATACTCGCATATACACACACACGCCTATAATAATAATAAAAAAAAAGTATTTTGTTATTATTTGTATTTCTCATAAGTCATGTCTTGTGTGCGTGTATGAACACAGTCACGATGAACCGTGCCGACCTTGGACTCTCGCGCGACGTTCAATCATATATCATAGGTTTAGTATAGTATATAAGACGATGACTGTGGTCGCAGTCGCGTGTTGCGAAAATTTCATTACCGTCGAAATTATCTATCCATTTATTAATAAATCTCGAATTTCGAGCCTTCCGGACGACGACGAGAAAACGAACTCACGCGACATGGTACAGAAGTCGATGAGCGACATACGCATAAAGTACACCCACATAATATTATTATCCAATAAAAAGTATAGTTTACGAAAATAAAATAGAAATAATAATAACAAGAACGAAAGCGGTAGACATAAGTATTATGGTGGAAAGAAGAATTTCAAAACTGATTACTTGTAGCGAAATACATTTTTCGTGTTCGGAGTGCGTATCACAACGAGAGTAAAAAAATTCAACAAAAGATAACTTTAGAACTTAAAATTTTACACGATAACTATATGCTTTTTCGTTCCCCACAGAGAGACGATTAAATGAAGATCTCTTTCCTCAAAACTATACAATAATACATCCTGCAGCAGTGTGTTTGCATTACAATCGAAATGTATTTATATAAAAACCACATCACGAAGTCGTTTTAAAATAAAATCCAACTACGGTTTATGATAAGAATAAATCGACGATGAGGACGATCTACGTCTATACGAAAAACAACTAGTTTTCTTGTCTTCGTAGAGAATTATAACAACTTTAAACTTTTTTACGTAATATATTATACAATAATACACGTTAAAGAGAATTCGATTTATGTTACCGTTTTTTGTGATAAAAATGTATGTACGTAATAGGTACATACTGCAGCAGAGATCGATCGCACGCGAATACACTCGTATATTGTTATATTATTTTAGTTCTTATATAGCATAAAATATACTTTACACCGTGACCGCATATATAAATAATAACCATACTTAAGTACCTATACACGGAGTAATCATATTATTATAATAATATATACCTAGGTAATAACATTACAGTAGCACGCGTATTGCAAACGTTAAATTATTATAATATAAATTATAGTACCTATACGAGAGAAGATAACCGTTTTACTTGATAAATCGTAAACGAGAACAATTGGCACAGCTATACTCGTATATACGTTCATTTTTACGGCTACGACACATAATAAATAAACGTTTTTATCATCGATATCATATTTTGAAACGACACACAGCGCGTTATTTTTTCATAATATACCTCTAATATTCTTGTTACAATTATTATACGGTTTATGCTCAGAAAAAAATATTGTTTGACGTGTTTTTTTACGTATACGTAATATAATATTATCATAATTTGTAATTATATATTATAAAATCTTAATTTACCGTAATGTTAGGTTATCAATTTATAATATTTCATTCGGTAATAATTATTATTTTCAAAAACAAACATTTGTGTAATCTCGTTTAGCGTTTTTTTTTTTTTTTTTTTTTTTAAAAATTTCGTACAGGGAAGTAAACGAATTCAAAAATACAATATTATTAGTGTTATGCCTTATACTTTATGATGTTATGATATCGAACATTGGCACGTGTCCGACTTAATTTTGTTAAATATACCTTTTTTTTTTTTTTATTTTAATGCCACTCGGCCAATTTGTTTTAAAAATTGTTTTATATAATATAACAATTTTGATTTGACGTCATCACATATAATTATTATTTTACTATTAAAATCGAGCGATTAAGTTTATTTTTTTCATATTTCGTTATGTATAGGTTAGGTGTGTGTGTGTGTGTGTTTGCATGCGCTAAATAGAAAAATAGCAAAAAAATAACCACTAAAATAATAAAAATACACGTTAAATAAATGTAAAATATTTCGTTATGGGAAGTTAAAAAAAAAAAATTGTATAAATTATCTTGCGTGAAGCTATTAAATAACATAATATTATTTATGAACAGTTTAAGATAGTTTCGCCATTAAAATTTTAATAATAATTAAAAAAGAAATAAAACGATATTATATGTATTGGAATTGTACTACATGTATAAATCGCGTTATGTGTGCATTTGGCATTCAGTTTTCCGATTCGTATAATATATAATAATTTATATTCTATCAAGCACAGTGGCATAGCCAGAAATATCTGAAGGGAGGGGGTTATTAATTAAATATTCATATACGTATACAGTTTTACATGCTTAAAATACACCATTACCATGTATACATATATATATATATATAAATATAAAGTCAAAGGGGTTAAACTCTTAAAACCCCCCTGGCTACGCCACTGATCATGCAAAACAATACAATCTAATATGCATTGCTTATTATTATTATTAGTCTTAAAGCATAATAATTGTGCACATAATATGTAACATTGTTTGTCACTATATATTATTATAATATAGTTGTTTCGTTTGCATACAAATTACACGTATTTTTTATTTATTGAAATTACCATACGTTAGAACGTTGAAAAAATAAAATGCATATTTACGTGTTGAATAATCTCGCGAATAGTAAATTTATTAGAAGTTACGAAACTTTCAATCTTCACAAAGAAAACGTGTTATTTTTACTTCGTAATTCTATCTTGTTTTTATATACATATTATTATATTCGCATGGTAAAACTCGTTTATATATATATAAAACAAAAAAAGTATCCGTACCGATTGTGTTGTGATGAAAAAATAATATATATATATAATAATTATTATAATATTATTTAATATTATAATATTTAATTAATATTAATTAATATATAATTCATACGAATAAATATATAATTTTATAATTCGTTTAAAACGATATAGGGTGACTTTAGTCCAATATTTTCGTATACGGGCTATACTCGTTCCAGAATTATAATAATACTATATTATGATTTATAAGAAAAACATATTATTATTACAATGCGATTTATAATATCTGTTCTATGCATAATATTTGAATATGTTATAAATTTCTTAAAATAAATACGTATTATACTACAGCTGCTATACTCGTACATATAAAAAATAATCCCAGTATAGTAAAATATTATAATATTATGTTATTGTATATCCGAGTCGTCACTCTTGAACATTATTATAACTTATAATATATTATAAAAGTTGTATTATTTTTAAACGGACTAATGAAAATATTATGATTTTAAGCAGTTGCGTAGCTAGAAATGTGTGAAGGGGGGTTATTAAATAAATATTCATGTATACATGTACAGTTTTACACGCTTAAAATACACCATTACCGTATATACTATATATATACATATACGAAGTCATAGGGTGGGGTTGAACCCTTAAATCCCTCTGGCTACTCCACTGATTTTAAGAAACAGACAAATAAAATATCATAACAAAGTATGTATAAAATAATCTCGTTATTTTTTCTATAAAAAATACCTATGTATATCTGCACGATAAACGTATCATATCTGTATATCGAGAGAGCGCGGGGCTACAACGATAATAATTATAATATCGTATAATTGGATTCTGTTTTCTGCGCGGGACTTTATATTATGATATATAATGCCTTCATGTTTTCATTTGTTGGCAACATTTCACGTTATAATACAACCTATATCGGTTATTATTATTATTATTCAATACGACACTACTGTTAAGTATACGTATTATAATTTTAGATTTTGAGAGAAGCGAAAAAATCTATTGGTTTTACAATGATGTGTGTCTTCTTTTAAAATAACACTATTCTCTTTACACCTGTATCCCTTCCACACCAGTATCCTTTCAAAAACAAGAGGAGGAATACATTTTCTTGTTTTTTTAGATAAATATTTTCAGAAAAATAGAAAATAAATTATTGTAATCGCGATACATATTATTATGACACGAATTATGATGGCTTGTTTACGTTATACCTTATACGTAAACGATTAAGGAAAAAAAAACTTGGCGAATTGATTATAACGACGTTTGGTCAAAGACGCTCAGCCGAAAAGTAAAACGCGTTCGAAATGTTCCAATTATTGTCGTCGTAATTTACATATTAAAACAATAATAAATTTGTACGTAAAAGTTGCTTTGTAATAAATTTCAGTATGCCGATAGTGAACGCGTTCCATTTCAAATTCAAATATAAAATGCAATTTTGTTTATCGACGTTATACGATTATACAAACATAACATACGTATTACAATACGTGGCGCGTTTATGTAGACTTTTAATTTATCGTTGGGTAATATTCTCGCACGCGTAAAATATTGTCGACGACTATTGTGCGAAAAAATATTTTAATATCATTTCGTCGTTCGTTTGTCTGACGGCGATGTTCGCGCTGTAATTTTATTATAACGTTATACAATATCGAAACGTTAATCGTTTGATTCGCATTCTCGGAACGATCGGGCGGGCGATGACAGCTAGGCTAAAAGTGAAAAGTAAAGAAAAAACAAAAAAAAAAAAAAAAACTCATAACAATGATAACCGATCGTGGAAGAATAAATCCTATTCCGCGGGATGAACACGTGATGGCGCTCGATTCTCACGATAGTAGTTACACGCGCATTGTGTTTCGCCGGGCCAAAACCTCCGCTCGAAATTTATGGCTCGCACATGCTCCAGTTTAATAAATTAACGATAGACGGAATAAGAAAGAAAAATAAAATCTACGCGCATACACCTAATATCGTCGTCATGGAACGTTTCCAGAAATCGCGACGACGACGTTTTATCTCGTATATAATATATTATAATAACGTACGAACGACAATTTTAAAATTTTTATAAGTCCCAATTCTTGTAGAATTTTCGGAAAATTTAAATCAATACTAAGATTTTTTCCATAAGAATAATTTAATCATTCTCATATGGCGTGCAAAATGCGCATTATCAATATTGATAATATACTAACTTCATTTTATATAGCTGCAAAAAATATAGATATAATAAAGGTCGATTTATTTGTATAGGTACACGTATATCATTTGTTATTAGTTTATTACTTATTAGGTATAATAATATTATTATAATGATTGAATGTATAATTTTTTATTCCAGGATATATAAATTTAAATAATATAAATGACGCGGAATATTTTATTTTTGAAGTAAACGAAAAAAATGTAAAGTAACGTCTATTTCTAAAAAAAATAATAAAGGTAATATACACGGCGTAATTGATATTTTTTTTAAAAATGGCATTCAAAAATTTTAATTTTCCATAGTGATTTTACAAAATTATTATTAAATAGTCACTCTGTATAGTATTTATCGTCCGTTAGAGCGTACGTTTTATCGTGACGCTCGGCGGCGACGGTCGCAAATTTATATTATTATTATTATTATTATTATTATTATTATTATTATTATTATTATTATTTTTATTATTATTATTTATATTCCTTTATGGCGCAAAACGAAAACGACGAAAAAGGCGAACAATAGCGTCTAAATAATATTATATTTAAAACAATACGACTTAACGTGCGATTTATTTATATTTTCTCGCGAAAATTTTATGGGCAGGTGCCTATCCCGTCTGTTGTACGGGTGCGTATCAAAACACGTCACGATCCGACCGTAAAGATAAGACGTTTTCAACGAGTGGGACGTATTTATATTGTGTTCGTATTTATAAAATACGACAATATTATTATAATATTATATTATTATAAATGTAAGAATACAAATAAAAAGTCAAAGTATATACTTTTTTTTTTTTTTTTTACTTAGTCCAAGTACGTTGGTTACTTACAATATTATATAAAAATATAAAATATTATAATGTTTGGAGCACGATTTTTATTTATAATATTATATGAGACGAATATTATAATTATTAAGCGAAGCCTTCGTCAGCAATATTGTTATCCATTAAAACGAAACAATAATAACGTACGATATTTTGAAGTTCGGCGATAAATATAATTCGAATATTTGATAAATTTCAAATTTTTAATGACTTCTCCCATTGAAATATCATAATACGTATAGTGTTGAGAGTTTACGTACGATATTCCAAACTAAATATTATGTAAATTAAATTATTAAAGTAAAATAATATGTTCTCGATATATACATAAGACATAACAAAAACACGTGTTATGATGCTGATCTCGCATAATATAGTTATTATAATATAATATTTATTATAATCGAGGGTTGAGAAACCTCTCTCGACCCTCGTTAGAGTATGAAATTTTAAAAACGATTTTTCTAACCACAAAATTTGTATTTAACCGTAACATCGGTAAACTACAAACTATTCATCGTTCACATTATTATAACTAGGTACATAACTATGTGTGTGGCGTCCGGTGCAATAAAATGCAATAAAATTACAATAGTACGACTGCGCCCATTGCGCAAATGTATAGCGAACAACGCTATTCTGTGCGCACGTATCGTTTCCATAAAAATATACGAGTATATTATGTTATATGATTATTATTATTATTACTATTATTATATTGTTATATTTTTTTTTTTTTTTTTTATTGGGTTTGGTTCGTGTGTCGACAATGGACCCTCCACATGATTCTTCGAACGGTGAAATCGATATATTATAATAATAATATACCACCTTTATTATATTAAATTTTATTATTATAATTTTTTTTATTTATTTATATATACCTATATATATATTTTTTTTTTGCTTTTTCCGCAGAACAAAATATTCGGTTTTATTGTACCTTTTCCTTTGACCGATACGACACGTCCGCCGACTGTCGGATAACGTGTAATAACGATAACACAGTAATAATAATACATAATAATAATATTGTACCTATAGAACACAGAATATAATATTATATACAGATTATAGTTGTTTCGTTATTCTCTCGCAAACATCTTATCGTGTTGAAATGTATGAGTATAACAATATAATAATACATAAATGTTATCGTTAACGTGTCTACGCGTGTTTCGCGAGCACTTTTCGGCTTTACACACGAATGCCGTATGGCGTATAAAGTATAACAATGATATTATGTTATATATTTTATCCGCTAAAAAATACCCATTTTATATTATTTTACGTATATACTTTATTACGTACGTGCCGCCGTACACATTACGTAGGTACAATAATTATTATATTATGTTTTTATAGTTTTTTTTTTTAAAAAATTTTTGTATATTATTTATTCTGTTAATTTCATTACAGCAGACCACTGCTGCAGAGTTTATTGAACGACGCCCGACAGAAACGTCATCGCTATACGATAACGTAAAATTGCAATGAACCGGAATCGGATTTTTTTTAAATACCTAATTATATTTACAATATTATGCATATACCGAGACGTATTATACCAAATATAATTATTATTATACTTCGGTGTCTTCACTGACGCGAAGGACACTCCGAGACGACTTTTTATTCGAAATTTATTTTCGACACGTATATACGACGTTATATACGACGTGATGATGCCAGTGAATCATATAATATATACAATACGTAGAAAGTATTCTCTCGTATTTCAAGGGTGGCCAAACTTATTCATGATATGATCCAGATTCCGAGGATAATATATTATAATATATGCTTATCCCCATATATATATATATATTTTTTTTTGATGATTGACTTTTATAAAAAAAAAATATTTTCAACGAAAAACATTGTAATTTTATCAACAATATTGTATGACTATTGTCTATTTCTATTATCAATATAATAACACATAATATATATCGACAGTTTAATCACCCCTGTAGTTTATGTTATATTTGAATTTTAATATCGAGTTCACTATATCAATATCATATACAGGTACATACTATATATATATATATATATTAAAATATTATATAGACATATTATACCAATGATTGTTTTAATAATTATATACATAGAATACATATAATATATTATTAGTTATTACGATAACTGTCATGTATAGGTATACCTAATTATTGTAATATTATATTTTATTATTTTAATACATATTTTACGAAACGTAATACGCGCACAAATTATAATATTATTATGCATCGTTAATCAAACAAAAATATTAATATTTATGTAATAGTATTATTATTTTATAAAAGATATTATTGCAAAATATTACGTCAATATATTATAATCACCTCACACGTAGTAACTGGTAAATATAATATAATTATTATTTTATGTAATAAATATAATAAATTCGTAAATAAAAGATGAATAACTAATTTGATAAATAACTAAATAACAAATAAGTATTTATGCGTCAAATATATAATCTATAAATTATAAACGATATAAACAAGTTGCAAAATATTTAAATTAAATTACTTGTACAATATTTAAAATAAAGACAAAAATATCATCTCTTTTAAATTTTTATTACCTACACCAATAATAATTATTATTACGGAAATGTAGTAATTATTTAATTTATAAAATTATACATATTATATATATATATATATCTATATATGATTTTTGAGTCTAAGAAAGTTTAATGTAGTTGTATAAATCATATAATTCTCTAGCTAAAATCAAACACAAACATTTATTATATTATTATTATAGGTATTATTTATAATAACTATATTATTTTTATATTTTACGTCATATTTACGCAAATTAGTTTTTTTATACCAATATGTATACATTTACTTTATATACAATGATTAAAGTTTAAATAAGAAGTTCTATTGTTAGTCTAAAATAAAATTTAAAAAAGCAAGGAAAGGGATACAGGTGTAAAGAGGATATAGTGTTGAATTGTGTTTAACATTTGAATGCAATGAGAAATCATTACATTCGTGAAAACGATTTTGAGCGAAATTCATCAGATAATACAGATAATAAATGTACTGATTACATATTTTACATTCATCAATCTCTAAGTTCAATATAAATAATTTATCATAAAACCATTAAAACCCCTAAATAAGTCACCTAAATACCAAATCTGAAAGTATTTCGCTAAGAATCGTTTTTCAAATGTAATGATTTATCATTGCATTCAAATGTTAATCAAAATTCAACACTATCCTCTTTACATCTGTATCCCAGCGGTAGAAGTATCAGGATCAGCTCTTCTTTTTTATACTTTAAACAGCTATATAAAAAAAAAAAAAAATCGTGAATGTAATAATTCACAATTAATTGAAACTGAGTTAAGTAAAATATATTTGAGCTTCAATAAAAATTTTTAAAATTTAAAAAAAAAAATTGTCATTTTTATTTTCATTTTATTGTAAAATATTGAAATATAATAAGAAGAATTTATATAAATTCTTTAAATATTGATTTTACTGAAATTTCAACTTTAAACAGTAATAAAAAAATTGAGACTAGTGATTTTTCTAATATTTTGATATAATGTTAATTAATTTATGAGTGTAATTCAGTAAAATTTTCAGTCAAAATTGCCAATTATATTAAACATTATATACATAAAAACGAGAATTTATGAAATATTCAGTCTTATATTTTGTAGAAAAATTAACGTAACTGTTTCAAAATTTTACCAAATATTTATAGTACCTATGTGAACACCCACAATAATGTTCAAGTCTATAACTTTTTTGCCCGAATTGTCGTGAAATATTGAAATCGAATTTGTCGAAATTTCTGTTTTCGTGAAAAATGCCATTTTTTCGTTGTTTATTCTATCGCATAGGGTGAATTTTGAGAAATTCGAATAATAACACAAATAAAGTATCAACTACATCCACTTTCCAACCGGAAACATATGCTATTCATTAAAATCGGAGCATTATTTCGGCTTCGGGTAGTAAAAGTGTCTTCATACATAAAAAAAAAAAAGAAGACATAGGTACATCATTGTAAAACCAATACATTCTTCGCTTCACTCAGAATCTAAAAGACATACCTACATAATTAAAAATCCAATAGATTTTTTGCTTTTCTCAAAATTTAATATTAATAATACGAGTATAATTAAAATATTATTATAATTAAATCAAAACAATACTTGAATTTGATTATGATTATATATTTTATATTTAAAATATTATAAAATAAATATATTTTTCTTTGATTATTATTATTATTATTTTTTTTTTTTAATATTTGGTTAAAAATAATTTAATTCGGAGCTCTATGTATTTTTTTATTTATTATTATATTATTAGTTTTTGTCAGATTACTTTATGACATAATATAATAAGAACGCTTGCATTAAAATAGTATTTCAAGAAAATACATAAATAAACTTATTATAGGTATATTCGAAGATGTATTAAGTGCAATTTTTTAGTGTTATAATATAATAATTATTATTGTTTAATAAGTTGTTAAACTAATATTTTATTAATAATAACATTTACAACCTTGTTAACTTGGAGATCCATTTAGTTTTAGAGATATTTAAGCCATTCATTATTATGCAACCGTCATTAAGTAAGGTTAGGATTTCAAGAGTTACTATACTAAATATTAAGTCAAATGTTGAGCTTCAGCCAATATACTGATGATCTATTAAATAAGTTAGATTACCTATTCGTAAAATTTAATTACCTCCTGAGTCGTCCAAAAATATAAATTATATAATAAAATATTGTTAATATTACTAGGTAGGTATTTAATATTCATTAGAAATACTGTAATACCTAAAACTTATTACCTTAAATGTCATAACGATTAGATAATTTATTAAATCATAATGTACAGTATTACCTATAATAATTATATGTATACATATATACAGTAATACCAAATACGTATTTTATAGCTTTGTAATATAGTATATAACTCATAATTATATTATAAACAGTTTCATTTTTAATTGCATATTATCATACTTCTAATACTTCTAATATTTATAACCTATTATGCTGTAAATGCGCTGTGATATAATATTTATAATTAAATTATTTTGCCATATTTAAATAATTTAAGATTATAATATGTACCTATAATATTATATGTCCATAAAATATGAAATATTTACAGTTTTATCAATGATAATTTAGTTTTTTATAGCTAATTCAATGGAATTTAAGTCTCTTGACTCTTGTACACTTGTACACTTGTATATCAATTTTTTTTATGAAAGTGTCGTTTTTTAACTATTATTACAGTTTATTAATAAACTATAATATTGTTAATAATATACTATTATAATAATTATTAAACCTACTATAAAAATAACTTATAAATAGAAAATAAAGAAAATGTATGATTTTATATCTATACGTTGTTTCTATAAGATATTTTAGCCAACGGAACAAAACAAAAAAAAAAAAAAAAAAAAAAAAAAAATGATATTTTGTTCTAATTGTTGTAACAGTTTATTTAAATTAAAATAATATTGTTCGTGGATAGATCTTTTTATAAATTAAGACTGACATACGAATACGTATTTAGTAGTTCTTGGAATAAACGAACAAAACGTGAATATTTTTCGCCAATTTAGTTTCAACGTAGAAGAAAATATTATCCATCGTGCGTATAATTATTCGTAGTAGTAATAGCTAGAAAAATATAACGTTTTAGTGTAAAATAATGCGTATATATACAAGTATATTATGTTAATTGTTAATAATAAATATTGTGACGGAGAAAGAGATCTCTTTATTTCTGTTGAGATAAAATAAAATAATAAAAGGCGTTATACGAAAGGAAACCAAAATAAGGTGTTCAAATCAAATAAGCCTCGTGCGCTTTGCATACAGTGTGATTATAATTTTTTGTTTAACGATAAAACGATTTGAATCTTTATTATTTTTAAACTATAATAATCCGCGATCTTTCTGTATAACAACAATATTATATAATATAATAATTTAAATCAACGGAGACGACAATGTATACGATTTATATATTTTTTAATATGAAATTATATTAAAATCGATATTAATAAAATATTTAAACATTATGTCACGTTTGTTTTTTAGTATTTTTTTTTTTTACAAACGAATGTAATAATATTATATAATATTGCTTATCGGTGATTTTTTTTTTATTATTATTATTTTATTTACTCTTAAACGCGCATAGGTATATACCTACTATATACGTACATATACGCATCACGGGAGTGTATTATATAGGCGAACACGAAATTGCTTTCTGTGAAGAGCACTTATGAGTTAACATATATTTTGTTTTTCACTCCTTTATTGGCTCTCATTCGGAACAACTTTTAAAACGTTAATAATTCAACTTGTTCTGAACAAATTGATTATCGTTAAATACTTACTGTATGCGTTACGAGTGTGCATATAATATATATATAGATATTATAACATACGCGTATATATACACACGGGCACAAAATAATACTTGAAGAAATAAATTGCCAACGTGTATATACGATAATATACATCTATATAGCTACAATAATATATAGGTATACCTAGGAACATATATTATGTATACGTTTTGGAGGATGATACTTAGATTTTGTTACCGAACAATAAACTCACGTTATAATGTACCTCGGTTACCTTATTACCTCCCCACTTTTGGTCATCTACTATAATATTTTATGCATGTATACGTGTATATAGAAGATTTACCTCTATATGTATGCGTATTTTTAATATTCACTAGATTCATGAGTCATGACTTACGATTTGTCATTAACGGCGTATCCACGCATGTGTGTACAGGGTGATCCGAATTTCGTGATACAAAGATATTGTAAATAATATTCAAATACCATAATACGTAATCCTGTCGCTTTAGTAACAAAACACATTTTTTTAAACGCCCTGTATATATATATATATATTATATTATATGTATGAACAAATATAATACATTAGCTTTCACTGTGAAATAAAAACATATATATGGATATGATATTATTGTAGATAATAATTAGATATATATATTTATACATAGTATTTTAATCATAACGGAGGGCGTATATTATCATAATATAATATAATAATAACAATAATAATATAAACCAACAACCATCTGCGAATTCAACGAAAGTGTCTAAAAGTTTAATGTTTTAAATATTTTTAAAAAAAAAACCATATAAAAAAAAAAAATTAAAAACATATTTTTGTAAACGTCCAAGGTTGTCTTAAGTCGTTGTCATTTTTATTGCGCGCTTATTATAATATTCTCTTAAAGCCTCCGAGCCACTATAAATTTATATACTTTATTAGTAGTTTTTATTTGTGCTATAATAATACGTTATTGTGTGGTCTGAAACTTCTCGTGTTAACCTCAATATAATATAATGAGTATAACGTATACACAATAATAATATTGTATAACATAACACGTATAATAATATGTTTATGAGAGATACAAACGTTTGACGAATAAATAATACATAATTTTAAAATATAATATTCGAGTGATATAAAATTTATTAGTCGGATATTAAAATATGAATATTCTTGTGATATATTCTTTAATGTAACATTATATTTATATAACGTTGTGTAATATTTTATATTTAACTGTAAAATTAGAATCGGTATAACGTATACAAACAGTATATACTTATATGTGTATACTTATATGTATTTATTAAAATATATTGTGTGAAATATAGAAATATAAAAAGGCAAATATAGGTCTACATATAGGTATACTTTTAATTTTAAATCATACCTATTAATAGTACTGTAAAAATGACTTGGGTATATTATTCGTTACAGGGTAAATAAAAAAAAAAAAAGTAAATAATAGATAGGTACACAGTGGTATAAATGTGGTTAAATATCTGTACACAAAAAGTTCATAAATTAAATATAAAAAATATATTTTAAAACATTTTTAATATATTATTTATAATTTATACATTGTATGCGTTTTAACACATTTTAAATTTCATATTAGATTATCTTATCCTGGATTTTCATATTATTTTCAATATACGAGTATATTTATAAATAAAATTAATAAACAATAAATTAATCGTGCAGTAATAAAGGCACAATCATATTTAAATTATGTATATATTATTATTATTATTATTATTGTTTTTATTATTATTATTATTTTTTTTTTAAAAAAAAATTTATTATTATTATTAACTATTACTAATAATAATAATAATTTATTAATAATTTGTGCAAAATAATTAAAAATTGATTGTCTCGACATTAAAAATCGATTAACGTCGTAAAAAGAAGTATATATTATAATAACGTATCGAATGAATAATCATTTTGAATTAGATATAGATAATCATTGATAATTATTAAAATTAAATTTGAAACAACGAAATTATTATTGTTATTATTATTATTATGTGCTAGAAAGTATATATACCTAGGTATCTACCTATAGAATACAAAAAATGACTAATTTATTATATTTTTTATTTTTATTTAAATAAATTTATCGTCAAATGATAATTATTTATAATATAATAATTATTTCCAATATCGTAATCGGTGAATATTATTATTGTTATTATTGTTGTATTATATATTATGTTTTAAACATTTTAATTTGAAAAATCAGAAGCAACGATATAAAATATACTTAATATTAATAATACGTCTAAAAGAGGTAAAGACATAATACTAATATTATAATACCTATATATACCTATACCTATTATTAAAGTACATATTGTATATTGGCCGGTTATATTATACTCAACATAATAACTTATCTATATAAAGAGTTCATCGTAATATTGTTATAACTATTATAGTTTTATAATATATAATAATATATAATGTGCAATTATACCCAAATAATATAATACCTCTTGTCAGTCTTTAGTTTTTTTCGTCTAATATTTACACACATTTCCAATATTGATGGAATGTAACGATCGTATAATAATATAGCAAACATATATATATTATATACATACAAAATATATATATATATATATATATATAACGTGGACTTATATGCGAACGGGTTGGGCGGCATCCTTGGTAAAACTGTTTGTTGATTACACAATAATGCGTTCGAAACAATATAATATATTATAATTATTATTCGAGATTAACCGCGACGATTGTTAAACGTAGAAAAGTGATATTTTAAAACGAACTTACGAGCATGTTTAAAATTTTAGATCTAATTCGACTGCATGAATTGTATACCTAATATATACAAGAAATTTTAAAGAGGAATTTTTTTCATTCGATCATTAAGACGTATGCGCCTAAGAAGATTATAGATATGAATATTTATATAGTTTCCTATATATATTAAAATGTTTGGTGTGTATACATAAATATATAATACATTATGCTAGAAACTTAATAATATTAAGACTATATATATTATAGTCGATAACGTGGTGTATATTATAATATATTATATGATGTGTTCTAAACTTCTAAAGGATGTATAAATAGTACTTATATTAAGTAGGTACACACACATACACATAGTATATGCGTGTGTATTGCGTATATCTGAAGTTTATAATATAACTATATAGGAACTAGGAAGTATACAAATATTTATTATAGATATACAAAATTAAATCTTTAACTATATAATAATATTAATATGTTTCAACTATACATTGATACTTAATATTATATTATGTATTATAAATCTTATTGTGGACACAAACATACACACAATATTATATTACGTACCTACCTACCAATTTACTATCGAATAATAATTAATAATGTTTTATCTTTTATATATATTTCATTTTCACTATTTATTGTAATTATATAGTTATCAATGAATTCATGACACCATATAATATTATGTAGTACCTATAAAATTTAAATTTATCTTTAATATAATATTAAAACAAATAATTATATTAATTTTAATTTTTCATTACAAATTTAAAATTAAACAGAAAAGCTGATACTGCTGTGAAAGGGATACAAGTTAGGTTAGATAAAGAGGATAGTGTATTGAATTTTGATTAAAATTTGAATGCAATGATAAATCATTACATTTGGAAAACGATTTTGAGCGAAGGTCATCAAATAGTATATAATATATACTCGTATGTATTGATTATAATATTTACATTTATTAGTCTCTACATTCACAATTATTAGGAAATTAGTTAAGTAATATGTATTCGAGCTTCGATAAAATTTTCGAAATTTGTTGTCTTTTCTATTACCTAATCATTATTATAAAAGCATTTTAAATAATTATTAAAAAAAAAATAATAAAAAAGTATTGTTAAATAATATAAGAAGAATACCTACTTATTATATATGGATTCTTAGATTTGGGATTACACTAAGTCACTAAAAATATCAAATTAAAACAGCAATAAAAAAAATTGAGAATTAGTATTTTTCTAATATTTTGGTATCATGTTAAGTAATATGTGAGTAAAATGTTCAGACCTTAAAACCAAAAATTGCGAATTTTTTCAAACATTATATAGATAAAAACGTGAATTTTATGAATTATTCAAAGTTCTATATTAAGTAAAAATACTAACATAAAGATTTCAAATTTTTATTTTATATTTTTTCAAATTTTTATATTATATATTAGTACCTACGATTAGTACCTACGTAAACATCTAAAAAATCTCAAGTCTCTAAATTCAAAATTGCCCGAGTTATCGTGAAATATTAAAATCGAATTCATTGAAATTTCAGTTTTTGTGAAAAAGGCAGTATTTTTTGTCATTTTTTGGTAGTTTTTCCTATCGCATATGGTCAATTTTAAGAAATTCGAAAAATGGTCTAAATAAAGTACAAATTACATCAACTTTTCGATCGGAAACATTATGCTATGTGAAAATTGGAGTATTATTTCGGGTCGAAAAAGTGTTTTCAGACATAAAAACAGAAAAAAAAGACACACATCATTATAAAACCAATACATTTATCGCTTTGCTGAAAATCTAAAATATATTATATAATGAGTATTATAAATGCGTATATGCCTATATAATATATACATATAATATATAATAGTTATTAATATATAACAGTTAAATATAAATACATTATGTAAAATTACGTTTATCTGTGATGACTGATGAGTGATGAGTATAAATTCGTTTATTGTATATATTGTTAATAAATTTAAAAATTATAAAAAAAGAAACATTCAATTTTATTACAATATACGATATATACAGGCTAGGTTATAGGTTAAGATATACACGTTATTATATTATATTGTGTGCATAAAATTATTATGATAAAGTTTTTCTCTCTCTCTCTCCAAATATACATAATATATCAAAACATGAGACACGTGTGTGTATATATACGTATTATATTTTTAATTAGGTACATCTATATTATAATATAGTTACATATAATATATAATGTCCTGTAAACTAATAATATTAATTAATTTCGATATTGCGCGACGATATTCGATTTAATTATTTTAAACGTGTTTATTATTATTTATTGGTCCCCTCGAGATTATACTCGTATATTATATATTATGTATCATTATTTTGGACATTTTGCGTAACATAAATATTAAATAGTACCTATAAAATATATATCTATTATATTTATCTATGCTATATAATAATATTTATATTATTGATAATATATATGTACTCGATATGATATAATAATATAATAATATTTTGTTAAATGTATTGGTAATACGTATTATTATATAGATTCGGAATATAAGAGACTCGCATAATATGTTTATAATAATGATTACTGCAATTTGGTTTTATCTTTTATATATTTATATATATATATTTGCGCAACAAACTGCAACTATATTAACTCTATAAGATATTATAAAATTATAATTTAATAATTATTATAATTAACGTATACCTGAAATTTAAATTTCATAAAATTAGAATTTTTTTTTTATAATTTTTTTTTTTTTTTTGCATTATATTGTTCGCCTTATATGTACTGAATTAAAATTTATATTTTATAATTAACGCGCACAACGTAATTTATGTTTTAACACCAGTTTCGTAGTAATGATATATAGTATATAATATGCTTATTATCGATATCATTACATAATAACTAATTAATTGTCTTAACATATTACACCATAAATAAGTGTTAATTATATTGATAATAATGATCCAACATATAATACATAATAATTATATACATTTATATATATCGAGACCATTAAGATAAAGTTTTTAAAAGGTCATAATATATAATAATTTTTACACGACTTATCCATGAATGAAAAACTTTAAGATTTATCGCATATATATAGGTATACCTATAATATATTATATTATATCGACTAGAAAATGATTTATATTTATTTATTTTACATTTTACATATACATATATGCGCACGCGTATTGAATATTGATTATTTGATAATGATATTAAAAATCGATTTCGTAAAAAAAAAAATAAAAACAAAAAAAAACAATCTTATTAATAATCAAAATACAATTCTTTTCAATTTTTAATCAAACTTTATGTAATAACATTAATAACTATAGATAATATTAATATATTACTTACATTAAATACAATTTAATATGTATATTCAGTTTATTTTCAATAAACAATGTCGTGTCTCGTGTCGAATATAATAATTTTTCATGTTTTATTGGCTTAAAGTTTATAATATAGATTGAGATGAATAATTGCACTCACGTTATAGGTAACGTGACAAAAATGTGTTAATTAAAAAATAATAATGTCACACATATTATAATATCTAATAGACGTACTGTAAAGTGTAAATTTTACGAAGATACTATTTTGATATATTTATGTACCTATTGGGTATATACCTACATAAATATATTTTAAAATAAAGTTGCATCCGGATTATACCTGTTAACAAAACTATAATAATTACAATATTATACCACTGACCTAGTATACGTATACCAATATACCTATAGTGGTTACTGGTTAGTAATTAGTCAACTACACATATATCATGATTTAAATACACAAGTTTATTTGCAATTATACCTTCATTTCGTCATCAAAATTTCGTTGAAAAAAAAAATAAAAAAATGTCAGAGTAATAGTATGCACTATGTATACTTCCTATAACAGAGAAACGTAAGAATAATATTGTTATTTCCTGACCTTACTCTATCATTTCAATTTCTATAGTGATAATAATAAATTCGCAATACGGAGTACGATTTTAATAAAAATTCGTAGTTGAACATCGATAAAAAAAAAAAATAATAAAAACAAACGTTTGGTGCAATATGCCTATAATCTAACAACCTTACGTATACCGCAGTACAATAAATTATAATATTATTATGAATTATGATAAATAAAATTTGCAAGAAAATCGATTAGGTAATACAGGTAGCTATATATAATATCTAACATTATATGATTTAAAACACGGTACTTACCGAAATACTGAGACGGATTCTAGTGGAAATTTAGTTTGGACGGTCGCGTAATCAAAAACGGCACAAGTCACAACAGCGGTAACGGTTGCGATCGTGCAGGTAAGCGGACACAAAAACACACACCGGGTCGCGACCATCGCGGAACTGCCAGCGTCGGGCCACCACGACCACGGTCCACGCACGCCACTGCGTCCCGGCGCTCCCACTTCCCATCCATCCCGTTGCGCGGTCTAAATTTAACGTTGACGTCAATTCCGCCGGTTCCGATTGGACGTCGCCACCGCTCGCCGGCCCAATCCGTTAATCGCGCGCGTTCGCCGCGGGGTTTGGCGGGCAAATTCGATTTGGACCGTATCACGTGCTATACAACGTGACATTATTATATTATTATTATCGTTCATATCGAAATGATACGATGTTTTCGTATTTTATTTTTTCACCATATTATTTTGTATATTGAATTATTGCAGTTTCGTATAGAGAAAAAAAAATTGTACGATAATTTTTCTGTCGCGATTCCCCCCGCTCACACCCCTCGAAAGTGATATTTTATACATTATTAATTAATACTCATTTTTTTTCTCTTTAAACCGAACGCGTCTTCGAATTATTTTACGTTTAACGTGTTCACTTGTAACGACGAACGGTCATAATTTATGGTTATAAACGAGAATATTATACACCCTGTTTGTATGTTTTTGTATTCGAATATAAAAAAAATAGTATTTATAAATTATTATTACCGACGTATAAAATATAAATTCTATATTCCTGAAACCGTCGTTATATATATATAGTCACCGATACTGCTCCAAATGCTCCAATAATTACTGGTGATAGGGTGACACCACTATTGGGGGTGTCGACTTAGCCGAATTATCACGTACGTTTTATAAAATGTTGATTACATTTTCTACAATTATTTTATATTTATATACATTATATTAGATATAAAAATTCCTGCAGAGAGCTCGGAATCGTATATAACAAAAAATTATTTCGATATTTAATTTTATAAATGCCGAAATTCGATTTTTTTCGGTTTCAAAACCCAATTTTGAAAACAATTTAAATATAAGTATATCCCTATACGGCTATACCAGCTATATAGAAAAATAATCACATCATCTATATTATTATTATATATTATAAAAACTTAATATGATGAATTAAAAATAAGTTAATACACATAAACTTTTTTACCGAATGCATGTTATTTATATAGGTAAATTTTAAGCATATTAAATAACCAATAAAATATTTTTAAATTTAATTTATATAAATGTAAAGAAATTCAGTTTTCTTTATTATAATTTTTTATATAGGTACTTATACCTATTATTATAAATTATAAATACGCGGTATACGTGGTATGCAGCGAGAAAATATAAATAAATAATTTTTTTTTTAAGTGCGCACCTACAAACGGTAATAAATAATAATAATAATAATAATAATAATAATCTAAAAATACATATTTATTATTTGCAAATAATAACCAACATGTTTGGTACAATGTGCGTCACGGACTTTTTAAGATGAGAAATTTGTTTAAACATTTAAAAACCATTTTATAAACGAAAATTCGGTCGAAATAATTAAAATTGTAATTTTATATAAGTATAATATACCTTTAGTATGGTATTTAAATATAAATTATATTCGAAGTATATATACCCGAGCACATAATATTATACATATCAAATTTAAAATATTCATTGCACAACGAAATGACTATATTATTATTATATAAAATAATAACTTGCCAAAATTATTCCAAATATTATGCGTATATTATATATAATAATATAAGATGACTTTATATATGTATACTAGTGTAGAGTATATAGTGTAATAGTATTATAATATAGTCCTAATTCCTATAAAAGTATATTAAATTTCGATTATAGTCGAAAATCCTTCGTATAATAATTTATGATATTATATAATATAGTACGTATACCTAATTATAATATTTGGCTGATATCGATACCGCGATAAAACGTTATATTATTTAATATTTTACACTTTATATACAGTCTTCAGGTGTATGTGCCCCGTGGTATATAAATATTGGTTATTGGTATAATATGCACATTATACATAGGTATACATATTATATTTATGAGGTACCTAAGCCCGAATACGATTTGATATAGGTATAAACCATGTACGCGAGGAAGACCTACAAAAATCATACTCCTGGTAAAGCATTTAATATAAAAAAAAAAAATAATATTATTTACTAAATATTTTAGGTTAAAACGCGTTTTTGGACCGTTAAATTTCCTTTTTTCCCCTTAAACGCGTTTATTGTTTATTTATAACTTATATATAGATATAATATACCAAAATATTTCTTTCTTGTACAGCGCAAGAACAGCCATTGCAGTTTTTTCCTCTCCCCACGAATTAAATAATTATATAATCGAAATGTATTTATATCTTTTTTCCAGATAAACACATAATAATTTTATTATTTCCCACGTGTACACAATGTACTATACCTATATAATTTGTTAATGTATATTGCATTGTACTCGTACTATACAATCAAAAGTCTATATACGAAATCGTATGAACTGCTGTTCATATTATGCATAACAATTATAAACACAATTAAACACTAGGTTTCATCGATGATGCGTGTATATTTTATTATATATTATTGTTTATACGAATTGCGCATAAATGTTATATTATTATTATTATTTATTTATTTTTAATGGAATATAACAATACAGAAATTTATAATAAAATCTTCAAGAATCGTTTACGCGTGTTTATCGAAAAAGACGAAAATAATATAAACAGTGCGTATTATATGAAAAACAATAACGCACAAAAAAACAAAAAATGAAGTCATATATATCATAATAATATTAGCAGTTTAAACCTTACCTCCTACCCTAGATATGTTTTAAAAAAAAAAGAAATTGTTCCGAGTAAATTATATAATTTATAATATACTGATTTCTATATAGTTTGTCACGAAAAGTATAATATTATATTATATAGTTCGTTATTTCATAATTTAATTAAGATTTAATTATATCATATCATTTTATATCTAGAGTTAGAGATTTTTTTTTTTTTTAATATTTTATACCTCTTCCAAAACAATAAAAAATAATAATAATTATTATTATGATAACGTGTATACAAAAACACCCATCATGAAAATTATATAATTAATCAAACTACATTATTTTAGTAAATAGGTACCTATATAATTTTATTATAGAATTATGTATAAACATCATTTATTTTTTATCTATGAAATTATATAATATTATAATTTATAATCACAACGATTCAAATTATAATATATAATATATCTACAAAAATAAATGCATATAAATTAGAATTTAAATAATTATTATAATAATTGTTATCCAATATTATCGGTGAACAATATTATTTATATAATTATATCAATATAAATCTGTGAACTTAAATTGGATATTTTTAGAAATTTAAGTATACAAGTATAAAAATAATTATTTAAATAATATATTTTTATAAAAGAGTATATCTATATACTTATATAAATATAATATTAATAACTTTTATAATCATATTTGTTTAAGTATATTATATTATTATTTGTAGGATTGCAGAATTATGCAAATAAAGTATACAAATCGTTTACTTTCGTTCATCATCGTTATTATTATAAATTATATTATATTATATTGTATTTAGTGCCGTATTTAGGGGGGCACGGGCAGGCTGATACCCAGGGGCGGTAAATTCTAATTTTTTGGTACCTTATTATATATTAAGTAATGCGTGACTATACTTCAGTAAAATTTTCAGATCTTTTAACCTAAAATTGTATCAAACATTCGAGTTGATAAAGTGTTAAACAAAACCGATCATATAATATTATGACGTGTTCACGTGTTACGTGTTACCTACTAATAATTGTATAGTATTAGATATTTTAATTTTTGGATTAATTATATATTATATACAATAAATATTAATCGACAATTTTATATAATATATTCGAACTAACTATTCCTAGTTAAATTATTTAAATTTTAAAGATTTTTTTTGACAAATATTCATAATTTTATGCGTATCACAATATGGCGATATGGGGGAGAAATCCATCTAAGCATTTATTTCAAGTGATATTTTTTGAAAAGTATAATAATTGTTTTTTATCTAACTTTTCCTTTTTTTGGGTCATTTTAATATTTTCAGATACATATTATATCCCCTTGACAAATTCTTAATTATTACGCCACCGTCTACACGTACGTATGTAATACGAGTATCACATATTATATAATATTATGTGTGAAATTATTATTATTTGTTTATTTTGTATAGGGCGATTTTTTTAAGAATTATATACACAATTATTTATTTTATTATATTTCCAACGGTATGTTGGCATGATATAACATCGCAGATTATATACTTTATAGAAAGTGACATTTAAGTAAATGTTATAGATTTTATACCATAATGTGTCATGTGTGATAATATTATCACATCGAATTAATATCGCATGATGTACAATTATATTTTTATTTTAATATCTAAATATTTACGAAATATTAGATTAATATCATTATAATACTCGTATAGTATAATAAATAAATATTAATTTTATATAACATTTCTAAAAAGTATAATAATGGTGATAAAATTAAGTTATAATAATAATAATAATTATTATTATAGACTATGTTATTTACATGAATTCAATAAAATATTATTTAATAATTTCAAAATTTATTCTAAAACCGCGTTTATAAAAATACTTACAAGGATGTGACATAACTCCGATATACAATTTATGTATAAGGAGTACTTGTATAATTCTTAGTCGTCTGTGTACAACAATCATGACCCTTATATATTATACAAAATGTATACATTTATTCAAGTAATTAATTTAAATGTTCATATTGCATTCATATTGTTTAAGTTTCTTGCGTTAAAATTGATAAACTTAAACTGAATAACACTCGCTGAGATAAAGTGTAACGACTGCTACGGTATGAAATATTAATGTCGTAATATTATGGCATTCTCCTCAACTGTAGTAAATAAATTGCATGTTATATTATTATATTACATTGTCACGGAATATATAATATAATATACATATACGTATAGTTTATTGTTTTCGTATGTACGATATTAATTATAATATAATAACTATATTACTTTATAAGAAATACAAAAAGGATTAAATTTTTTTTATTTTTTTTTTTTTTTTATGTCTGAAGACACTTTTTCTACCCAAAATATTGCTCCGATTTTCACTGTTTCCAGTAGGAAAGTGTACTCGTATGTAGTTGGTACTTTTTATATGTCATTTTTCGAGTTTCTCAAAGTTGACCATATGCGATTGGAAATACGACCAAAAAATTATGAATAAACGGCATTTTTTACGGAAATTAAAACTTTGACGAAATCGATATCAATATTTTACTATAACTCAAACAATTTTGAATTTAGAGACTTGAAAATATTATTGGGTGTTAAAATGAGTATTATGTATACGAGTATGTGATACAATTTTGGATCCGGTATGTTAATTTTTTTTTACAAAATATAGAACTATAAATATTTCCTAAAATTCTCGTTTTTACCTATATAAATATATAATGTTTGATTAAATTAGCAAAAATTTTACTGAAGCAATTGCTAATGCTGTTTAAATTTGATATTTTTAGTGTAATCGAAAATCTAAGAATCCATTATAAGTGTTCTTCATATTATTTCTCAATATTTTTACAATAATAAATAATGATTAATAAAAAAGACAAAAAAGGTTGAGATTTTATTGAAATTCAAATACATATCACTTAACTCAGTTCCAAATAAATGTGAATATTAAATTTACGATTCTTTTTTTTTTTTTTTTTTTTTTTTTTTTTGTAGCTGTTTAAAGTTTAAAGGATGAAAAGAAGAACAAATACTGCTGTTGGTGGGACGATGGGATACAGGTGTAAATAGAGGATAGTGTAAAATTTTGATTAGAATTTGAATACAAAATGGTCATTCTAATTACGATTCTAAGCGAAATACTGTCAGATTTGGGTATTTAGGTGACTCATTTAATTTCTTATTTTATGGTTTTATCTTTTATGGGCATTTATATTGAACGTGTAAAATCTGTATGAATGTAAAAATTTTAATCAATACATATTATATTATTTGACGAACTCCGCTTAAAATCATTTATTAAATGTAATGATTATTATCATTGTAGTCAAATTTTAATCAAAATTCAACACTATCTTTTTACATATGTATCCCTTTCACAGCAGTGAAAAGCTCTTCTTTTTTTTTTATATTTTATTAATTACATTGTTTTATAAATCATTATTATTATACCTATTAATATATATTATTTATTTTTTATAATTTTTTTTTTTTTTTTTTAATATACCGCGTTTAGTACTTAATTATTATACAATATGTCACTTAGTATTATTTGTTATAGAACATTGAATAATATATAATTTTTCTGGACAAAAATTTTAATGTATGACGATTATTTATTAATTGTTTATAAATTTATATTCATCTATGGCATCATAAATAATAATAAAAAAAAAAAAAACATTCAAATATTTTATTTTATACTAATTTTTTTCGGACCGGTTCTGGTGGACGTGTCGCGTGCGTCCATGTAATCTGATTGTGCGCATACGGCATACCTATAATAATTTACAGCGATATTCAAATTCAATTCCGTATATATTTATACATATACAATAATGATAATTTCCTATAAATATTTATTTCGAATAATAGTATTTAGTAATGTATTGAATTTACGAAAATATACGTGTGTGTTTATAAATAAGTTTTTTTTTTTTTAAGGCACCTGACCCGCCAAGCAGTCTGATGATGTCTTTCGGGGATCGAGCACAGTTGTACAAACAATATTATCGTATTCTTGTGACGTATACTTTATGTACTGTTTATATATTATATATATATATTAAAGTGATGATGTGTTTTCAGACAGAACAAATGTGCTCTCCTTAAAATTTACTGTACACGCCTAGCTCTATATGTATTATAAAAAATATCGTTACATTATTTTAAATACACGTTCGAATGCACTTATATTCGTATACATAACATGACAATATTGTATAATAATAGACGACTAGTAAGCACAAAAAAATAATAATCACTATATGTGCATTGTATATTATAATATATTACTATATTATAAATGGCCCGGATTTAAATGTTTGAAAAAATGCGTCCTATAAAAACGTATTTTAACCTCAATATTGCCTTTTAAAAAGAACACAAAAATATAATATATAACTAGTAATATATGTACTATTCACAAAATGAGTTATATTTTTTATTTTAATAAAATTGTATACATTTTTAAATTTTATAAGAGAAAAACAATTTTATTAAGCATATAAAAGAATACCCTAAAGCGATCATTTGCGGAAAACTAGAAAAGATTTCTTAAAATAATATTTTGTAATACTTACATGAATTTACTATAAAATATCGTATTTTATGTAGAAATATATAAACTAAAATTTAATAAAATGCTATAGCTAAAAAATATACAAATAAGAAAAGTTTCAATTGCATATTGTTCTAGAAAAAATAATGAATTTTACATTTAAGTCCAGTCTTATATAAAATATAACTAATACATAATATGTATACTGTGTAAAACAAGGATATTCAAATACGAGGAGATTATTTATGATAAAATACATTATACCTGTAAGTATATTAACAATTTATATGAAAAAATATCTCTATAATTTTATACTATATAGTTTTTAACCGATTTTCCGCTAAAAAATAGTGTAAAAATTTCGTTTTTTGTTTTGAGGGTGTCTTCAAAATTGGACATAAAAATCATAATATATAATAATAATAAAAATAATAAAAATAATAAAAATAATAATAATAATAATATCGCATTTACTACATAATATACTTTGATAGTAATATTATATATTATGTATACAAATTTTAAAATAAGCAATTTGTAATTTTAAAAATATTTATAATTTGTATAATTATTATTATGTTTATTATTCATGTGTCGGCGTTTCTACCTATAGCAAAGTCGCAACAATAAAATAAGTAATGTTGAATTTAATTCTATAATAATGATTGATAATCCGACATGACGTGTCTCTGTACGCGATTTACATAAATTTGTTTATAATATTATTAGATAAACACTGAGTAAAACGTATCATTAATATACAAAGTATATAATTGTAATATTTATCATTATTACGTGATTTTTGACACCAATAATTCGGAATCTAACGGAACAATAAAATATAATCTGCAGTAGAATAAAAATAAAATATATGAACCACTCTAGTACAATAACCTGTTTTTTTATTATATCTAAACATTTTGTACTAAAACTTACCTGTCTAACAATGTACGTAGGTATATCCAAATATTATAAACTCGTAATTTTTTTTTTTTTTTTTTTTTAAATGATTTTGGCACGTTTACGAAAAGGAAAAAAAATAAATATGTATATTTATGCATAATGTATTATATTTTTTATCGTTCTGTTCGTTGGATAAATCGTCGATAATATTTTTTTTGCGATACCTTTATTTCAATAATTACATGTTTTCGAAAATAATATTATTTGTCAAAAATAAACTATATTATAATATAATATTAGTATAACAATTAAAGACGCGTGTAAAATATTTATCCCCAAGCAGTCGTTTTTTTCTCACCTATAACATAATATCATAATAATAATATAGGTACCTACTTCTTGTAGAGAAAACGTTTTCACGTCACGGTTAGTAAATATTAATTTATTATTACATTCTTTTATTTTCGGAGGGTGGTGTATGTAAACTGTAAATTTAACTCATTGTTAATACGAGCAACATTTTTTATAATATTTAATATATGTTATATATACTTTCTAACAGCTATTTGTCTTATTTTTAGTTTTTTAATATATTTAGACGCGCAGCCCTTGAAACCGTATACAGGGTGGCGTAAAATGCAGTTATACCTGGACGCAAATTACACTACCTATAACTATAAAATATTATGATATGTTGTTGATTTCATAGATTTTGTGCGAAGCGAAAAAATTTATTGGTTTTACAATGCGTGTCTCATTTTTTCTTTATGTATGAAGTTTAATGGATATATAAATATAATATTGAACGCAGAGACTAGCAAATGTAAAAATTTTGATCTAGCATATTTGATGAACTTCGCTCGAAATCGTTTTTCTAATGTAATGATTTATCGTTGCATTCAAATGTTAATCAAACTCTCCTCTTTACACATTTTGTGTCCCTTCCACACTTGTATCCACAGCTTTATTTGCTTTATATATCTATACATATTTCAGTAAATTTACGTTAGTTAATTAAAAATTAAAAATTATATATATATATATATAAAATAAAAAATTTAGTAAATTTACGAGTTATGGTCAAAATATTATGTTTTTTTGTGCGATATTGTACCCGTAAAATATTTTTTTAAAAAAAAATAAAAATATTTTCGTGAAAATAAACGACTATTAATTTATCAAAAGTATATAAAACCGTGAATATATTGTATTGTTATCTACGAATTTAAAACAAAAAAATTTAGATAAAACACCGAAATAATGGTGACAGACAATTTTATATATATTTCGTATATGTAACATTGCGAGACACCTTGAGTTTATATCATTTTATAGTGTCGGCACAGTGTTAAAACACGCAATATTATAGATATATATTTTATATTCGGACGATGGTATATATTTGTATAGGCGATAGACGTCTAGCTCGAGGTAAAAAACAATTTTGTCGTGATTCATATAATGAAAACATAATAATATAATAATATACGCGTATAATCGCATATAATATATCGCCAAATTTAACGAATAAAATATTTTTACATTGAATATTATATATGTACCTAAGTATACCTACGTTTCACAAATTATGCGAGAGAGGAATTTATTAACATTCACAATCCGTCGTATTATTGTCAATACATATACCGTTGTTTAAATATCTTATTTAGTTTATATAATAACAATTACAATTGACTTTAAGGACGCGTGTATTCGCGATGATATTTCGAGCGAGAGAAAATTTGGCATTAATATCGTGTTTTCATTATTCGATATATACTTAATACAATTAATTAATACAATTGCGCAAAATGTATAATATTTATTATAGGTGTACTACCGTTTTTATAGTAATATAACCGCGGTTTTAGTTTATCTACCTTATTTTTTTATATATATAATATATTATAGGTATATGTGAAGAAGATGTACATAAATTTTGTATTCAAAATACATTTTTAATATTATTATATATATAACACAATATTAAATATGGAATATTATACCTATCATCATCGCGAAAAATAACGAAATTATCGTCAATGAGTTTACAATAATTTCAAATTGAATTTATTTACCTACCACGACAATATAATATACCGTAAAGGAGGTATAATAATTAATTAATATTAAATATTATTGTAAGACGTATTTAGGTTAGTTTATATTGTATACGCACGCGATTTTACCCTATACAAATATGTTATTATGATGATTTCTGTTTAATTGTAAGTAAGTAAAAAAAAAAAAAAAAAAAAAAAAAAAAACATATTGATAAATTTAAATAATTCATAGTGAAACGAAAGTAATTTATTGAACAGTATTTACATTTTATTATAATATATACACGTATTACACGTGCATATTATATTTAGTGCACTATTGTATACAGAGTGTTTTACAACGTTTTGTTAATTTTAAAATTTTGAATTTTTTAACTTTTAAAAATTACATTATATTTAATAATTATTTAAATAAAAATCGAATTTGTATTTTTATATCGAATAAGATTTTTAATTTTTAAAAATAACTATTTTATAATTTTAATATTTACTCGTATATATAATGTTATATGGAGTAGGAAAATAATTAGGAAAAATTTAAATGGACGTTGGATTCCATATGAGTTCATCTGTTAAAATTTGTTATAGCAACGATTGTTTGTTGTTTGTTAGCAAACTTTAAGACGCCAACGTCAAAATTTTATTATTGAATGTTAATAAATGTAATTTTTTTTTAAATCGATTTTATAACGTTTACGAATTATTTATATTATTATAGTTGTAAAAACAATAAATATATAGAAATGTGGTTTTTCGATGAAATAAAAAAAGAACGATATATTTTCGAATAATTAATAAATGAGATTTTATTCTCTGTATACTCAAATAGTCGAATGTTTTGAATATTCTTGTATACATCGTGATTAAATTAAATAAATACGAGTATTCAAAATGTTTCGTCAAAATATAAACATTTGAAATATTTAATATGAAATATATTTTATGTCATTTTATTATTTACACATAGGTACATAATGATAATATTATACAACGAAGATCATGTTCCATTCGTTAATGTGTTATTGTATGAAAGTACCGAAAAGTTATTAAGTGATGATCAATGGAGATAACTTTTTAAGATAATTACTTAAACCATATAGCGCGCAGCATGTAAGCAGTGTAAGCACGTTAGATGATTAAATACGAAACAATCGCATGGAAAATTACAATATTATTATAAAATAATATTTTATAATATAAATCAGTATATTGTATTCATCATTATCTTTTCCTAAACTTTATAACAAATGAATTCACAATATTATATAAAATTACGTTTGAAACATTATTTGACTATAGGAGCTATTAATTGTGTGTTTAATTTATCTAAAAATATCATAAATCATCAATTATTGTTATTCATAAACTTAATATTGTAATATATAATAATATAATATTGTAATTAATAATAATTTGTAAGATTAAAATACTCGTATTATTCTGAATCTTGTAGTAAGAAAAACAATTTATTTTCGTAAAAAATTATTTTAAAAATCGAACGGATAGAGTTTATAATAATTTTAAATATAAGTATTTATTTATAATTGGATAAAACTTTAATTTAAAATCAATAATAATAATTTAATAAATATACAATATAATAATACTTAAATTAATTAATTTTTTTATGATAAATTCATAATACATTTAAAAATTTACACTCTTTTATATATAAAAAAAAAAAAAATGTTGAAGAAGTTATTAGTTTATTACACATTTTGTTTCACAATATATCATAGTTTTAATATTTCTAGTTTCTACTTCTATCCCTTATAATGATATTATGGTAAAAGAACCGTCAACTATTGATTTTCAATACATGATGCGTTATAAAATATAGTAAATTTCTAAAGAAAATATTTTTATAGAAATGTATATACGTACCTATACTGATTTAAGATTCTGAGCGAATCCAAGAATGTATTGAATTTACAATGCATGTATCTTTTTTTTTCATATTACACTTTTTTGATCAAAAATAATGTTCCGATTATCACGAAAAGCATATTATACGAATTCGATTTTCATATTTCACGATATCTCAGGTAATTTTGAACTTAAAGACTTAAAAATATTTTCAGGTGTTCACATAGGTACTATATTATATACGTGATAAAATTTTGAAATCGTTATGTTAATTTTTTAATACATTATAGAACTATGAATATTTCTTAAGAACTCTCGTTTTTATCTATATATTGATTGATTAAATTTGGTTTTTCGATCTGAAAATTTTATAGTTTGATGTGTTACTAAAATATAAGAAAAATCTCAAGTACCGATTTTGTTTTATAGGTGTTTAAAATTTAGATTTGCTAAAACCAATTTATAATATTTATATTCTTCTTATTATCTCTCAATAATTTTACAATGATGTTAAATAAAATTAACAAAAATTTTTGAATAAATTTAATAATTTATTGAAGCTCATTATTCGAATATATACATATTATTTAACTAGGTTCTAAATTATTGTGAATATTGCAATTACAATAATTGTTTATATAGCTGTTTAAAATATAAAAATAAGAGCTGATATTGCTGTGGGAAAGGATACTACAGGTGTATGACAAATCATTGTATTCGAAAAAACTTTTTGAACAAAGTTCTGTCGTTTAGGGATTTTATAGGCATATATTGTACTTAATTATATGTGATAAAATTCTGGAACTCTTACATTGAATTCTAAAAATGTATATCAATTAGTTATATATTTTTAATAAAAACGTAAAAATTTTAATTAATTCATATATTATTCGACTGAACTTTTCTGAGAATTGTTTTTCGAATGTAATGATTTTTCATTGCATTCAAATTTTATTCAAAATTTAACAAATTAATAAGTTAATAGTAGAAATATCAATCGAATTTTGAAGACTAGCTCGGATAAATTTCTATAAAAATAAATTCATTGAGTATTCATTTTACCTATTTAAATATCGTACGTTATCATTTACAAATCAAATGTTAATATTATTTTACCGTTATATGAACGATGTGAGTAGAAACTAGAAATATTGAATTTATGTAAAATTATAGGACAAAAAAACGCTATAAAAATTTTTATTCCTATAAAAATTACATTTATATCGGACGTATCAAAAACAATTTTAAAATATTCAATTATAATAATTATAATATTACATTACAATAATTATTACGTATAGTGGACAATGTTTCGAAAACCGCAGATATTCTAGCGAAATAACGCACAATAGTTACTACTGAAACGTTAAATGTGAATTGTTTGCAATATTATTTTGCCATGACTTTTTGCATATCCATATAGGTTTAGTAATTTTTAATTTTAACCCTCCTGAATTTAATGTTTATATATAAACTCACGAGAAACATAACAATTGCAATGCCGAAAACAAGTGTGTTATGAATTATTCTGCGATAATAAAATAACAAGCAATAATATAATATAGTTTACTAAATAAAATAATTATGATTGATATAATATCTGTTAAATATAAACACATTTGACAGGAAAAAACGTAGAATTAATTGTTTTACACACTCATATTTACAAACATTTGAATATGTGTAATACGCGTACTTATATTATGATTTTTTTTTTTTTAAAAAAAAATTACAAAAAAAAAGATCGTGTAAATTATTTAAGAAAAAAAAACAATTGTAATGTTTATATTTATTTAAAAAATAAGAATAATAAATTACAATGTACGATTTAATTTTTGGATTATTGTAAAAAGTGTAATAATAATAATAATATTATTGTGTTTTCGTCATTGACTACCTCTATTAAGTCACTATAATTTGGTGTTTATTTTCTACGACGATTTACGTTTTTGATATTATACAGGAAACAAATACGAAAAATGACGAATATTAAATTAAAAATTAACCATAAGTTAAAAATAGAGAAAAAAATATAAATATTCTGATATGAATTTTTTCCCATATACGCGTGTGATATATAAAATACGTTTTATGATAATGTTATAACGACGTCATTATTGTACGAAAGAAAAAAAAATTATGGAATAAAAACGAAAAATTGGAAATGTCGAAACAATTTTTGGAAATCATTTTACGCGGGTATGTCGTAACGTCGTCGTCGTCCTACTCGTTAAATCGAAAAGGACGAGGGAAATGTATGCGAAAGTATAATATTATATTTTTAGATATATCATATATGAAAAAAAGAAAGATAATGGTCTTTTCAAATGTTATATAAATTGTAACAAAACTGACGATAATAATATTTGTCGTGAAATTCAATATCGCCCATATAATATGACTATATGTTTTTCTTTTTTGTAATAGATTTTTTCTACGAGTATCTTATTGTATCACCTCCGTGACTCTGTTTAGTTGTACTAAAGTATAAATTGATTATATTATATTGTCTCACATTTTAAAATTATATCGTTTATTGCACAATAATAAAATCACTCATTTATTATTTTTAACAAAAAAAAAAAAAAAAAAAAAAAAAAAATTGTTTTTTTCATTAACAGTTATAATTATTTGTATATTCGATCAAAATAGTTTTTTGACGAAATCAACTAAAAACAACTACCTATTAAATAGTTGAAAAAGAATTTGTGACAAGCAACGAAATTTACAATTTAGGTATTTCACATTATATCATGTATATTAATACAATTTATGATTTGATCATTATGATGTTATTATAAAATACATAAATAAATAATTTTAATGTTATATGTACGTCATTTTAGTTTCATATTATTAGAAAACCTTTTTCCACTTTTACAATCATAATCAAATTAAATATTGATGTTTACTGCAGTCTATATACAAAATAATACATATCATCAAATATTTAGATAAATATATTTATTATTTATTATTATTATTATTATTATTATTATTATTATTATTATTATTATTATTATTATTATTATTATTTTTATTATTTTTATTATTATTATTATTATTATTATTATTATTATTATTATTATTATTATTATTATTATTATTATTACAAATATGTAATAATTATACTATTAATACTACTTATTATATATAAAGTAAAAACTCGACAAAATTAAATTTTTGTAGATAATAATAGAGAGTATTATGAATTTGACGCAGAAAGTATATACGAGTATAATGTCAAAGTAATGCCAAAAAAAGGATTGTCTTTGTCAATTTTCTCTCTTCCTAGGGCAAAAAAAAAAAAATAAAAAAAATGTATAACGCAATATTATTATTATAATATGATATTATGTTTATCTACTTCCCGGAAATTGAATTTGTTAGTTTTAGATACCAAAAACCGTCGTATTATACATATACCTTATATAATATATAGATACGAGATGGTTTAAGAAAATATCTCCCGTCGCGAGTGCGACACGCGGTATCGTCATATAATCGTTTGATTTTTTTCTTTCTCGTGCGTCTTCACGTCTGCTAATAATTATTTCTCGGTCGATTCGGTTATTTATCGCTTTATTATGATTTTCGGACGTGATCGGCCGGCTTCGATTATAATGTATAGTGTTCCTAATACCTTTTATACTGCAGGTATAATAACGATACTGTTAAGGTCAGGAGTTGACCATAACGTAAATTATAAATAAATAAAATAATTTATTATTATTATTTGATTTATATTTTTCTATACGGTAACGTAATGTTATACCCGTACCTAGGTACTACGCATGTACCACCTCCAACCGGAAGTCATAACATATGTACCTGTATTATACGGTTCGTATATACATTGTATTTACGTACGTAGGTACCTTTTATCATAGACCTCCGGTGGGCGTTATTATTTACGATTATTATTATAAGTTTAACCAGAATCGTATAATGTAAATTTTTCGTTCACGCATACCTACGTGTATATACAATAATAATATATTGTATTCACACAATTATTATTAAATACGATATCTCGTGCCGGGTCCTAAATAACATTACTTATAAGTTATAATATATATCTTGTGGAAATCGTAGAATAAATCAATAATATAATATATATATTTTGTTTTTTTGAAAAAAAAAGTTACACACATATGAATAATTCTCTTGCCGTACTGGTATACGCGGTATAGTACGGTATAATATTAAACAAACCAGTATAGGTAGTGGTATATATTATACTATAGTATACCACGACAAACACGCCATTTGTCCATAATATATTGGGTCATTTTTCTTTTTATATTCTCACAAATATTTACTGTTCATCCATATGGATTCACTCTTCACCGCTATTTTCTATTATTTTTTGGGATTGTTTAAAGTAAACGTTTAAAAATATCAATCAAAATACAATTTAAAGCAATAAACATTATGGTATTTTCAAAATATAATATCAAATATAATAAATGATAAATAAACTTTTTTTTTTTTTTTAAAAAAAAAAAAAAGTGGTTTAATATAGATATCACAACTGTAAGTTAAAATACGATTTATCTCATTGCCATAAAACTTTGTCATAAGATTCCGACTTTAGAAATATAGTATTGAAGTTATATAAAGTAGGTATATTTGAGACTTGAGTTGATACTTTCTACGATTAGATCAGATACTTTCGACGTTTTTTCTGTCTAATATAATAGGTACCTAATATAATATATATTAAAGTTGTATATTATACAAATATTAATTTACTTTTATAAAGTTTAATAACAATATAGCAGCTGTATTTGACATTTAATTATTTTTGATGGTGATAGGTATATTTAAATTTAAAATTTCTATATTATCATAATATTATTTAATTTAAATTTTGTGCAAAGCGAAAAAATCTATTGGTTTTATAATGATATTCCTATATGTGTCTTTTTTTTATACCCGATGACACTTTTTCTACCAGAAATAAGGCTCCGATTTTGACAAATAGCACAAATATTGTCACTAGGAAAGTGGATGTAGTTGGTACTTTATTCAGATTATTCTTGGAATTTCTCAAAATTAGGTAACTATATCTATGCGATAAGAAAAACGACCATAAATGATAAAAAACGGATTTTTTTACAAAAACTAAAACGTTTCGACAAATTATAGTTCAATATTTCACGATTACTCAGGCAATTTAAAATTAGAGACTTGAAAATTTTATTAGGTGTTGACATAGGTACTAGGTATATATTATAAAATTTGTGATAAAATGTGATAAAATTTTGGAACCAGTAAGTTAATTTTTCTACAAAATATAGGACTTTAAATATTTCGTAAAATTCTCGTTTTTATGTATACAATGTTTGATCAAATTGACATTAAGGTCTGAAAATTTAACTGAAGTATACTTACATATCTATTAATATCATATCAAAATATTAGAAAAATCCCTAGTTTCATTTTTCTTTTATAGCTGTTTAAAGTAGATATTTTTAGTTTAAACGAAAATCTTACAATCCATCATATAAGTATTCTTCTTATTATTTCTCAATACTTTTACAATAAAAATTAATCATTGCATTCAAATGATAATCAAAATTCAACACTATCCTCTTTACACCTGTATCCATTCCGTTTTGCATTTTCACATTGATGAATGATATATTATTATAATGTTTGTGAATATTTATTGAAAGAATCAATTATTGTAATTTTTAATACTATAAAAATGTATTTGTTTATTAAAAATTGTATTTTTTTAAAAGTTAATTTTAATTTTTTACCATTTACGTTCGAACGAAATGAACATTTTTCGATATTATAATAATTAATTTCTTTTTTATAAATTCTCATTTCTTATACGTTCATTTTAATCTGATGTTGTGTATTTTATGTTATACCATTTACTTCTAAATTCATTAAAAAAATAAATAAAAATGTTTTCTTATTTTTTATATCAAATACTGATGGTAGAATAATTTTTATTGTTATACATTTATATTATTTTAATTATTTATAAGAGCTCGGATTAATATGTATTAAAAAAATAAAATTTATAAATATATATTTAATAAATATGTACTTAAGGTATATAAAAAAAATTAAAATATGAGAAAATTGTTATGTATACTTTGATAAAAAAAAAAATAAACATTAAAAGATTTATTTTCCAATTTCAAGATTGGCAGTTGTGCCCATGCCTATATCTGGATGTAGCGACCTCTACATCTTTAGATTAAAAAGGGCGAGTAGGTAATAATAATTATATATGTATCTAATTATTATTTATGAAATTTATAAAGATTTCTGATGAGTAATAATAAAAAAAATATATTGTTTTGCACATCATTATTGCAATAATAGGTAAGGAAACTGGAGGGATAGTATATTTGTATTCTGTGTAAAAATCGTAGCATTATTTAGAGTCGAAAAAGTGTTTACGGACATAAATAAAAAAAATAAAATACACAACATTGTAAAACTAATACATTCTTTGCTTTGCTCAGAATCTAAAATGACAATTATAAAACAAATTAACAAAAAAAAAAAATTATATAAAAAAGTGCAAAAATTATGTCATCAAGCGGGTATTGAACCACGCACTACGCAACAAAATTTACCTGTAGAATAAAGTTTATTAATTTCCTTTTAACAGCCTAAATACTCATTATTTAGTAAACATTTATTGATGATAATCTATATATAAAAAATATATGATGCTCTAATCTAACTCTACTCTCTATAGTGACACTAATCTCCTTTTACTGCAATTGGCTTCGAAGGATTTCGTGTCGGTGAGTTAATTTAGAGGAAACATATTTTTTTTCCCCACTACGCCATCGGACGTACAAGTGTATTATACGATTTTTCTTCTATTTAAATACGAAATTTGTTTGTTTCCGTAGTGATGAATATGAAAATAATATTACATTTTAGGAACGAAAAATAAGAACAATATTATTCTAAATAAATCAAGAAATTTGTATGTATATATGAAAACAGTTTTGGATTTGAGACTAAAAAAAATATTGTATAAAGTCTCAATTTTGTAGAAAAATTTACTTAAAGGTCCCAAAATTCAATCGCGTATATATACCTATATGTGAATATACCCAATACAATTTTCAAATCTCTAAGTACATAAGTGCCTGAGTTATCAGGCATTATTCAAATTTATTTCGTCAAAATTTCACTTTTCGTGAAAAATGCCGTATATTTTCGATATATTTTGGTAGTTTTTCCTATCACAAAGGCTCAATTTTTAAGAAATTTTAAGAATGGCTTAAATAAAGATATAAAAAAATAATAAGACACACATCATTGTAAAACCAATACACTTTTCGCTTTGCTTAAAATCTAAAACTTGATGAAACTTTTTCAGTGTTTTTTTGTGAAAAATCTTAGATTATGGATTAGGTATGCTGAAATTTAGGTGGTGAGGCCTTAAAAATTGTTACATCATTGATGTAGTGTCACTGGAGATTGGAATATCCGCATATATAAATGCACGACAAAAGTAGGAATTAAACGACGTCTTTGTAGAACCTGAAGAAATGGTTTGTGAAAAACGACTAGAATTATTTTATGCGTGTACTTTTGGAAAGATAAATTAATTAGGATAAGTTTATTCTATACGTTTATCAACATATACAATCCTACGATATCATATTATATTATCAATATCGCTTAAATATGTAGGAAAAAACGGAATTATTGAGAAATATGTAAAAAAAAAAAAAAAAATGTTTTTAAGGTGAAATATGTAAAAATATTTAAATATGTAATAACAAGTATAGCTAATTTTATTTATTTAAAATAAAAAATAAATGATTTTTCTTGTACAAATCATTAGTAGGAACGTTTAGAATTTAAATAATTTAGTTTTTTAAGCCTTTTGTTTTTTAATCATTATTATAATTGACTTATGCCCATATGCACGACCATTTAATCAACTTTCTACGACTTATGCCTTTTTGCACCTTACACAAATAATAGGTAACTGGAACCAAACAAATAAAAAAAAAGACTCGATTTTATAAAATACTCGTAAATATAATTAAATAACAATATACTCGTATATACGAGTATATTGTTATATATATATAAGTTCGTATGTGATCAACAAAATATCGTGATGAATGGCCACATTGACAGAAATCTGTAACGCATTTTATGTTAATAAGATACAATATATGATTAAACTTATAAATTGAACTTCTATGAAGTATTGAGTAAAAACAAACGCATTAATGATAAAAGTCAGCGCAGAAAATGTACTCTGTATAAAGTTAGTACACTCATTAATCTTGATCAACCTTATCAAGAGCTCTTAAAAGTTTGTTCAAAAATTCATATAACGACCAATTATATATCATATACTAATATGAGAACGAAAAAAGAATCCGATTATAATATAATATACAATTAATATCAAAATATTAGTTACAATATGTTACGAGTATTTATAAATATGTCTTTTAATATTATCGAACCATTAAAATGTAAACAGTACTATATGGTCGTAATGATATATTTTTAACGCAATTCATTCGAAATATGTAAATCGATATATTATAAAATGTAATATTATATATTATAAAAAAAAAAAAAAAACAAAAATTTTTAACAATTATTTAGATTTAATTATTCGTAATAATACAGGAGAAAATGTAATATTTATAGCGGTGAAATCAAAAAAAATAATTTAATTTAAAATATATAAATTTTAGTTTCAACCATTGATTATAGAATAGATAGAATTATAGTCTATTCTATAATCAATGGTTTCAACGTAACTATATAATATAATACTATTATTGCCATTATATTGAGAATTTGAAAAAGAGTAATATTAATATTATAAATTAGGTAAAAAGAAAGAAACAAGGGAAATGAATTAACAAAAATCAATTACTTGCATACAAATGCAATTATTATGCAAGAATAAGTGCATGTTTTTAGTTATTTCAATTCCTTTTAATTTAATTATGTTTGAAAAAATAGTAAAAATATTACAATTTCAATAAAGCACTGTATTTGAAATGTTATTACTTCCATTAACGATTTGTCATGAGTTTAAATTATATAAAACTATAATTTTTTTTTTTTATATATATAACTCAATAATACATTTTAGATTAGAAATTTAATTATTATATAGTACTTACAAATAAAAAATTGAAATGTTTATTCAATATATTAATATTACAAATTTATCCGAATAAAAAATAATATTACTTTCGTAATAAGATAATTAAAATAATAATAAATCGTACATTCCATATACTGCACGAAAGTTTGGAATAATAACAATTTGTATATCTATTACTTAATATAATTATTTTAGTTGTTTGTCAAAATTAACGCACGTGTGCCTATGCCTAATGACAAAAAATAATTTCTAAACGATATCTCGTATTACAAAAAAGTACAACTCTATATAAGATATCTTAATTCTTAATATAATATTGGAAATTTGAATTTTGAAATTTGATATTTGATATTATTATATACTCATATAATAAATAACTAACGTAAACCAGATAAAATTACAATAATATTAATAGTATTATATGAAAATAACTCAGTTTTATTAAATATAATATAATAGAGTTTAATATAAACTCATAATTATCGTATACTCAATAATTGTATATTTATTATAACGATGTATAGAAATTCCTATATGACTTTTATTGTAGAAATTTTATAGAATTTCAAATGTAAATTTTCAAAACTGTTAAAAATAATAAACTTATAGATACATACGATATTATAACATGGTATTTAAAAAATTGTAAACATAAAATATATTCTTATCTTATAGTTGAATTATTTTTTTTAAAATATCAATTTTTATTTTATTCAAATGTCATTCTCATTATATTTCACCTTTTCGCATTAATATTTTGTACCCTTCTATACATATTGAATGGTTGTTAAAACAAAAAGCTTTAAACAAATAATAATAATTCGACCTACGAACTTAGAAAATATATATTTAGAATAAAATATTACAATATAATATATTGAACTAAATTTGCGTATACAAAAAGCAAGGGAAGTGATACAGGTGTAAATAGGATATAGTGTTGAATTTTGATTGAAATTTCAATGTAATCATTGAAATACGATTTTGAGAGAAGTTCTTCACATAATATTATGTATTGATTAAGATTTTTACATTTATCAGTCTCTACGTTCAATATATAATAAATATACCCTATACCCATAAAACCCCTTAATTAGTTATCTTAACCAAATCTAACAGTACTTCGCTCGGAATCGTTTTTCGGATGTAATAATTTATCATTGCATTCAAATTTTAATCAAAATCCAACCCAATTCTCTTTACACCTTCCACACCTGTATTCCTTTCCTTGCTTTTTTATGGTAGGTACTTTAAACCGCTAAAAAAAAAATCCTAAATGTAATATTCACATATTGTGAAATCAATGGATTTCAGTTCAATAAAATATTTTAAGTAAAGTATTTGAGCTTCAATGCATTTTCAAAATTTTTTTGTCATTTTATACAACATTATTGGAAAATAGTGAAATATAATAAGAATATAAATAGGTACCTAACTACTTTAAATATCGATTTTATTTAAATTTAAATTTCAAAGACTTATAAAAAAATTGATACTTGAGATTTTTCTAATATTTTGAAACTACGTTAATCAATATATACGTATGTTTTAATCAAATTTTTCAAATATTTTTGTCTTTTTTATTAATCATTATGGTAATAGTATTGAGAAATAATAAGAATCCTTATATGGATTCTTAGATTTTCGACCACACTAAAAATATCAACTTTAAACATCTATAAAAAAAGATTGAGAATTATAATTTTTCTAATATTTTGGTTACATGTTAAGTAGTAGTATGTGAGTGTACATTAACAAAATTTTCGTACCTTTAAACCCAAAATTGTCAATTTTATCAAACATTTTATAGTTAAGAAAAAGAATTTTAGGAAATATTCAAAGTTCTATATTTATAGAAAAATTAACGTAACTGTTACCAAATTTTATCATAGATTTATAATATCTATTCGATCACCCAATCAAATTTTCAATCCTCTAAATTCAAAATTGCTTGAGTTATTGTGAAATATCGGTATCGATTTCGTCAAAATTTCAATTTCCGTGAAAAATGTTGTTTTTCTAATAATTTTTTGGTCGTTTCTCCTTTCGCATATGGTCAATTTTGTGAAATTCGAAAGCGACATAAATAAAGTACCAACTGTCAATATGATATTCGTGAAAATCGGAGCATTATTTGGGGTAGAAAAAGTGTTTACATACATAAAAAAAAATAATAATAATTTATTATTTTATAAGTTATAGGTATGAGAGAATTAATTAATAATATGATATTAGACAATGGTGGTAATTATAGAATTAATTGCAGGAATAAAACGATTTATTGCAATAATCATAAGTCGTTTTTATTTGAAAGAATAAAAAATACATTTTTTTCCAATATATTAAATTGAACGTAATAATTTGTTTTCATTTTAGTGGTTAGCGGTTAGGCATAAATATAACATGTATTATATGAATGAAAAATAATATATATACCTACATATTTTTTATTTATAAAATATAGTTTTGACTAATCAAAACATTATTTTATAGTAATATTTATCGTTTTTACATTATAAATATTTGTCATGCGCGAACAGGGTGGCCCAACGTTTGCTGACTCTTCGTAATCAACGACACGATATTATGTTATATTATATTCGTACATGGTATAAATTTATTCTTACTCATAAAATTTTTGGAATAAAAAAAAAAAATTAAAAGAATAAAAGACAAATAAACGTACATCAAACACAATAATATTTTATTATCATAATATATTATGATATTATATAATTATATTATAATAGTTATAGTTTTATCATATGTAAATATATCGCGGAGAAAAAATGATAATAATATTATAAACGCGTATCGTTTCGAAAAATAATAATAATAATAATAATAATATGATCTAAGATTTAAATTTTATCAACACAATTTATTTTATCATATTATCGATTTGCATTATCGTGATTTTTATTGTTTCGACAACATTATATATTATATTATATGTAATTATTTATAAAATGTAATAATTAATAATATTATGTTGTCAATGACACTCACTCAAACGCATTAACTACGCGAGTATAATATTTTCCCGCACGAATAAAACGTGAGGTTGTCATTGTATATATTATTATTATTATTGAAATTAAAATTGTTATTATTATTATTATTATTATTAATAAATATATATTATTATGTATATGTTTATATTATTTTCGAACGGATCCGGTAAAATGTCAATTTCTGTAATAAATGTAAGTGTGTATATGTGCATTCAAATTCGATAAAACATAAAAAACAAATGTTATTCCCGCACGTTATCAGATAAAGACAGGAGCTGAACAAGTCAAACGCATAGTTCACCGCCCACCGTCGCGCATAATATAATAATGTAATTGTGTCGTTTGACGTCCGTCATTAGTCACGTCCATAACATTTTCAAAACTTTATTATATAGGTACATAAAACAACTATTAGGCGAATACATAATTATTAAGTCTGACAATACCGTAAAAATCTGACCGGGAACATAATAATATAAAAATATACAGGTATTATTTGTATTCTCTGTCGTCTATGATTTACGAGTGAAAACTTGATTTCTGTAAATCATATCATCGTAATAATCATTTTCTTACATTATTATTATTTTTTTAAATAAACACACTGCGAGCTTTCTTAGATATTTTTCCTCGTTTACATATTAGTTATATAATACACACACACTCGTTTGGAATAACGAAGGGATAAACTCTTTCTAATTATATTTTTAAATAGAAAAAAAATTCGTTATATTTTACTTTGAACCGTTTATATAAGTGTAATATAATATAATATTATCCCTTTAAATGAAATATTATTATAATATTATATATACGTTTTAAAAGAAACGATTTTAAACATACGAGAAAAACGTGACTGTCTGTTTTATAGAATAAATACTAATATTATAATATTAATCGTTCCGAAGAATCGAGTTAAAAATGTAGGTATACGTTATACTTATGTATAAGTAAGATATCTAATGAATATTTATTATTTACATCAGCTCGCCATAATGATAACATTATCAAAGTCGCATATTATAATAATACATTAATAATTAAAAATATTGTACACTGTGATGAGTATAATATATAAACGAATATCGTAAGTCTAGGCGTACAATGTGAACGTATATATATACTTGTATTTCCAAGTGACGACCGATAATATTATTACAATTTACATTAATAATATCTAATCATCAAATATTGCATTATTATGCAGTTATATATAGTTGCTAACTTGCATTTTCCATTTAAAATTATGATGGTAATTGATGCATTATATAATATGACGTGTAGTCATAAATTATAATATATAATATTATACCATCGTGCACTTTGTGTATATTACTCGTAATAATGTACACATTAATATACTTGCAACAATGTAAGGTACACGCATAAATTGGTAATTTTTTATAAGAGGGCAAATTATTATATCGGATTTATAAGTTCTTGTGGATATACTAATAGGTAGGTACTAATAAAAAAAAACCCCAAATCCACAATGAAATTTACTTTTTTATTCGAGTAAATACGTATTTAAACGACGATGTTGTTATATTCAGTAGGTACCTACTACCTACTAAAGTACTAAGCGTAGACTGATCAGTATATAAATTTCAATTTAATCTTAATAAAGTGATGCGATCTGAGCTTATATTCTTTATAAATCGTGAAAACATTCTAATTTCTATTTATTGTTTAATTCAAATGGTACGTCAAATGATAAAATTACATAGAACTATACGCATATTATTTTTTTTATTAAATTACATTAAATTACTATAATACATATAATAATATTATCAATAACTCAAATAATAATAATAATAATATGGTAACGCTGCAAACCAAGTCCGTGAATGTCATGTCATGTTCAACGACGTTGCTTGGTATATAACAATATAATATATAATAATATATTATTATACAGTCTGTACGAATTTGTATTAAAATAATCCATTTTCGAGTTTATTGTCCGATAAATGATAATAATTATGATTCCAAAAATAAAACGATGACGTTTATGAATATGAAATTCCTATATATATACTCGTATATTATTATGATTATGACAGAGTATGTTATTGTGCGAACGTTGCCGTCACATAATGATAAACTCGAGGCTATTGGAATATTAGTTTTCCACGACGGAAAAGCGTGTGTATTATAATTTGAACCAGAACTCGCTGTAAAATCGGAATAAATATATTTACAATTTTTAATATAACCGCGGTAGAAATCGTAATGATAACAGTTATTAACGTTAAATATCACGAAAAGTTAAAAGAAAAACAAATTGTATAATAAATTTATATATAATATTATAATTATGTGTATTCTTTAAAATAGGGATTAATAAGAAAAAAAATCTTTACCTACTTATACGTTATGTAAATACACGCGTTTATTACCATCCTCGGTATACTAAACGATTAAAGACTAAACCTATATAATATAGACTATTATCAGTAATTACTATTATGATATTGGTGTATTATGTACGCTCTTCTTATAAAAAATTTAAAAAAATTCTTATGAAATCGTAAGTAGGTACCAAATATTTAGATATATAATGCATAATTGCGAGTAATTTTCCGCTGGAAACGCGATATTTAACAATTTAACACGATAACGTCGTGATAAGATTCGATTATCGAAGTTTTCTTCCTAACGTATATATTCCGCCATCACAATGTTATATAGCTTTGACCCCCACGAAAATTGTATATTTCGCACAGTGATTTAGTAGTCGGAATCCCAACTAATAAAAAAAATCGACGCGGTTCTTTTTAGTTTTTCCGCTGACGGCGCCAACACGTGCTTTTTATATTTTATTACGAATTTACGATATACCTATATATTTATACATACGGTACAGTAAAATAATAATATGTAACAAAATGTATGTTTCAAAACGTTTTTCGCGTACGAATATATTATAATAAATATTGCGCGTTTTATGGTTTTATCCTGGCGAACGGTTGTCGATGCCGAGAAGGCGAGATTCGATTGTCATAATATAATATGAAATTTAGTGCAAAAAGTAGACGTGTAACATAATATCATTATTATTATTATTATTATTATTATTATTATTATTATTATTATTAT